>CM076584.1:385381014-385840812 GCA_034641835.2 Pinus albicaulis | reverse complement strand
AAAATAAAATGAGAACAAGAAAACATTAAAAAGTTAAGAAGACATCACCATTCACCAAGCTATGGAATCCTACAAATAAGCTTCTCCATCATCAAGCCAAACAAGCCATTCATCCACTTTACAAAACCAATTTCTTCTCCAAGCTCATAAAATCATGTATATTTCTCTTCAGCTCATCAAATGCCAACAAAATACATAGGGGCCTCATGCTCTATTTATGGAGAAAATGAGGACTAAAACCCTAAATGTGGTAGGAAAATGTCAAATATATCCATAAATGTCATTTATGGCCAAGAGACAATGCAATGCCCAAGGCACATAATATCCTAAGAAATAAATTCCAAAATAGCTATTTGCACCTAATTCTAGATTAATTTTCCTTAAAAAACTCAAAAATATCTATTCGCAATAAATGAGTGTATTTTTTTTACTTTTGGTCCAAAACACACTAGGCAACCTCTATGCGTAGTGCCACTTCAACAGAAAATAGGGTCTCTTGTGGCTGAGATTTGGACCCCTTCCCGACACTGGATTTAGCTCCATGATGGCTTGTTGGAAATCCTGATGAGTCTACTCTCCAAAAATTCTTGATTTGTGCTAAGTGGATGCCATTTAAGTTTTCAAAAATCAATTTCCCCAACAGTGCTTTGTGCGCAGCGCCTGGTCTGAAAATGAGGCAGAAAGGTCAAATTTTTTATGTTTTTGACCTTTTGGGGGGTAAAAAATGCTCCAAATGATATGAAAATTGGTGAGAAGACTGTTGTTGATGTGAGGAATCCAAAAATTCAAACTTTTTGAGCTTAGGATGCACCAATTTTGTGTGTAGCACCTAGGGTGCTGCACACAGAGGGATCAAAATTTGAAAAAGACAAAATTTTGTTCAAATTGCCTCAAACTTGGTGGAGAGGTTCCTCAAAGGATTTGAGAAGCTTGTGGAAAATATTGAGCCATGTCTCTAAGTTTTCGTTGGTCTTTACCTCCTTTGGGTGCTCAAATTTCAATGAAAAGGGTATCTTTATTTATCATTAGGAGGATGACTAATGTCATGACTAACTTCTTGGATGCCTTGTCTTTTACTTGATGTACTATCATGGTCATCCTTTGTATTAATGCCTCCTTATTCAAAACTCTGTCATTATCATTACTGCTGGATCTCCCATCACTTTGTGCATCATTATCCTGCCCATTGGGAGAGTTGTGAGCCTGACTGTTGCCTTCAAATACTTTCATCATTGTCACTCTTCTTGCTATCTTCAGTACTACTACCTTGGTCCGGGAGTTGATCATCAACCTCTGCATCTTCTTCACTTTGGCCTTATCCTTCACTGATTTCCTCTTAGTGGCATTCTCTTATCACTGCTTCCTTCATAAAATCCTATTTGTGCTTTGCTGGTTTCCTTTTCTTGATCTGCTTTTTTCTTTATTTTCACCTTCTTTCTCTTCACGTTTAATATTTTCATTCATATCATCACTTTTTGTACTTTGGCTAGGCTTATTTCTATGTTTATGCACATTTCCCTCTTGACTGTCATGTTTATTTTCTTTGTTGACTCTCACCCCTATCACTGTCTTCACTATCTTCTTGGCTTTCATCTTTGCTCATCATCAATACCTATTTTTGTACTGGGGAGTGATTCATTTGTATCATCATCATCCCTGTCTTAATCCAAGTGTTTACTGCTTTGTGTATCTTAGAACATAATGGTTTTTAGCTTGGTGAAAGCTTTAGGTCCAAGGAGGGTATATGAATGGTGGTGAGGACAATTTTTTAGCAAATGAGGGCAAACTAAAGCAATCAAGGAGTGTTTTTAGAGTTTAGAGGTAGGTTTGTTGTCACTGAGTGTCTTTACACCCATGACAACCTTTCACTTGGTAATTCCTTGCCCTAGAGGGTCAAAATGTTGATTGACATGAAGGTTTAGGGTTTGGCCAATTTTTTAGGGTTTTGAACCTCTCTTTTGATTGTGCATGTAAAGAGATCAATTTGGAAGGTAAAAAGAGGGACCACCAACCTTGTTTAACCTTGTGCAGGGGCTTGGAAATAGAAAATTTTGATTTTTGGAACTTCTGAGAAATTTTGACAAAAAAATGTAGGTGCGTAGCGCCACCCGACTGCCCGTTCAGGTCGGGCCCTCCTGTGCATAGCGCCAAGTTAGGTCAAGCTGGTAGGCCTATGCGCAGCACCTTCACAAGTGCGTATCACTGCCCTCTCGGTGCGTAGTGTAGTGTAAATTAACACTATGGTTTCCCCCTTTGTGCATAACGCCAATGGCCAAGTGCGTAGCACCTCCGTCGGTGCATAGCGCCTGAAATTTTTTCCAAACTTGCGCAGAAAACCCTAAAAACTTCTTCAATGGCTCTCCTTATTTTACAAAGACATTAATGAGTTGAGGAAAGAGGGATAGGAGTCTTTTATACCCCTTTTGAAAATAATAATCTCATGCCAAAACCCACTTCCCTAATGTTTTATTTCTCTTCACTTTTTCACTGTCTTTTTTGGCCCTTTTTGGTCCTGTAGGTGGCAGAAACATCGAAAAAATGGTTTTTTTTTGTTTGATGGTGCCAATGCATCTCTGTCCCTTTCACCCTTTGATAAAATCTCTTGTTGGTTAACACCTTACTGTGCTAAATAATTGCAAAACCAGTGATACTTCTTTTACTTGGGCATGAATTTCTCTTTTGCTGTAGATGTCATTTGTATTTCAAGCTTCTCACTTTACATTTGTTCTGTTGATAACCATCCTAAGGAATTCCTGTAGAAATTATTTAACATGGGAAAATTGTCTTTTGCAGAATATATTCTGGATGAGGAAACCTTGTTGGAGGTTCTCTTTGCATTTTAGACCAATTATAGATTTGTTCTTTTGAGCAGTTTTCCAGTGATATGTCTCTGGTGGGAGAGGATAGTAGTGTTTTAAACCATTTTGTGTTTCCCCTTGACCACTTCTATTCTTGCAGGTGCCTACGCAACTTCTGCCTTAGATCACCGTCTTTTTTGAATTTGACATTTCTTTTCTCTAATAGTGAAACTATGCTTATCATAATCACCTCCCAGAGAAATTTCACCTCATGCTTGCCTATTTTTACCATTTGATAATTCCTCTGAATGTTATTTTGAGAATTCAAACCCTTGCATTGATACTCTTTGTCATATTTCTTCCTTTGGTGTAGTGAAGTACAGCTTGTGTTTTCCTCCTTTGATCCCTTTAAGACATCCGATTTTACCTTTTGAAACCTCATGCTTTTGTACTAATACTCTTTACCTTTTTGTACCTTTGGTGAGGTGAAGTCAATGCCTCTTTTCCAAACCCCAGAGGGCAGCTTGAAAACCTTGAAAAGCCATTTGCTATTATGAAGGAGGCTCTTTGTCATCATTTGACCTATTTTGTCAATTTTCTCAAACTCCTAGGTGTTAGGGCTGTTTTAGAAAAAGGTAAATAGTGTTGTATTCTAAGTTCTCAAAAACCTTTCAATCATCATTTATTATTTCTAAAGACCTTCAATAGTGCATTGATGGAGCTTGAGGTGACACTTGTTTCTATAGCTCTTGGACTGATTTACTTGTTTGGAAAAAACAGTCACAAACCTTGATTCTCCAAAACATAGGCCTGATGCTTTTCTTCTTTGTTGTTTATGGTCTTCTTGTAATTATTTTCCCATTACCTTACCTCTTCTTAGGTTGATGGCCATTTGATCCTTTTACAAAAACGTGAGCAAGAGGCAGTTGTCCCACTGCAGGATTTGTGTTCTAGGCCAAAAAGCCTTCCTTGAATGACCTTTTTGATTAGTTTGGACAAGATCACTTGTCCTTTTCTTCTTGGAATGTAGTTTCTTTATGCAGGAAAAATAGAGTTTTTAGGATACCAAATCCACCCTATGACTTTGTGTAACCCTAGGTGACCTAGTGGAAGGTTCCCTGGACTTGGCTTTTGGAATGAAACGTAGAATTTGGGATCATCAAGTGTAAGATACAGTTTATGATAAACTGATGTATTGAAGATCCAAAATCCAATGTACTTGATTTATCTAAAGAGCCTATAGAGATAGTTTGAGACTATCAATGTTTGGGAGTATTTTGGGAGACACAACAAAGTTGTTTGATTGGTGGACTTAGGTAGCAGTGTGGGGTTTCTAGGCAAAACGAAACAGAGGATTTGGGCCAAAGGTGAATACATATAGATAGAAAGAGTGACATAAGCCTCTAATGGGTTTTCTAGGACTGGTAAGCAAAGCTAGACATTATGGAATGATGAAATAGTGGAAAATTATCTTAAGGATAATGAAGGCAGTGAGATTTCTAGAACCCACAATTTTTATGAACCTTGTTTCTAGAAATCTAGGGTCAATTATTTATTCATCAACAAAGGAAAAAATTACTGATGAATAACACCTGGAGAAAGAGAGCACGAGAGCACTGTGGAGTAGAAAAATACTTTCAAACATAACTATTCAGACAATCATAATTCCAAACCTCTGGTGATTCAAATCATGTAGCATATAATTTCAAACCATATGGTGATTAAATTTTACTGTAATAATCATTTTTTTGTATTTTATGTTTGATTTAATACATGGTAAGTAAAAAAAATTAAATTTTACTGTTCATTTAAAAAATAAAAATAAATAAAAATTAAAAAAATCAAAAATTAAAAATCAAAAATTAAAAAAATTAAAAAATAAAACATTCTTACGCGAAACCCTTGATTCTTTTTGTTTCTTCCCTTGCTTCTTCATGTTTCCGTGACTTTAGAATTAGGGCTTTTCATTTTAGATTTATAGGTTTTGTAATAATATATATATATATATATATATAGGCCTATGACATCTAACCACGAGATTACTTGCAGAGTCAGATCCTAATCCATGTCGGCCCTTGCATGAATTTTTAAAAAACATAATTTTTTTAATCTGTACGCCCTGTGTAAAATAGCGCACCGGTGCGTTGTTTTATCACAGTGCAGCGCACACATACTATTTGATAAAAACAAAATTTTAAACATATGTTTTTAATCTGTGCGCCATATGTAAAATAGAGCATCGGTGCACTATTTTATTATAGCACACCACGCATGTACTGTTTTACAAAAATAAATTTTTATTTTATGTCTATGTTAATCGGTGCATCGTTTAACATATAACGCACTGGGTCTCCTCATTGACAGAGAGAACCATACGACGGTCCCCTATTTTCGCAGTGCCTTTATAAGAATATGTCGCACCACCCCCTCCACGACATCATATGCTACAAAAACTAACACTAGAGGATTTTTATTAATTTTTCTGTGTTAATCGGTGTGTTGGTTAACATATAACACATCGGTTCTCCTTTTTGATAGAGAGCATCGTATGGTGTTTCTATTGTTTTTGTGCTGCATTTATAAGAAAATGTCGCATCGGCGTCGATGCGTACATCATTAAAGGCGCAACGTTTTCTTGATTTTTTTTTACCTAAAAATTTTATGATTTATTTATAAAATATATCAATAAATGTTATGGTATAGGTTTCATATTGATAAATAATGGTTGACAAGAGATCAAGTAACAAAAATACTGATAGCACATCAAGAAAAGAAAAAAAGGCAAGTTCTTTGTTAATTATCCACAAAAATTGTTATTTTTGACCTATATGTAAGTTTAACTAATATGTATTGTTCATTGTGTATCATGCAGAGCCACAAAATGACGAATCTCGATAAGATTATTTCTGATCTAGGACTAGAAGAGCATAAAATCTTGATGGAAAAATTGCAAAAGGATGAATCAGGTGAATGAAAAAATATTATCAATCCAATATGAGTTTTTTTTTTAATTTTCATTAATAATATACTTAAAAATATTAGATAACATGTTTCAAACAATCTATTAATTCACATATGTTTAGTGTTCTATAGCGACCAACAACTCAGAAAAATAATGTTGTTCTAAGAAAAGGAAAAAAAGTATAACATGCAAATGAAAATGAATTGCTCCTTAGCTTATCTGGAGTGGTGTTGGAGGTTAAAGAAAGGTGGGGAAACTTTTACAAAACATTGAGGGATCTAGTGGAACGAATGTATAGATGTTATTTCCACTTACAATACAAAAATCAATCCAATGATTCCAAGAACCAAATTTTGTCTAAACTACAGGATGAGTTTCCAGAGAATTGGTCAATGAGACATGTCAGATTTTTAATAGCAAAAACGTACAACAACAAAAAAGAAGGAATGAAAAAGTGATATTCCTTTAACTTTTTTTCTATAATTATATATATTACAAGAAAGCAATCATTTATAAATATCACTTTTGTTATATTTACTTTTCATATATCAATATAAAAATTAATAGTTTATTGTCATGTTACATTTTTAGGAAGATTATGAAAATCTCAAAGGATGAATGAGTTGATATCAGAAATATGCTAGTAGGAATGTCCAAAAAGGTGTACAAGGAGATGGTCAAAGAAATGGACATAATTTCATTGCATGAGGATCCATATCAACAATAATATGCTTCAAATGTAATATGTAATCATTGAATTTTTCAATTAGGTACAATAAATAAAAAAATTAGCATTAAATATTAATTTTCAAGTATTTTCTTGTAGAAAAGAAAAGAAAATGGAACCCATTCAGCACATAAAACAGGACGACAAGGAAGAAAAGGGTTGATATCTAAGTTTGTGAGTAATTGTTACTTCCTTATAACAACTTAACTAGATTACATTTTGTATATTTTAATTTTTTTTACAACAATCATCATTGAATGTCTTCAAATAGGTGCTAACATACAAAGAAGAACCATCAGACGAAGTGATTGGCATTGGGTTAAATATGGGTTGCCAGTATATGTTGGCATATCATAAATTAATTTTGGAATTCGTAAGCATCTATCGATCTTGTTTTCTTAGCCCCATCTATAATTAATAGAACAAAAAAATATTTTATATTAAATATGTGATTTGTTATGGGGTATAAAACTTGCAGGAAAAAAAGTATGGAACTATGCCAACAAATGAAATGTTGAGATATGGCATGAATTTTGATTTTGAAAGAAGTTTATAGTTAATAATTCAATTCTTGCTATGGTACGTCATTTATTTTCGATTTACATTAATGTATATTATTTAATATTGCAATTTTCATTATTCTCACCAATTTATATACACTCATTACAATTTATTTTTATTTTTGTAGATGGAAGGTGAAGAAGAACAAAACAATCAACACCATGAACAAAAAATTCCTCAAAATAACCCGTTATGGAAGTAGCTCGAGCAGTGACAGCAGTCCAAGCGAAGAATGATGATCATTATGTTTGGATATCAAAGCAAGGCGTTTTATTTTTTGAAATATTTGTGTGTGAAATCAGACATTTTGTTTAATGTAATGGACATAGTGTCCCAATTTAAAAATAGAGGGATACCAATAATTGTCCCATTTTATATGACAAAGAGTGTCTTATATATATATATATATATATATATATATATATATAATAAAATATGTTTTAATTTATTCTATTGCATTCTCCATTGGCGTTATGAAATGTAACACCACTGATTAAATATATGGATGATTAAATATTATAATGAAGAGATGTGAAATCTGATAATATGATATAACAAATTAGTCCAAACATCACATTCAAATGCACTAATAAAAAATTAATTGATATGAATACTATTATAATGATATGTGTCTACTTTTGATGAATAATGAATTTTTAAAAATCACAATAATTATGATATGACATAACAAATTAATCCAAACATCACATTCAAATGCACTAATAAAAATTTAATTGATATGAATATTTTTATAAGATATGTGTTGAATTTTGATGTATAATGATTTTTAAAAAATCACAATAATTGCACTATCATAGGTCGATGTTTCTAAAAAATACAAAATGAACACTGGTGCAAGTTAGTTACTGTGCACTGGTGCATTTATATGCTAAGGCGCACCGGTGCATCTCAACCAATGGACACCATACAAATACCAATACCAATTAGAACGTTCAGTGCGTTTGTGCAATACCGTGCACTGGTGCATTTATGTGAGACTGCTCACCAGTGCATTTCTACGACCTATGGGCACCGCACAAATACCAATACCAATTAGAAAGCTCAGTGTGTTTGTGTAATACTACACGTCGATGCATTTATATAATACTATGCATCGGTTCATTGATACGACCTATGGGCACTGCACAAATACCAATACCAATTAGAATGGCTTGGTGCGTTGTATCATCTACAGTGTGCCTGGTGCGGTTTTAGGCCTTAATGGCCTGGTGCATGCACCTTCGACTGCCCCAAGGCGATTGTCTAGATGACATGCACCAGGACATTGCTAAATGCCATGGGGCGTCCTAAATTTGTTTTCCGTCTCGATGCTTGGTAGGTTTACAGTGCCGGTGCGTTCACTGTAAAATGCACTGGTGTGTTGACACCTAATTAGCGCACCGATGAGAAAGACATCTGTAATAACCTCCGTCCACCTTTTTTTTTTTAGTTGTGTTGAAATTTCGTTAGAAGCTCCACCAAAACTGTTGAACCTTTAGTTAAACTGAGAGGGGGGGGGGGGTGAATCAGTTTAACACATACATGGACTTTTAAAACTTTTCTCTTAAACCTTATTTACACCTTCACTTCATGATCAAATTAATATGTGAGCAATCTTTATTAGTGAGCAGCAAGTATCAAATAGATTTGTTAATTGTAACAACAGTCTTAATATGTGAGCAACAAGTATTAAGCAGATTAGATAAATCACATCAACACATGCACAAAGACACCAAATATAAGTGGAAACCCATAAAGGGAGAAAACCACATCTTATTATTGTTGTGATGCAAAGGCAAGCTCCAACTCCCTCTCACCATTGTTTTTCTGTAGGCACCAACCTACAGGAGGCTCCTACCTCAATTCTGCAAGCTACAACTTGCAAGGAAGCTCCAACTCCCATTAATTTTCTGTAGGCACCAACCTACATGAGGCTCCAACCTCAGTCAGCTACAACTGACATTTTATCAAGCTACAACTTGATGTGGAAGCACCAACTCCCATCTATTTTCTGCAGGCACCAACCTACGGGAGGCTCCTACCTCAGTCAGCTACAACTGACATCTATCAAGCTACAACTTGATAGGGAAGCTCCAACTTCCTTACTCTTTCAAAAGAGAAACACTTGTTGATTTACCTTGGATATCAGCTCTGTTCTGTTCCATCTGCTCTGCTGTTCATCTATTCTCATATCTGCCCTGTATCATCTCTACATCTTCTCAAATTCTCTATCAGCTTCTCCTTCTTCTCTGCTCAGCTCCTCTTTCTTCTCTGCTTCACTGCTTCATTTCTGCATTCTCTTTACTCACTCTCTCTCTCTCTCTTCTTCCTCAACACTTTGCATATCAAAATGATATTACTTATAGAAATCCTCACATGATTGTTTGTATTCCTCTAGGAGTTCGAAATGGATGGTCATACCCCTTGGTCTTCTGCCTCCTCATTTCTTTATCCAACTCAATTTAAAATCATGATAATATGTACAAAATTTCATGCTACAGTGGGATTTTTTCTTTTCCTTAGGATACTTGCCTTTGCATCACAAACAATAAAAAATTAATTACAACATTTACATTCACATTTTTAATTACATATTTCAATTTCACTCTGCTCCTTTTCTGGATTTTGGCTTTACTGGATTTGTCTTTTCCTGTTGCTGTTAAGAACCTATTCTACATACACTTTGTTCACTGTCATCTGCATATTCCCTATTTTCTGTGCTTATTCACCTGTCCAACTCATTCCTGTACATATTCCTGTCAAACCTGTAATCTCTATGGATCTCTGCATGCTCTCCTCTTCTTCTTTTTTTCATAATTGCATTCAAGTTTCATGCCCAATCATTTCCCAAGTCCGGGCAATCTCACAATCTCTTCTTTTTTCTACGCTGGCAGTTTCAATGCTTAAATCTGGAGTGTTAATAAATCAACCATATTCAATATTTCACTTAACTGTGTGTAAATGCATCCCAAAATTTCATTGTCCAATCATTTTTCCAATTCGGGCACTCTCGCATGTTCTCTTTATTCCACGCTGTCAAACTTAATAAAAACAAGTCTGGTCATTTTTAATATCTCAATTCTTCAGTTATAATCCGACTGTCTATTCCGTATACATATGCGCCTCCATCTAAATAGATGCTCTATGTCAACTCATATATTCAGCATTCTTTAATTACTGAAATTGTTATACCAGAGTCCAACAGTACTCGGCGTTCTTTTATTTATTCGCAACCTTAATATATATAAATATATGGTCACACCTTCGTCCTTATTAATTCATAAACTTTAATATATATTTGATTTGGGCCCACACACCCACAACAATTATATATGTAATTCGTCCATGTGAATGACCACCAATATTAAACTTTGATCGACTCTTTTAACATACTCTCAAACCTTATATTAAGATTATAATACGTCGAAAACATTAATAAACCGATTCATTATATATGACTCCGCCAGGCCCCACAATTCAGTCAAACAACCAATCCACGGAATGCACTGTACCTGGCTTAATCTCTGTGCGCTTTTATTAAACCTCGCACATCTTCGTTTAATGATCTCCATCCGATGCTCCTCCACTAGATCGACGGTTTATATCCATTTCGCTCGGCGTCTTTGGTCGGTGTATAATGCACGAAATTGCAAGTTAAACGGTGGCTTCCAATACCGCCTATGCCACGTGTCACGAAGTCTATGGAATCGCTACGATTTCTGCAAAACCACCTTACGGTCGAAAGGTGGTGCAGAATTGGGAAATCTGCCTCCATGAACCCGCTCGTGGTTTCAGTCCCCTCATGGTTCCTCCGGTCAAGGTTCCGGTTCTCCTTTATTATTTATATATTTTGTTACGACTATGGTTCTGCCTTTGACTATGGTTCCACCTCTGACTCTGGTTCCGCCTCCATTCATACTGTAGTCAATACACGGTTTCCTGTTATAAAAGGTTCTTTTATACTCTGACGCAGAGTTCCACCATACATAACCCTTGCAGAGTTCCACCATACATAACACGGTTTCGTTTATTCTTATGCAGAGGTTTATTATGCATTTCTTATAAATACTCTGCTACAGGGTCTCATTTATATGAAATTATTGTCACAGGGTTTGTATATTCTCCCCACAAGCGCATACAATTTGGACAGTTACACTGGGACAATTTCCTCATATGATTCGACCAAGAACACATAAAGTCACACATGGAACTTATTCACAATTCTTCATAAACAGATATATGTATATATGCAGGTGGTAGGTCTCAAACAAATTCTTACAATTTCATAACAGCCAGATATTAAACTCTGTGGCCATTATTCTCCTATTCTGTTACTGAAGAGGTTCTCTGCCTCTCTCCAGCTCTCGGGCTCCCTCTCTAGCCCTCTTCTGCCATTTAAGCAATGTTCCAACTCATCCCCAAGCATATTAAGTCTTTACCATAGGGTTTTAGTCTTCAATCAAAGTCTATGCCATACAAACTCAATTAATGAATAATTGCTCAATAATTCATCTGCAAACTGTATTACACTGCTTTTCAACTCCACTGCTCTATCTCTAATTCCTTTGTTGCTTCTGCTGCCTCTACTACCACTCTGTCTCTTTTGCCTTATGGATATTTTAGGTGCTGCTCCTGTCTTTACCTTTGCCATCTCCTTTGCCATCAATGACAACATTTCCAACAAAAACCTCTGTTACCGAAAATAGATATTGTAGAAAATGTTTTGTTTGAAAATTTTGGCCAAATTTATAACATTAAAAACCTCCATTATAACCTCCACTAGAGGGTTTTTTCCTTGTAGTGGTCACTCTTCAAAGATTGTATTTGCAGTTTGAAAATTTCACAATTGTCAAATGTTTGATCAAAAGATGCACACCCCTCCCACTCCTATTCACCTGATCATAGCTATCGATCCATTTGCAAAATGGGGTGTTGATTTAGTTACATGTGTTAGTGTCTAATAGTCATAGTGATCAAATTTACTCTTCACATTGTAGTTAGAGTCTTATGGTCAAATTGTTATATTTTCAAATAAAATTTGACATGTATCTTGGTTGTCAAATGGTCCTAAGTAATTGTCTAGGTGTAATGCTACTCTCATGTCATGGTCATCAAGGTCAATTTGAAATCAGTTTCATGAGTCATTGAGTCACCATAGGTCATTTTCCTTCATTAAGTGTCATTATTTAAAATCTGAAAAGAAAAAGTCATGGTTTCATAAGGTTGATCATGAAAGTGTCATGGGTGTCTTTTTTGTCTAGTCAACAATCATACTCATTAATTTGGGTGTTTGATCATCATATTCCACTTAAATACATTCATCATGCAAAATTAGTAAGGTGTCATGAGATTTAGAAAATTAGGGAATAATGTACATCAAGAGTATCAAGGTACATCTATGTCACATGGAGATGTAACCTTCTTTTTGAAAGAAACATTGTTACAGTGCAAATCACATCATCAAGTCATTTTTTCAAAGGTACACATGATGTCACTTCACTATCAAGCCAAAAAAAATCAATTTTTCAAGATATAAGGAGCATTAACACACTTCAAAGCTTAATTGTATCCTTTAAAAGTTCCAAGAATGCCTCTCCATCACTTTCAAGGGTTGTCATATCCATCATAAGTTCAAATTTCATCATCACTGCAATTGTTTAATAGCTTGGTGCATTTCTGGAGGGTTTTGTTGCACTTTTCAGTCAGAGGCCAAAGGGAGGAAGGAAAGGTTCATTTTTCATCTCAGTTTCTTCAAAGATTCATCAAACAATTAAGTAAAGCTTAACAAACCCTCAATGTAGTATTTTCCTCAGATAAATGATTGAAATCTATACTTAGGATTTCGCTGCGTTTTCTACTTTCCATGGTCTCATTAGGGGAATTTTGAGGTCTAAAATGGACCTCCTAAGAAAAAAGTACAACAAAAATAAATTTATAAGAACCAATAGTATTCAAGATGATGATGTCAACCATGGGCGATGATTCATCATTTTTTAAGTAAAAGGGTAAAAATATTAAAAAATAATAAAATAATAAAACTACTTTTTCCATTCGTATTTTTACCTTATCTCCCAAAATTTTTACTCAAATTTCGAGCAGGAGTACTCGTTGGATGCAAAATTTAATTCCTCATCCAAGGATTACCCACATTGCATACTTTTGATGGACCCTCCTACACGAAAAATGAGAAATACATAAAAAAAAATGTGATTACAATCAAGTTTTTCATGTATTTCTCATTTCTCGTGTAGCAGAACCCATCGAAAGTGTGCAGCATGGGTACTCCTTGTATGCGGAATTAAATTTTGCATCAAACGAGTATTCCTGCTCAAAATTTGAGAAAATTTGGGAGATAAGTTGAAAATCTGAGTTGAAAATTTAGTTTTTCTTTTTTCCCTCTAAAATTTTATGATGTAGTCAAATCTTATTTTATTATTTCCACTATTATTTTACAATTTCCTTAGGAGGCCCATTTTAGACCTCAAATTTCATCTAATGATAAATTCAATCGAAATGGATTAATTTCCTTTTTTTGAGTCTACATATCCTTTATTACTCTCATCAAACATTATCCATCAATCCCCACACTCAGATTCCCTCATATTCACCATTTCCTTTATCAAACCTAGCTTGTTGTTGTGCTTCTAGCACGAGTCTGTATTTTCCCATTTTCTTCCCTTATTTCTCACTCATTTTGGGAAATTACATTTTCATTGAGTTCCTAACACCTATCCCTACCTCCCATAAATTTTTTATGATTTTTTATACCCCCCATCCTCTCCATTCCTTTCCCTCAATTTGCTGTGTTTTATCCATGTTTTATAGAACAAATCCCTTGCCATTTCTTGTTTGAAACTACGGTTTTATATAAAAATTGAAGCTATAAACATGGTGAAGACCAGTGAAAGGAGGAGGTATAAGGGAGGATAGATATCTATATATGAGCCAACTCATATGCATGAGGTCAGTGCATCACAATTCATTAGAAAATCATTTGAGCAGGAAGGTTGTCTAAGGTTTTATCTAAAGGTGCAAGAGGTAGGCTATCATCATGATTTTAAAAACCTCTTTATTATTAATTTCAAGAAGGATCATGCAACTATAGCAAGGGTGAACTTTCCAGTATTAGAAGAGATCATAGTTTCAACAACTACCATTCCTAATCAAGGTGAAATTTGGTTCAAGGGAATGGATTTAGACCTGGAACACTACGAAATGTTCTTGAAACCATAGTATAAAGAGTCCCCTTATGATATTTTTCCTAGCAGGAAATTGTTGGATAAGTACAACCCTTTGATGAAGACTGTTATGAATTATTTCACTTGTGAGGGTAGGTTTAGTAGACTATATCAATATCACATCATTTTATTGATGCATTTCACTTCTAAGAAGCCCATAAACCTACTTAACTATCTGTTTAGAAGCTTGGTGAAGATTACAACAAGGGTGCAGTCTAAACAAAGAGATAATCAAGCAGGCCTCTTTCATCATGCTCTAGTTAAAGTAATAGTCCTCCACTAGCTGACACAGATCAACATGTCATGGGAATCTTTCTTGGAGGAAACTTCTCTCTTACCTGTCTCCAAACGGTCAAAGAGTCAAAGCTCTCCTTCATCATCATCAAGACCACAGGGAGCTGAAACATCAAGCATTCCATTAGTGACAAAAACTTGGCCTATAATAGAGATTTCAAAGACCAAAAAGAAAGGTAAGAAGCTAGCCATTTTTCCTGAAGCAGAAAAGGATATGCCTTGGTCTAAGCCTAAAACTAGGTCTGAGGAAAAAAATACTATCTAAGAAGGTTGTTATTGAAGAAGAAATGAATACTAAAACCATGAAAGACAAATCACCTATGAGAAGACATGATTCACCATTGAAAAATGAAGCAGGGGTAGCTCCTAAATTATATATGGTTGACCTAGGAGAACAACATACAAACAAGGCAGCAGAATACATCATCAAGGAGAAGGAAGCATAGATTAGAGAGCTAAAAGATGACCTATCCAAAGCCAATTTCATGGTGGCTTTCCTACAGCAGGAGAATAGATATTTGAGGAAAACCATAATGTAGCAGAGAAAGTCACAAGAATACTCTCTATCATCAAGCCAATAAGTTTTTTTTACAGCAAATGATAAAGGTAAATCAATAATTAATGTAGAGCAGTTGGAAGAGAAGAACATTCAAAAAAATTCTAGGAGACCTAAGACAAAGGAAATGGCTATAAAGGCACAAAATGTAGAAGATCCATCTCCTCCTCAAGCCCAAAACACCATAGATGACACCATAACTTCTTAATTTGATAAATACAAGGAGTATTGGTTTGGGAGAGTAAATGAACACTTGGAGAAGCTACTGGAAAAATAAAATAGGATACCACCTTGCAAATAAATATGACAAGACATTATTATGCTAGGAACATGGTTTGTAAGGTTAAAGTCAAAAATATGAAGAGAAAACTCAAAAGGACTTTAAGGAGACTCAAAATGAAGAAAATCCTAGACCTATTGGCTAATGCATCACTGGTGGTATGAAGGAAAAATAGAAATCAATGAAAAAGGAGACACAATTTTGAATTTTTTATTTTTTGTGCACACAGTCAAAAGCATCCTACAGAAATGCATCAACTAATTGTTGCAATTTTCCTCAGACGGTCCAAATCCAAAATTTTAAGCATGGTTGGATAGCTAAAAGCATAAGGATACTATAAGACCACTTTTGGATGTTTGAGGAATGATAAATTTACAAAAAATGATAAAAAAAATGCCTTTTTTACACCTTTCTACCACCTTTTCAGAAATTCGTTGCGTTTCTGGAAATTTACTTTTAAAATCAATTTTGAGGGGTCTAAAATGATGATTTTGGATGACTTAATGGTCCCAGGGTATTGTAGACATCCTAATATTTCTTCACCGGCCTTCTGCATCATTTAGATGAGAATCGCCACACCGATGCATTAGTTGTTCATGCTCATAAAAAACATCTTAAGGCACAATATGATCAAAGTGTTAACCATTTTTTTATTCAGAAGGTGATCTAGTCTTTGTATATGATCAAACTCACAATAATAAAGGTGTTGGTAAGTTCAAACTGATGTGGCATAGCCCTTACATTGTTAAGTGTGTGCTTGCAAAAGGGGCCTACAAATTAGTTGATTATGACGGAGTCCCTTTAGATCAGCCCAGAAATGGTCTTTATCTAAAGATATAAGATGTGTGATTTATTTCATGGATATATTCATTGTACATTAATTATATTTTTAGGATTGTGTGTCTTACATTAGTTATTTTTCTTTACGAGTTTCTACTACTTTTTCTGCTTATCTTGATTACTCTCAATATTGTAGATGTCGACATTACCTAATACTTACAATTGATTTGCTAACGATTCCTATCATAGTACATGTAATTTGTCTTCTACCTCTTGGGTCATATATTCACCCACTGATGAGTTAGTTTCTATTCATGGGATTTTCATTGGTCAAACAACGAATAACATAGCAGAGTATAATGAAGTAACTAAGCTATTATCTAATTTCATTACATTTAGCATTCAACATTTTATTGTTAGGTTAGATTCACAACTCATTGTATTACATTAAAATGGTGTTTATGCAGTTAGAAATCCATCATTGTTAAGAATGTTTTTGAGGGTCTGTCTCTTGGAAAGACAATCTGATTACATTGAATATCAACACATTTCAAGAAATTTAAACACATTAGTTGATGCATTGGCTAATCAAGTTTTAAATAGATAGTTGCAACATTGAACGTAAATTTAAAAAAAAAAAATCAATCCATATTGAACAAGATACTCAAGACCGAAAAGTAGTTATCATAATTAGGGCAAAATAGTATTTTACCATAGTTTGTAAAAAAATATACATCATCTATGATCATAGGTCTCAAACGCCTTATGATCTAAATATATTGGTACAAAAAATAAAAATGTAGTCTAAAACAACCATGAACTATCCATGACGATGATCATGATAACATACTATAGCGCGCGCCACTTGTCACAGGTATTGTATGAATGGACCAGGAACACAAGTCACATGCCTTTGGTATCGAAGCGGAAAATCATCTATCCCAATATCTGGGATATATATAGTCATCCTCTCTAGATTTTGTTCCAAATCTGTTAATACCTCAGATGCATCATTTTGCGATGGAATTGTTGCTATGGGTTGTGCTCCTCGTATGTCAAACAAATGAAGCAATGTTGGTCGTGACGGGCCTACATCAACATTAGGTTTTGATATCAATATTGGATGATAAAAAAAAAATACAAATCTATAAAAATAAAATATCAAAATCAGAATTTTTACCTATTTCATCCCACTGTGCTCCAAGTGGGAGTGACGTATCAAGGTCACCCCTGTAATCCATCCCTGCATAGGGGAATTCCTTGATCATAAAAAATTGGCTTCTCAGCCATATTAAAAACTAAGGCGTGTATCGGATAATATGACCTCCATCACTTCCATGGTAAGGCATCAACAAAACCCATCGTAACATGTGAGGATCTCTCGGTCCCATAGGATCCACTAACTGTTGTTGCGGTATAAGGAGTGGAATTCTCTCTAAAGAAAATGATACTAGAATGGCACCACAGTCGAAATTTTTCATCTTGCCATTCTTGGCTCGAGTAAGTTGTCCTTCCATGTTGACAATCACTCCTTCACACCAATTGAATATCGTTCCCTCAGAACATTCAACAGTTGATTTCATTTTTTATTTGGTGGCCACATGGTGGGCCACACTACCACACAATCTCATGACTGTGAAAGAAATTATCTTTAGATCAAGTCGCTTGATAGTTTAAATATTGATCCGAACATATTTCAGTTGTGAGTCCTGAGTGAAATATTGCACCATGTAGGAATTTGTACAATTCCCTCTAGGTCGTGATCCAATAGAGAAATGACATGTCCCCTACAGGGAAAATTGGTGAGAAAATAAATTCCCTATGCATCAATGATGAGACAATGATCTCCAATGATAAAAAATTGCCCCTAAATATCCCAGGAATTTACTAGCCAATTCATTAGCTCTATTTTAGCTTTCATTCCCTGAATGGACCAAATTTTGTAAAGTCCATAGATATTCAAATCTCATAGTGTTGTTGGGCTATCAATTGCCTCATTATCATGGGTTTTGTGCTCACGTTCCCTTCACTTGATCATGACTATTACAATTTACCTGCAAACAATCAATAAAGAGCATTAGAGTCTTTTTCGATAAACTTAGAGCATTTTTATGGTATAAAAATCATGTTTGAAAAACCTCATGCCGCCTGCATGGTTTTTCTTTACACACAATGTGTTTTTGCGCACTTTTTGTCCAAAAACCCCACACAACCATGATAATTTTCTATGTTGAAAATTATCGGGGTGCATGGGCCCGATGAGGAAAACCCACGCACCCCCGTGTGTGATTTCTAAAAACATATTATCCCCTAAAAAATAATCCTAAAGCCTAAAACACAAAAATAAATGGATGAAATACAAGACAATGGAGGGTGAAAATGTGAAGATGGGTAACATTTTTGTGAGATTTCGGGGCTGAACTATTCAGGAGTTCAGCCGAACTTTGTTTGTAGTTTACATTGACGACATACTGATGGAAATGGCAAAAAAAAATTTCACCGAAGTTTGGAAAACCGGAAAACAAAGTTCGGCCGAACTAAAATTTTGGTCGAACTATTATTTTATAAATATATCGCCTGTAAATTGTTCTGGGTTTTTGTTCACATTTGTCTCACGTGCTCATATCTGTCCCACACGAATTGAGTTGATTTGTTGTTGTCTCGTGCAAATTTAGTCAATTTTTTGTTGTCCCAAGCGAATTTAGTTGATTTTTTGTTGCACCGCGGGAGTTTTGTTGATTTGCGCCATGCTGAGGAGTTATGTTACGGTAAATTTGTTATTTTCTGTAAAAAAAATATTGTTGATTTTTTTTTAATTTTATATTTTTGTTCGCAGAGTTCTTCCATGACGTCTTCAGCGTCTTTAGGGATCGTCTTCATCATCTTCAGTTGCAAATTTCCAGGTACATATGTTCCAGTGAAAAGAAACTAGCTTTTAATAAAATAATGTAATATCCCAAATCTGGAATATTTTGCTTTCTCGGGAATATCTTGAGATATTCCAATTCCTTCTTCAGTGAGATACTGCAAGTCCATTTCAGAGATTGAATAATGGGGAATTTACAGGATATGACTCCTTCCAAAGAAGGGAGAAATCCTGAGGCTAGCTGGCCCTTCTCAGACTCTGCCTATGGATATGTAATATTCCACCTCGGAAATTTCTGCCACGGGGTCCTTGGGGACGCTGTATAAGGAATTTGATGCATAAATAAGGCAATCTAATGCTAGGATGCCCAAGAAAATGTATAATATAAATCCCCTGCAGAAAATGAGCCCAAATAAATAACACTAGATGGGTTATTCAGATCTCCCCAATCTAGGTCTCTAAAACAATGCTCAATGAAAGAGCTTACAGCAATATGCAAAACATAAGTGTGGAACTCTGAAAATCTGAATGTATCAAGAGAGGGTAAATAATACAAACATCATCTTATTATTATATCAGCTAGGTTATACAGAAATATCATGAGGGACAAAGCCCTCAAGCATTAGAACCAATCTCCAATGAATATACAATGTAATGCCAGAGTAGCAGCAGCTACACAGAAATGCCAAAAAACCATAACTGTGTAGTCTCTATGAGAGATGAAGTTGCTGAATACATGCAAATGATGATGGAGCTGAAGGAATACAAATAAAATCCCATACATGAGAAAATGGGCTGAATATAAGCTTTCTAGCCAATCTCAGGGAGATTGCTAGAAATGCCGAACAAAATACAATAGTGACAAATAAATTGTCACTGCAGCTAGAACCAACGAATATGAGGTTGTGGCTGATATGAAATGTTGATGCCCTCCTATGATTGAAGTCCTCAAGGGAAAAGGGGCTGATCCCCTTTCACTCAAAAGCCCTCCTCCTGATGAGCACAAGAATCTCCCCCAACACTGCCCTCGTGGAATAACATAGTTTCTCCAAGTGACTGCACAGTGGGAGTTGGTGAATGAGTGGCTTGATGCCACAGATATGAAATGAAGTCCAAGAGTCCCCTCTATAGCTCTTCCAATGAAGAAATCCATCCTCCACTAAAAGCGCAAGGAAGAACTCTATGAGTTCCTTTGCTGCTACCCCAGCTACACAACACCATTCTGCTACAGAAATAACGCTGCAACTGAAGGAGTGAGCTTGGCTGAATTCCAGAATGAGTAAATTCAGCTCAAATCCTCTCCTCCCATGAGGAAGAGGTGGGGGATCCCTACCCGAGAACACCCCCAGTGCTCAAGAGCACTGCAATCCTACTAAACAGCCCAGATGTGCAAGTCCTTGGCTTCACCATGAAATTTCTGAATAAAAAACATAACCCAAATGAGCTGCTCCTTCTTTATTATAAAAAAAATGAACTCTCTTTCACCATAGGCCCCAAAATTAGGGTTTCCATTCACTTTTGAATGCTTTCCCTCCAAAAGTTGCATTATCTTCTCAAGCAAGCCAACCCTCTAAGGCAGCGCTGTTGACTTGGTCAAAGATGGCCAACTCAAGGTGATCCTCATCATGTTCACACCATTAGATGTTTATTTCAGCTATTTATTTATCCTCCTTTCACACAAGGATAGTTATGTCTTCATCTAAAAGGGGCTAAGGTGTCTCCTTCCCCATTTTATTAAATAAAAATAAAATATGCCACTATAATATTCCATTTTAGCTTGAGACTAAAATTGGGAATATTATAGTCCTTCCCTCCCACATGTTGCTTGTCCTCAAGCAAATGCATAGAGAGAAAAAAATTCATCCCCCTTCTTCTCCTTGGCCTCCTCAACAACAATCCCCACCATTGCTCAAGATGTGCTGCAATAAATCTGCCCTCCAATGCTCCTTCCCAAGTATGCAAACCGGAATGGTGTACACCCTGAAAAGATAGAAGGTGTAGGTGGAAATATCCCTGCTAAACTATGGCCTCCTCAAGGTAGGAGTGATGACATGCATGGGAAAATATAATCCCACTTATTATCCCCTCACCCATGCTATCATCCAAATGAAGATATTGCCCCCGGTTTTGTGCAATGTAATGGGGCTGAATGGAGAGTTTTGCTGATTCATCCCAATAAGCTCTTCTCTCCCTTTGTAATACATATGGGGCTGCCTCCTGTCCTTGGACTGAAATGGTATGGCCTCCAAAAGTGACCCAAGCTACCCCATCAAGAAAATTAGCCATGAATTCCTCTTCAATTTCTCCAAATGGCTTTCCCCCACATCAAGAGGAATGTAGCAATGTGGCAATCATGGTTTGCCCATGGTATCTCCTGCAACATAAAACATGCATAGTATGGAGAATCATGCTCCTAATGGGTTGTCCCAACATATCGAACACTCTCCAAATAATGCTCCCTGTGAATGTACAACATCAAAAATACAAGGAAGCATAATACAATGTAAACAAGCTATCACAAGACAACTAGAGAGTGGGTCACTGCTCCTTTCATGGGACCAACGTAGTGAGCCTCTTTCCTTCATCAAGGATATACATAATAAGTGATTTTTCTAGCCACTTTTTTTCTTCCACATACATCTCAAAAGATAGGAATATGAAAATATAAATTGGTGCCAATGGTGCACACCAAGGAGCATGCGGCTTCCTCCACAAACCACCATAAGAATGGCCCATTCTTCTACTACAAAAGTTTACAAATACATCCTTGTAGATCATGCAAGAAGGGGTCAACTCTTATTGACTCATCATGCTACTCAAACAAGGATGGAGAGTACAAAATAAAATGTGATAATATACCTTCTCCAATTTGTACTTGAGCTCTTGAGCTGAAATGGCCCAACTGATAATTTCCCTCTACCTCCAATGAGTAGGGAAGTGGTTGTGACGTTCTCTCCACCATAAACAAGTGGGATATTCATCTCCCTATGCTGATAGGTGCCATGATGAATGCCCTCCCAAGTGAACTCCTCTAGCCAATCAAAGTATACATCCAAGTGCATAGCTAAGAAGCCCCCATATGCTACATGCAATAATTTCTTCTTGAGACTAGAAGCTCTAGCCAAGAAGAATTTTTCATAGTGCTAGATGACCATATCATAAAATTGGTATCATTAATCTCCCTCCTGGTCATCAATAATCATGCATGCATCATGATCCTAGGGAATACTCAACCCAAGCTGAGTCCTCCAACATGGATCAATCCTCCACATAGACAACGCTGGTGTTCTGCAATATGGTGCTCCATCACGCTACTGCCTACTACCTTGACATCCCCTCATGCCAAGGTCATCCTCCAATGTCTTTGCCATGCCATCATGCAGCTACTCATGCTCAAAGAAGTGATGATCTCTGAAAATAAGCCTCCATGAGAGACTATCACCTTCAAATAATCTCCCGATCCTAGGCAATGTAAGCATGAGTGGCCTCCATCCACTCCAAAGCATGAAAGTGTTCTTCCCTCAAAGGAAGTATCCTCTCCCACCAAACCCATGAAGTAGCCATCCCCCATCCATGCAGCAAGCTCTATCTACAATATATAGCTTATGAGAGTGGGTGAGGCTAAAAATGAGAGGGTGTATCCCTCCTCCTTGTGTTTATCCCCAAAATTATTGCAGTGTGATGGACTCCTCTAATGTGTCCACCCCTCCAGAATCCAATGAGTGGTGAACCAAGTAGCATGATGCCTCTCATCATTTTTAGATCATATGGCCTCCTAGATAGAAATCCATCAAAATTGAGACATCGAGATCTGAAAATAGACTGCATGTATGAGTGGAATGATTTTTCCCTCTCTCCTCTGCACAGTGTAGTCTCTTCTCCTTGTGCAGAAACCTTCTGGAATAGATAAGGGAGAATGCTCTTCATCCCTCCATGCTGATCCTTCTGCTCTTCTTTCCTCCATCTCACAATCCCCAACAAATGCTACATATGACTCTAGAATTGTGTCTTGGTGCCCACATGAAAAAATACTTGGAACTCCTTACAAGGGCTCCTCTAGTGGAAGCATTGGTTCCCTCTTTATCCCATGTGGTGATGGATCTCCTCCAAAGTGACAGTGTTGTTGGTTCCTTCCAATGCATGCAAAGTGTTTGTATTTATGCCACAATGAGTTTCACTAAGTTTTCCCATCAAACCCTTAGTGAAGGCATCCCATGCTTTTGCATTTGCATGGCAATGAAAAATGGAACCTCCAAACCAAAAATCATGAGCCATACCTTGAGTTGCAGTGCTGCTCATCCCATGGCCTCATTTCTTCCTCTACTCCCTTGCAATGCAAATGAACAAGGGACTGCACTGTGGATCTGCATGTGTGGCTGAATGCCCACACCCTTTATGTGAAATGGCTAGGATTTGCCTCATCAAAAAACCCTCTCAGAAAATCTTCTGCTTTTCCCTTTCATCAAGATTTTCAATGATCTCCTCATTGGTCTGGAAAAGAAGAAGGGAAACCTCCTCTTCCTTCATTTCTCTTTCCTTGTCTCCTTGCAAATCCCCTCCCCTTGGAGAGAAGCTCCTATTCTAATAGCAATGGATCTTTGGCACAGGCTGAGCCAAGATCATGCTCTGATACCACTCTAATATCCCAAATCTGGAATATTTTTCTTTCTCAGGAATATCTTGAGATATTCCAATTCCTTCTTCAATGAGCTATTGCAAGTCCATTTCAGAGATTGAATGATGGGTCATTTATAGGATATGACTCCTTCCAAAGAAGGGAGAAATCCTGAGGCTAGCTGGCCCTTCTCAGACTCTGCCTATGGATATGCAATATTCCACCTCGGGAATTTCTGCCACAGGGTCCTTGGGGACGCTGTATAAGAAAGTTGCTGCATAAATAAGGAAATCCAATGTTGGTATGCCCAAGAACATGTATAATATAACTCCCCTGAATAAAATGAGCCCAAATAAATAACACTAGATGGGTTATTCAGATCTCCCCAATCTAGGTCTCTAAAACAATGCTTAATGAAAGAGCTTACAGCAATATGCAAAACATAAGTTTGGAACTCTGCAAATCTGAATGTATCAAGAGAGGGTAAATAATACAGCCATCATCTTATTACTATATCAGAAAGGTTATACAGAAATATCATGAGGGACAAAGCCCTCAAGCATTAGAACCAGTCTCCAATGAATATACAATGTAATGTCGGAGTAGCTACAACTACACAGAAAGGTCGGAAAACCATAACTGCGTAGTATCTATGAGAGATGCAACTGCTGAATACATAAAAATGATGATGGAGCTGAAGGAATATAAATAAAATCCCATACATGTGAAAATGGGCTGAATATAAGATTTCTAGCCAATCTCAGGGAGATTGCTAGAAATGCCGGACAAAATACAATAGTGAGAAATAAATTTTTACTGTAGCTAGAACAAATGAATATGAGGCTGTGGCTGATCTGAAATGTTGATGCCCTCCTCTTATTGAATTCCTCAAGGGAAAATGGGTTGATCCCCTTTCACTCAAAATCCCTCCTCCTGATGAGCACAAGAATCTCCCCCAACACTGCCCTCATGGAATAACGCAGTTTCTCCAAGTGACTGCATAGTGGGATTTGGTGAATGAGTGGCCTGATGCCATATATCTGAAATGAATTCCAAGAGTCCCCTCTACAGCTCTTCCAATCAAGAAATCCATCCTCCACTGAAAGGGCAAGTAAGGAAGAACTCTATGAGTTCCTCTACTGCTACCCTAGTTACACAGCACCATTTTGCTACAGAAATAACGCTGCAATAGAAGGATTGAGCTTAGCCAAATGCCGGAATGAGGAAATTTAGCTCAAATCCTCTCCTCCCATGAGGAAGAGGTGGGGGATCCCCGCCCGGGAACACCCCCAGTGCTCAAGAGCACTGCAATCCTACTAAACAGCCCGGATGTGCAAGTCCTTGGCTTCACCACGAAATTTCTGAATAAAAAACATAACCCAAATGAGCTGCTCCTTCTTTCTTATAAAGCGAATGAACTCTCTTTCACCATAGGCCCCACAATTAGGGTTTCCATTCACTTTTGAATGCTTTCCCTCCAAAAGCTGTGTTATCTTATCAAGCAAGCCAACCCTCTAAGACAGTGCTGTTGACTTGGTCAAAGATGGCCAACTCAAGGTGATCCTCATCATGTTCACACCATTAGGTGTTTATTTCAGCTACTTATTTATCCTCCTTTCACACAAGGAGATTTATTTCTTCATCTAAAAGGGGCTAAGGTGTCTCCTTCCCCATTTTATTAAATAAAAATAAAATATGCCACTATAATATTCCATTTTAGCTTGAGGCTAAAATTGGGAATATTACAAATAACAAATGGTTGTTTGTTTTCCATGCCTGTCAATTTACGTTTTCAGTAAATTTATGACTGTCAACTTTTTTGTTTTACATATTAAAAAAAAATTCCAAAGTTCTTGTAGTTTGCAGTTTAACATTCAGATGTTTAACATTCTCCCTGTGAAGAAATCTTCCATCATGGCCACCAGAACACCAAATTTCTCACCAAATTTCTTCATGTTTTGTATTTTTTCTCATCCTCATAGTTACAGTCCCTAGACGCGAATTCATCCATCAATATAAACTCACTTACTACCCTTATTCAGGAGCAGACAATGGTATTGCAGAATAGCTCAGACTAAACTGGAACACTATTTTAACCGTGGTAATAAAATTATCTTTTAACCATAGTGATGAAATTATAGTTTCCATGGCGTAATTTTTTTTTTTGAAAAAGTACATAAGTCTAAGAAGTAGCCTTTAGGGTATTATAATGGCTAGCAAGCCCAGCTAGAAAGCCAAGCCAACAAGGTCAGCCAACAATCCTGCCCAGCCAGCCAGCCAGCAAGTAAAGGCTAGCTTGGCCTCCATGCCCACTTGAGTAGTTTCCATTACACTTGTTTCCCCCACCTTTAAAATATTTTGTTGCAGCATATCACTCATCTCACTTTAACGTCACTTCGTTTTTCCATCTTTTTTTTTCAAAGTATTTATGCCCATCATATCTAAAAATTTCCCTCCCGAAAGTTACAACTATCAATACAGACAGATGTGTGTCACATGCCAGAATGCCTAAGCCACCAAGAATGGTGCCAATTCAATCAATTCATCTAGTGGTTTTGTAATATTTACCTTTGTATTCAAATACTCTAATACAACCACTACAACAGCTATGAGAAGTATTCCATGTTTCAGGTCACTTGACCATCTGGAAAACTAGACACTAAAAAAGCATTGACTGCTAAGAATTGACTATTAATTAAGGCTAATTTCTTCTCCTAAGAATTGACTATTCATATCTCATATTAAAATTATTTAAATTAAATTTACTCAGAATTTAAGACTCTGCAAAAAAAGATTTAATATTTCTTGTTATAATATTTCTTGAAATTCGTTCATGATATCCATGGTTGCTCACCTTCGTTCAATATTAAAAAATAGTCAATTTATTTCTTGATAGCTTAGAGAATAGCCAAAAGTAGTTATGTAATATACACTAGTCTATGTGTTCTATTCCCTGTGTTAACTAGTGTAATGAGAGCTTCTAGTATCATGCAAGTGGTTACAGTGTATTCAGCCTTATGGAATATGTACAACCTTTGTTAGAATAGGTAATAGCTTATTTTAGTTATAGTAATCACAATACTGGGATCAATGGTCTTTCAACATACTATTATTGGTGTTATTAGACCCGTAGACCTCATTAAGGCTCATTGCTTCTGCTAAGAATTGACTGTTCATATCTCATATTAAAAGTAGTTAAATTAAATTTACTCAAAATTTGCAAAAAATATTTAATATTTCTTATCATAATATTTCTTTAACTTCCTTCATGATATCTATGGTTGCTTACCTTCTTTCAATATTGGGCAAGAGTTCATGGTCTTACCTTAATTTATATTCTAATTCCCTTTCCTAACTTTGATTTTCATTTAATATTTCTTATCATAATATTTCTTGAACTTCCTTCATGATATCTATGGTTGATCACCTTCATTCAATATTGGTTTAAAGGTCGTGGTCTTACCTTAATTTCTATTCTAATTCCCTTTCCTAACTTCCCAACTTTGATTTTCATTTAATATTTATTACCATAATATTTCTTGAATTTCCTTCATGACATATATGGTTGCTTACCTTCATTCAATATTGGGTAAAATTTCATGGTCTTACCTTAATTTATATTCTAATTCCCTTTCCTAACTTCCTAACTTTGATTTTCATTTAATATTTCTTATCATAATATTTCTTGATCTTCCTTCATGATACATAAGGTTGCTCACTGTTTTTCAATACTGGGTAAAAGGTCATAGTCTTACCTTAATTTCTATTCTAATTCCCTTCCTAACTTTGATTTTCCTTTTAACCTTGGAGATAAACCGAATCATTAAATTGGGTAAAAGGTCATGGTCTTACCTTAAAATTTCTATTCTAATTCCCTTTCATAACTTTGCCTTTCTTCAATATTGGGTAAAAGGTCATGGTCTTACCTTAATTTCTATTCTAATTCCCTTTCCTAAATTCCTAATTTTGATTTTCATTTAATATTTCTTATATCATAATATTTCTTGAACTTCCTTCATGATATCTATGGTTTCTCACCTTCATTTAATATTGGGTAAAAGGTCATGGTCTTACCTTAATTTCTATTCTAATTCCCTTTCCTAACTTTGATTTTCCTTTTGACCTTGGAGATAAACCCAATCATTAAATATGATAGTCATCCCTTCTAGGGAACTTAGTATGGTTTGCATAGTGGTTTCAATCCCTTATGATGATGTGAGGTGGTGTTTCAAACATGGGAGTAACTTGTGTTTGCATGTGATGCTCACGGGCCATGGTTTATTTTGTGGATTATAGAAGGTTTAGTTCTGTCTCCTAAGATAAAATTTCTAAAAAACTTACCTTTATTCCTTAAATTCAAACTAGATCTATACTAAGGATTACTCTTTATATGTATTTCTACCATATAAATTCTAACAATAATTAATCACATATATGTGTTAAAGTAGAATATGACATAAGCCCTTTTTACACTTGGCTTGGCTCGTAGGCACATAGATGTGTAGGTTTGGGAATGTGGTTCACATGAAAAGTAATAGGGATGGTTTTAGTGGAAACATTTTATAAGATCAAGACTCAAACAATTGTGATATTTTCCCTTCTTTCCAAGTTAGTCTATCCTTCTAGAAAAATACATTTTAATGAAGGAGATATATCCATATTGATCCACTAATATTTGTTCACCAACAACTATTCTATTTTGGACTTTTATATCTGAAAACTATGCTCATTGAATTTATGCATCTATATCTTTAAACTAATTGAAACTATTTTATTACACCATAGGAATCATTTCGAGAAAAACACATTAGCCATAAAAGTTTCCCATTGAAACCAAAAGTGATTTGTTACAAAACATAGCTTTTAACCTTATATAGTTAATTGTTTCAAGTAGATTTTTAATAAATTAAAAAATATTCAATGTAAAACACATGCACACATTAACGTATAATTGTGATTTTTTCCCTTCTTTCCAACTTAGTGGACATCCTTCTAGAAAAACCCCTTTTAATGAAGCAGGTATATCCATAGTGATCCACTGGTATTTTTTCATAAACAACTCTTCCATTTTGGACTTTTATATCTCAAAACTATACTAATTGAATTTATGCATCTTTATTTTTAAACTACTTGAAACTATTCTATTACACTATAGGAATCATTTTGATATATCTCCCATTTTAATCGGGTGTATCACATTTCGAGAAAAACACATTAGCCATAAAATTTTCCCATTGAAACCAAAAGTGATTTGATACAAAAAAGTGATTTGATAAAAAACATAGGTTATAACCTTATATATTTTAATTGTTTCAAACAGATTTTTAATAAAATGAAAAATATTCAATGTAAAACACATAGTATTTAGAAACAAAAATTAATTTGATACAAAACATAGGTTTTAACCTTATACTATGTTAATTGTTTTGAAAATATATTCTTAATAAAATGAAAAATATTCAATGTAAAACACATGCATATTAACATATAATTGTGATATTTTCCCTGCTTTCCAACCTAGTACATCCTTCTAGAAATATCCCTTTTAATGAAGCAAATATATCCATAGTGATCCATTGATATTTGTTCACCAACAACTATTCCATTTTGGACTTTTATATCTCAAATCTATGCTCACTGAATTTATGCAGATCTATATCTTTAAACTACTTGAAACAATTTTATTACATCATAAGAATTATTTCGATATATCTCCCATTTTAATGGGGTGTATCACATTTCGAAAAAAAACACAAGTTAGCCATAAAAGTTTCCCATTGAAACCAAAAGTGTTTTGATACAAAACATAGGTTTTAACCTTATATAGGTAAATTTTGTTTCAAATAGATTCTTTTAATTTAAAATGAAAAATATTCAATGTAAAACATATGTGTATTCTTATACACCCTTATGTCTACGTAAAGTAGTTTGAGTGATTCCATGGGTCCTCTACACCCTTCATGGGTATAATTGGGACATGTAGTGTTAACTTCTACAAGTTCTATAGGCAGAGTCTATAAAGGGACAGTTAGCCTTTGGATCTCATCTTTTATGAAAGGTGACATATCTAGTAAATGCCCCTACAGCCAATCTCTGGAATAGATCTAAATTCAAGTTTTTCATTTTCATATCCATGGTCTCAAACAATGAGAGAGAGAAAATACCTTTTATATTCAATGTAAAACACACATGCAAATTAACATATAATTGTGATATTTTTCCTTTCCAACTTAGTCCATCCTTCTAGAAAAATCCCTTTTAATGAGGTAGATATATCCATAGTGATCCACTGATATTTGTTCATCAACAACTATTCCATTTTGGACTTTTATATCTCAAAACTATGCTCATTGAATATATATATATATATATATATATATATATATATTACTTGAAACTATTTTATTACACCATAGGAATCATTCCCATATATATCTCCAATTTTAATGGGTGTATCACATTTCGAGAAAAACACAAATTAGCCATAAACATTTCCCATTGAAACCAAAAGTGATTTGATACAAAACATAGGTTTTAACCTTATATAGTTTAATTGTTTCAAATAGATTTTTAATCAAACGAAAAATTTATTAAAAATATTCGATGTAAAACATGTATAGTATTTAGAAACAAAAAGTAATTTGATACAAAACATAGGTTTTAACCAAGTATATAGTTTTAAATATTTTGAAAACAGATTCTTAAAAAAATGAAAAATATTCAATGTAAAACACATGCACATTAACATATAATTGTGATATTTTCCCTTCTTTCCAAATTAAGTCCATCCTTCTAGAAATATCCCTTTTAATGAAGCAAATATATCCATAGTGATCCACTGATATTTGTTCACCAACAACTATTCCATTTTGGACTTATATATCTCAAAACTATGCTCATTGAATTTATGCATCTATATCTTTAAACTACTTGAAACTATTTTATTTCACCATAGGAATCATTTCGATATATCTCCCATTTTAATGGGGTGTATCACATTTTGAGAAAGAACACATTAGCCATAAAAGTTTCCTATTGAAACCAAAAGTTTAATTTTCTACAAAACAAGGTTTTAACCTTATATAGGTAATTGTTTCAAATAGATTCTAAATTTAAAATGAAAAATATTCAATGTAAAACACATGCATTAACATATATATAATTTTTTGACACTTTCCCTTCTTCCAAACTTAGTGGAAATCCTTTTAGAAAAATCTCTTTTAATGAAGAAGATATATCCATAGTGATATGCATAGTGATCCACTGATATATGTTCACAAATAACTATTCCATTTTGGACTTTTATATCTCAAAACTATGCTTATTGAATTTATGCATCTATAGTTTTAAACTACTTGAAACTATTTTATTACACCATAGGATTCATTTTGATATATCTCCCATTTTAATGGGGTGTATCACATTTCGAGAAAAACAAATTAGCCATAAAAGTTTTCCATTGAAACCAAAAGTAATTTAATACAAAACATCTAGGTTTTAACCTTATATATAGTTTAATGTTTCAAATATATTTTTAATAAAATGAAAAATATTCAATGTAAAACACATGCATTAACATATAATTGTGATATTTTCCCTTCTTTCCAACTTAGTGGACATCCTTCTAGAAGAATCTCTTTTAATGAAGAAGATCTATATCCATAGTTGCATTGATATTTGTTCACAAACAACTCTTCCATTTTGGACTTTTATATCTCAAAACTATGCTCATTGAATTTATGCATCTATATTTTATTACACCATAGGAATCATTTCGATATATCTCCCATTTTAATGGGGTGCATCACATTTCGAGAAAAACATATTAAAGCCATAAAAGTTTCCCATTGAAACCAAAAGTGATTTGATACAAAACATAGGTTTTAACCTTATATGGGTAATTGTTTCAAATAGATTCTAAATTTAAAATGAAAAACATTCAATGTAAAACAAATTCATTCTTATACACCCGTATGTCAACATAAAGTAGTGTGAGTGATTCCACGGGTCCTCTACACCCTTCATAGGGTATAATTGGGACAGGTAGTGTTAACTTCTACAAGTTCGATAGGTAGAGTCTGTAAGGGCCAGGTAGCCTCTGGATCTCATATTTTATGAAAGGTGACATATCTAGTAAATGCCCCTACAGTCAAACTCTGGAATAAATCTAAATAGAATTTCTTCATTTTAATATCCAATGTAAAACAAATGCATTCTGATACACCCTTATGTCTACATAAAGTAGTGTTCATGATTCCATAAGTCCTATACACCCTTCATAGGGTATAATTGGGACAAGTAGTGAACTAACTTCTACAAGTTCTATAGGCAGAGTCTGTCAAGGACCAGGTAGCCTCTGGATCTCATATTTTATGAAAGGTGACATATCTAGTAAATGCTCCTACATTCAATCTCTGGAATAGATTTAAATAGAAGTTCTTCACTTTAATATCCATAAAACACAACCACTTTAAGGTAAATTGTGTACGTGTGTCAATTCTCCCAAAAAATTTAAGATAAACCATGCACATCTCATTTACCTCATGATCTTGTGTCATTTCTCCCATGCATTTGCTATAAATGTCAATTTAATATATACTTTATTGAATTTGTTTTTTTTTCAAGGATAAGAAAACCATTAAATATGGTTGAAAAATGGAAATTATGCATAGAATTTTCTTGCTATCCCAATCCAAGGAAAGCAGTTATTACATATGTGCTTTCCAATATTGCGACTAGCAAAGACGTCCAAAGGAAAATGAATATACTGAGAAGAACAACAAAAAACGAGGCATATTATATTGGATAGATAGAAGGCTTGGGAACAGTGATGGATTATGGATCAAATGGAATTGTATTTTTCACCAATTCTAAACTTGTGTGCAACCAGATGAATGGCGTGTACCAAGTTAAGAAGGAGAGGCTAAAAGAACTGCATGGAATAGAAAAAAATATTGTTAAACAATTTCACTTTTTTAGTATAAGGCATTGTACTAATGTGAATAAGATGTTTGTTGATCTATTGCGTGGGGCAATACCAATTCAGGATTCATCTATCAAAGATGAATTAATAGATGAATTATAATTATACGGGGAAATTCCAATGCAAGATTCATCTCTCAAAGATGAATTGGTTTTGAGACACTCTTCTTCAAAAATTCAAGATTCATCTCTCAAAGATGAATTACTTTTGAGACACTCTTCTTCAAAAATTCAAGGTTCATCTCTCAAAGATGAATTAGTGTTGAGACACTCTCCTTCAAAATTTATTGATGGACATTGTAACATATCTTGGATATGTGTGTGATGTGTACTTATAAATACGTCTTTTTTATTGACCATGTGTTTTTTTCAATTATATACCAAGTGTGCTCCCACCACACCATGTAAAGTGAAACTTGGTGAACTTCACATTTTCAACAAGTGGTGAACTTCACATTTTTATAAAATTAAAATGCGGGGACTTCAACAATTTTTTGTTTAAATGGAGTTTCACTTCTTTTTTAATGACAATGTGTTTTTTTCAATTTTATACCAAGTGTGTTCCCACCATGTAAAGCGCAATTTTGTGAACTTATCATTTTTATTTAAAAAAATTGCTTAAATTGAGTTTCACACATCAATTAGTGCTTTGAAAGTTTTGTTTAACATAATTTGTTTACACTAAATTGCATTAATTTTTTGAAATTTATTTTGAATTTATTTAAATTATTTATTTAAAAAAATAATTGTAAATTTCCACCATAGGTATATATATCATGGAGGATGAACGAAAAAGATCAACAGAATCCCATATCTCTATGAGAGGGGGGGATCAGAGATCGAGGGTTGTTCATGGTATTTAAATATAATCTTAAATCTCCATACATGTGTGTACATATGGAATTTATTTTTTATCAACTTTGTGAATTAAATTAGTTGTTAATAAGTTTCATTTTTTATTTCTTAGGAGCTAATAAGAAGAGAAGGGTCTCTAATCCATCCATGGAGCATGCCCATGGTTCGCCCAGTCATGGTATGGTTTGAACACAATTTAATCAATGAATATGTGCGTTTGTATTTATATTTATGAATGTATTTTCAATTGATTATAAATTCGTATTTGTTTATGAAGATTCTCTCTCCTCTCAAGAGGTTGGTGGTGGTTCAAATTTCCTTAGAGGGCCATCAATAAGTGGTAGCAAGTTGCACGAAGGTGGTGATATTTATTCCCCTAGAGGCCAATCAACGGCTAGTGGTGCCGGTTCTCAGTAGGGTCATTCTGGTTCTCAACAGTTTCAGGGTGGAGAATATGCTAACCAACCACGTCGAGGTTGCCATCAATTTCAATATTTTTTTCATTCAATTTGTACAAATTTCTTTACATTTGTTTTTTCTAATATACAAATTTTTATATATCTTGATGTAGAGGCTGAAAATGCTCCAAATGTTGGTCAAAATAGATGCAGGGCAGAATGCTACATTCAAGAAGAAGGTTTTTCACCCACCACAACTTATCCAGCTGACATTTCTGATATACCATGGGAAAGAAACATGGTGCAATGCACCTTAGAAAGGTGTCAACAACTTCATGCAAAATTGCAGAGAGATCTCGTGGCTTTGACTCTACCTGCTGAGAGTCGAAAAAGCCTCGAAATAGTTACACATTCATTGGGCGAACTAGTAAATGTGTACATAAATCTTGGGCCAATGACTAATACATTTGTAGAAGTCATGAGAAAGAGAAAGGAAACAGTAATGGGTCCCAATAAATGGAAGGATGTAAAAAAAAAGAGTTACAAAAGAAATGGCGAAGTCAATGTTCAATTTCAAAGAAGGGCCAAAAAGAAAGATGTTGAAGGTGCAATATTTCAAGCACCCCAATATAGCTCACTATTTGTATCATAGGCACCTTGCGGCCTATGGAAGACTTCCATGGAACGATGAGGTTCCTATTTATTTTGCAAAAAAAATTTACGCAGAATTTTTTTTGGAAATGGAACCCAATTACAATGACCTTCCGTCTGAATTTTTTGGTCCTGGGAAAGGTCGATTGTGTGACCGTAGGGGCGCTACGCAAGATGTGGAGTTGCCTCACCCTAAGCCACCATTGGTGAGTCGACCTTTTCGGGTCGAAACTTTGCGGTCAGATATGGATGCCACTTCTCAAATAAGTCGAGAAGCAAGGGATGTCATCATCAACAATGTTCACAGTGGATTAGGTGGAGTCGATGTTTGTCTAAATCGACAAAGAGCACGTGAGAATGCATGCGCCAATTTTGTGTATTGTATAGATGAAGAGATTGACAACATGAGTGTTGAAGATCTCAGAATATATGCAAATAATTGTCGCAATGGTTGGCAAGACCTAATTCTTCATGAGGAAGAGGGCACGGGAACGGTATGTGTTAATGGTTAGGGTTCAATTATTTTAACACATACATGTAAAATTTGTAATAAATACATGTGTATGTATATGTATACATTTATTTGTATCATTATATGTTAAAACACCATTTTTAGTTGTCACACATGATGAATGATGAAAATGTTAATATCACGTTCAGGGCCTCTAGTTCAAACAATCAAGATGGGTCTCACCATCAAGATATGTTGAAAAATGTTAGTGTTTCTTAAGTGATATTTTTAAGATAAATAATTGTGCACACATGTACATGTACATATATAATAATAAAATGTTTTAACAGATCCTGATTCCGTCCAATGTTTTTGGGATGGTGGTACCTTCTTCTTCCTTGGGAGATGTACCTTCTACTTCCTTAGGAGATGTGCCAGATCCACAAGAAGTATGGACAATTTTTTACTTCTAAAATTTATGTTTAAGTTATATATATTCCACAAAAAGTTCCATTAAAAATTGAGATATATATCTATATCTGAGTTATTTTAAATTTTATGAATTTTAGGTTTTTGGAGATTTTCTTTTGGAGCCTCTCTTAGGAGATGTCCCAACTTCACCTACAGAAGTATTCAATTTTTCACTTTTAAATATAATGTTTTTTTAAAAGGTATAATTTATAAATTGAAGTTTAAAAGTTTTATTATAAATTGAGATCTTGACCTTGAGTTATTTTATACTTTTAAAATTTTGAATTTTAGGTTTCTATAGAAGATTTCTTTAATCCACGGACTCTAGCGATGGAGATAGGAACATCCACACCATTTCAACCATTTGAACAAGTTGTCTAACTTTTTTTTTAATATTATTGAAAATAAGTTTATATATAAATGTGCATTTTCATCTGAAATTTTTTAATATATATATATATATATATATATATATATATATATATAATTGTACATGTATATTGTACAGTTTACTATTGGAGATGTTCCCATGGGGGAAGTTGTAGCAGGCGAGCAACAAATGGAGAGGGAACCTCATGAGGTATTGCATGATTTTATTTTTTTTACATGAAGTTCTATATATTCTCACTCATTTTTAAAACATCAAATTTTAATGTTTGTATGTGCATTGTGTACAGGTTCCCTATGCTTCACAAGATAGCACGTGGATTGAGACTCTGCTAGGAAAGACACTAAATCCATCTGTATTTGATGGACATGATTTGTAGATTTGATTGAGATTTCTAGTCTTAAATTTGCTTTATATATATATATATAACTTGATACTTGTGAGATCTACAAGTTTTGGACATATTTTATTGTGTTAATATAATTTGTTTTGTTTTTGAAACTTAAGTTTTGGATGGTTGAAGTACTTTTGGCATGTGAATGTGAAGTAATGTTGTTATATAATTTGTTTGGTTTTTAAAACTTAAGTTTTGGATAGTTGAACTACTAGTAATGTCGTCATCTATAAATTAATGTTTTGCTTTTGAACTACATTTCGCATGTTATGTAATGATGTGTTATAATTTGTTTTGTTTTTAAAAATTAAGTTTTGGATGGTTGAATTACATTTGGCATGTGAATTAATGTTGTGATCTATAATTTTTTGTTAAATTAAAGGTTAAGTTTTGGATGGTTTCAATCTACATTTGGCATGTGATATAATGTTAAATGTTTTTATTGGATAGTTGATCTATAATTGGCATTTCATGTGAAGTAATGTTGTGATATAATCAAAAAGTTTTTAAAAATCAAGTTTTGGATGGTTTCAATCTACATTTGGCATGTGATATAATGTTAAATGTTTAATGTTTTTATTGGATAGTTTAACTACAATTAGCATGGCATGTGAAGTAATATTGTGATTTATAATTTTTTTGTTAAATTAAAGGTTAAGTTTTGGATGGTTTCAATCTACATTTGGCATGTGATATAATGTTAAATGTTTAATATTTTTATTGGATAGTTGAACTACAATTGGCATGGCATGTGAAGTAATGTTGTGATATAATCAAAAAGTTTTTAAAACTCAAGTTTTGGATGGTTGAAGTACATTCGGCATGTGAAGTAATGTTGTGATCTATAATTTTTTGTTAAATTAAAGGTTAAGTTTTGGATGGTTTCAATCAACATTTTGCATGTGATATAATGTTTAATGTTTAATGTTTTTATTGGATAGTTGAACTACAATTGGCATGACATGTAAAGTAATTTGTTTTGATATAATCAAAAAGTTTTTAAAATTGAAGTTTTGGATGGTTGAAGTACATTTGGCATCTTAAGATTGCTTTTGATCTCTACATACTCTTCTCTTGTTTGAGTGAAAAAATTTCCAATGGGAAGAACATAGCTTTTCAATGCAGCTAACAATATCAATTGAGCTCTAATTGAAAAAAGAGTAAAGAAAAGTTAACATGCCACAAAACATGTCGGCAAAATAACATTCATGGTTGTTATTTTTGTTGGAATAGCTAAATCATATTTTAAGTATTCTCCATCGAAAAACAATTTCAACGAAGAGAATCCTTAATATGATTTAGTTTATTCAATAAAAATAACAACCAAGGATGTTATTTTGTTGGCTTTTTGGTTTTTTTTACTTTTTTTTGAAATAGAGCTCAGTTGATATGGTTAGTTGGATTGAAAAGCTATGTTCTTTTCATTGGAAATTTTTTTCACTCAAACAATATTAGTATGTAGTATGTAAAGATCAAAAACAATCTTAATATTACTTTTAAGTACGATTAAGTGTTCTTGAAACATTTTCCCACATGATGATACCTTCATTGACCTATGAACTAAAGTAGCTCATCGGCTATATGTTCTGCCTCTTTCCCGTATAAATCTCTTTAATTTTGATTGGAAATATAAGAACTAGATATATGTTTGTTGAATTGGGGTCAATATCATTAATGCACTCAACTAGGTAGCCTTGTTGATTTATAAATTGGTAAATTGATGACATTCAGTTAATTGCATTCTAGAACATATATTCCGCTTGCTCTTTCCCATATAAAGCCCTTTTAATTTTGATTGAAATATAAGAAGTAGATATATGTTTGTTGAATTGGGTTCAATGTCATTAATGCACTCAACTAAAGAGTTTTGTAGATTTATAAATTGTGAATTGATGACATTTTGTTAATTGCATTCTAGAACATATATATTCGCTACATTTTCCCATATAAATCCAATGTACTTTGATTGAAATATAAGAAGTAGATATATGTTTGTTGAATTTGGGTCAATGTCAATAATGCAAATTAAACTAGGCTTACTTGTTGATTTATAAATTGGTAAATTGATGACATTCAGTTAATTGCATTCTAGAACATATATATTGAGTACTTGAAACATTTTTCATCAATGCACATAGTAAAACTACTTGAACAGTTAATTTCATTCTAGAACATACATTATATCCAATACATTCAACATTTTTCATCAATGCATTTATATAAAAGCTACTTTCAATTGATACTAGAGTGTGCATGTACCAAAACAATTTGTATGTTAGCCTCTCTCATAAAACAATAATAAATCCAAAAATTAAATAAATAAATTAAATATTAACAGTTAGGAATTTATGCCTAACTCTTTAGTTTGGGTTGTTCCTCTAAGATAGGAGTTAGTTTAGGTAGCTCCTATATTGGTGTGTGTTTGATTGAGAAATTATCTCAACCAATGTGTCCAAGATAGCATGCACTATCGTGAAACACTGTCTCCTCATCTATTTAATTATTACACTACATTTTTTAATAATGAGAAAATATGTGAGGAAGCTATGGGGCTGAAGCCTTTTCTGCCAATATTTGGTGTCTGTTTTATTATGTGTGTTTTTCTGTATTTTATGAGTTGATTTGATTTTAAATATGTGGTATCGAAGGTATCGAAGCTCATGGGATGAGAGGACCATGTGTTGTGAAGCTAAGTCCTTGGAGGTGTAATTGAGCATATTGGAAGTCTTGTTGAGTTGTGTTTAATTTTGTTTGAGATTCAGATAGCAGTTGAGGACTATAGATTGTTATTGTTTGTATTTGTGACATGAATATTCTTGCAATGTGAAAATGCATGTTTGTCGACTGCAATGAGGATGCAATGACTCAATAACACTTGTGTCCCTTCATCAATTCGAAATATTTGTAGAAGATATACTTATTCGTGCAATTTCTCATCCAAATGGAGTGAAGCAAAGCTGCGTTCGTGCAGACCTTGCAAGTGATTTTTATTACTTGTATTTGGAGAAGGAAATTCTATGCGGTGCTGTGGGTCAAAGAATAGACAGGTCTCTCCCAATATTTCACACTTCAACAGACCGGGATTTCACACTTCGTCAGATTTGGACGCTGTAACACGCGAGGAGGCCAAGGTACGAGTCTCAGCGTGTTTTCCCCACTTCTCTCCTGCTATAACAATGGTAGTTGGAGACCATCCTGATCCTCCTAGATGGTGAACAGGAAGGCCAGTTACACGACGGTGTAGGTGGTGCCCTGGCCGCTAATAATGTGGAGCCATGGATCTGTGTGCAGTGGAATTTTTGGATGGTGATTGCATGTCAGCATCATGTAAAACCCGTGCGAAGACTTATTTTGAATACAATTTTGCAGTGAATAATAAGTGTGAGGATTTGTAGAGGCATTATATTGATCAATTAGGAGATATTTTGGAGGCCGTTGTCATCACTGATAAGAAAATTGTGGGCTCCAAGGGCTATGTTTTTGTTACGTTTCAGGACCCGGAGGCTACAAGGAGAGCTTGTGATAAATCTGAGTCCAATCATTGATGGTAGGTGAGCTAATTACAACCTTTTGTCTTTAGGTGCTATTCGTTCTCGACCATCTACTCCCCAACAAGGAAAGCAGTTCAGAATCGTGAGTTCCTTTCAAACATGATTTCAAATTGCAGGCTGTGCATATCATAGTGCACCAAATTTTTCTCAACCCACTTTTTATGATGCAATCCAACAAGGTTTTCCTTATCAAACATACAGGTATTCTCCTTACTTGATAGAATACACTTTTATCTTGTTTAATTTGAGATCCAAAATGGTCACAGAGGACATCTCTTGTTTTTAAGTTTTGATAAGCTTCAACAGGGAAATTCATTTTACTTTTGTGATTCTGATTCCCAAATTCCCTGCGGAAACATAAATTTTTGTCACTGTTATTTTGGTTTAGCAAACAGAGTTTGGAGTAGAATCTCATGAGTTATGCAACGAAAGTGTTCCCTATGGTTAACTGCTAGAGGCCAAATCATAGAGAGCTGCATTCAAGAAGTTATGTGTTGTATGTTTTTTTTGTTACCATATGAACGCAAGAGCTCAAGCATTGAGGGCATGAGGGTTTGTCCCCTGTATTTAACTCTGATGGTTTATAGCTCTAGATGCATCAGTGGATGAGGACCTCGGTAACTCATAGGATGTGGGAATATATTTTTGAGTGATTTATGGAAATTAGATTTGAGTAATTTTGTGTGCCCAGTATGAGCAATCGATTCTATGCGGCGCTAACTCGATATTAATAGATTGATGGAACAAGAAGGTTGGCATTGTGGAGGATGAAACAACGTGTGACATGGAGAAACTACCATTTGAAACTGTTGTGATATGTAATCTCTCCAACGATTTTTTTTAAGTGTGATTTAAAATTTCAAACAATAAATCACTTTTTTGAAAGTGATTTTATAGACCTTTTAATGTTTTTTTATAAACAAAAAAAGAAGGATTAAAAAGCTTTTTCTTTGTTGTATTATAAAGGGTTTGGAAAATTTTGAAGGTACTTTTGTTAAAAGGAGTAGACTTCATTTACTTTGGAGAGATAGTGTGCTTTTTTTAGTGGAGTGATAAGTTTAAATGTTGAAAGTTTTTGAAGTGATTTTGTGGAGAGATAATATGATTTATTTTTTGTAAATTTGGAGTGATAAGGGAAAGTCATTGTTGTAATTCAAAGTAATATGTTTACTTTGAACGAGATTGATTCAGTGAACATCCAATTTTTTGAAGACTTTTGTTTCCAAAATTTGCGAGTGTGAGATTCTCATTGTTTGAGAAAGATTCAATGGAGATGTTGTAAACGAAGAAAGGTTGATGACCTCAATACTTAATAAATACATATTATTTGTGGTGTTGAAGTGTCCTCGATCTGCCCGAAATTGAATAAGGGGATTGTAGGTACACGAAGAGTGTGTTGTTGATGGTGGATGCTTCATGTTTTTTGCTTATGATATGTGTCTATTTTTGACACATAAATGATCTCATTTGATGCACACATAAAATTCAATGCCAGCAAGCACAACACTTGTAATGAAGTAGCTGCAAGGAAGCACTAGTAGAAAATGATGAAATTAGTGACTAGGTGACTAAAAAAGTTAGTCACCTAATTATTTTCTATGAATTACTACTAAATTTGAGAGATCAAACTAAAAATGACTAACTTAAATGACTAATTTAGTCTAGGAATAAAATATACGACTAGATAATAAGTGACTAAACTAAAAATGACTAACATAAATGACTAATTTAGTCTAGGAATAAAATATACGACTAGATAATAAGTGACTAAACTAAAAACGACTAACTTAAATGACTAATTTAGACTAGGATTAAAATATATGACTAGATAATAAGTAAAAAATTTAATAATGATTAACGTAAATGACTATTATAGTCCAGGAATAAAAATATGACCAAATAACAAGTACAACAAGAATATGAATTAGTCATTTATGTTAGTAATTTTTAATTGTGGACACACTGTTTGTTATGGGTTTTTTGTGGCATTGTTACGTACTATTTTTTGTTATTGCAGTAGATTCATAGAGAATGATTTCATTCATTTGAATTCAAATTATGGTGATCTATACATGGCCAATTGATATAAATCTATAAGTTTACTCTAAACCCATATTATTCTATAGATACATGCATTACAAAAATGTTCATGAATTCTAATAATGCATTCACATTCTTAGAATGTGCACACACTATTATTAGAAAACCATACATACTAACAATTCTTGTGGCTCTTTAATTATGTATAATAACATGCCATGGCTCCCATATCCAGGTTGAAATCCGAATATCCCTTAGAGAGTATCTATGTGGTTGTTTGGGGGTTAATTCGTGTTCCTTGAACTCAAGAAGCTTTATTTAGGGCCTAAGGCACTCTTTTCTCCTGCCGTCAATAGATAGTAAATTCCCTAAGACCCATTCTTACCATGTAAACCATACCCATGGTGACAAATATCCCCCATATAGGCCAAATATTCCCTATAGATGTCCCGTGTAGTAATTAGAATACTTGTTTAAGAAGATTGATCATGAGAAGATTCAAATATGACCCAAGCACCTTATGATCCTTCCTTGACCATGGTTAAGGCCCCAATTGCCATACATGGTGAAAAAAAAACTCCTAATGATGTTAAGGCCAAACTTAAAGGCCCTAAGACCTAAATATGTCATAAAAAACCTTCAAGTAACACCAATATCACACCTAAAGGCTAGATATTATATCTTATATAGGATATGTGTGGTCGTTTGAGGCCTTATTCATGTCCCTTGAACTAAAGAAGTTTTGTTTAGGGACTAAAGATCTTGTTTTCCTTCCATATCCATCATAGAGGCCATAAAACCCATCCTTATTATGTAAAACATACTAGTTGTTCTCATATTTCCATTCTAATATTATGTTCATGGACGTTAAATATGAGAAAGACTTGTTTTAGGCATAAGGCCCTTTTTCATTCCTTGTCTAAGATATAAGACCTAATTCCCATATATGATGTGGAAAACCTCATAATGGAACCCTTATCCTATATGGAGGCTTAAAATCCCTCAAAGATGATTTATATTGTTCTTTATGGTTTTTTCATGCAATGTGAGCCAAAGAAGTTTCATTTTGGGATTGAGGCAATTGTTTTCATCCCTTTGCAATGGTACAAGCCTACAACCCATTCTTACTATGTAAAACATACTAATGACACTAAAGATCACCCATAGATTCCTAAGATCCCCTATAGAGGTTATGTGTTGTTCTTTGAGAACTACTTCCCCTATCCCCTAAAATCCTTAACTGCTAAATCCCCTAACCCCCTAAACCTCTAAACCCCTAACCCATTTAACCCCTTATACCCCTAAACCCCTAACCCATTTAACCCCCTATACCCCTAAACCCCATAAAACCTAAACCTATAAATCCTTAACCCCTAACCCCTTAAACCCTAATTCCAAACCTATAACCCATTTAATTCCCTAAACCCCTAAAGCCCTAACCCATTTAATCCCCTGTTGACAGGAAAAATTGTAATGCCGACAACAAGGGGTTATCCCAATAAAAGGTCCCAATTAGAACTCACACCATTTGGGATAGGAGCCCCATCCAGTATTTGGGCCTAACTGCCACCATAAGTGTTTCCACTCTTGGTTGTGATGAGAAGATGATGAAATGGAGGCAAAGGTGAAATGACCAATCAGTGAAGCAAAATCAACCCAAGATTGGCGAACCACAAACAAAAATACAAGCAAGTCTAAGTAGCAAAATAAAATGGGGTACGCCATGAGTGGGATCGGTGAGCCGAAAACCTAGTTAGACATACATGAAAGAAAACATGCCAGAAGTTAATTGCAAAGTAGTTCACAATAGGTCACTGAAATGGCAAGGAACAAATAAACATTGATTTGAAAGCAAATGTACATGCAACTACTGTGAATTAGTTCATAACCAATTGCATGCATGAAATCACATGTACAAACATAGTAAAATATTAGAAAACTAGTACTATCACCATAAGTGAGCATGTGAATTAGTGCCGAAAAAGAGAATATATATAGTATTAATGTTGCTGCAACTTCAAATACATATTTACAACTCGTCAAAACCCAATAGTGGAACATGGGCTATTCATCTCAATGCATGTTACCAAAACCCTAACCTCGCTACCTCTCTCTCTACTTGATCCCAAGAGCTGAATGCCTTTAGCTCTCAAGCACCAATTCACTCTCATGTCCTGACTTTCAATTGCAAAGCTAAAAGTCCTTCACTTCATTTCCCGAAGTTGTACATATAAGTTGAGATGACTCTTGAGTTCCCTTGACTCTTCGTCTTCTCGATTGTTGGGCTGGCTTGTGACTTAGGCCATTCACGACCTGTGACCTAGGGTCATCTGCGACCTGCGACCTACAACCTGTGGTCATATGCGACCTACGACCTAAGGTCATTTGCGACCTGCGACCTAAGGTCATCTGTGACCTGCGACCTGGGGTCATCTACGACTTGAGGTTAGTTGTGACCTGGGATATTCCTTCTATTCTTATCCTTTTGGGGAGCTCATCCCTTGTAGAACACAATGCCTTTCCCTAGTACCATTATTGTGTGAATGGATCGGTGATAGATGTGCCATTGAGCCTGTAGTGAGGTTGTTTCGAGCTTTAAAAGGATCCCACTTGCTTGTTGGGAAAGCCCTAGCTCTTCGTGCAAACCAATAGCTTCTACCTGCAATCAAATAGCATAGGTCACATGTATTTATGATCAAATAATAATGCTAGAGGCGTATTCAATTAATTTCAAAAGTGATTCAAACAAATGCTGTTAGTTTAGACCCCTGTGTAGTCTTTTGTCACGTCGCAACATTATTGGTGTATGTGGTTTGCATATGATGACCCTGTGCCCTTTTACCCAAGACTTATTTCTTCTCTATGGCGTAATGGTAAGGAGGATCGAATAAAGCTTATTTTCACCGAGCACACTTCTATTTACGTGGTGCTTCCTTGGTCATTGCCTTGTATATTTTTTGCATGGCTAAAAGGCGGTGTGCCATTACATCCTTGACAAAGCTTTTATGTGTACATGCGCACATGTCCTTGGTGCATCCCTGGTGTTTGCTCAACTGTGCGCGAAGGTGAGTCCTCTTATTATTCTTATGGCACCTCAACTATATGTGGTCAAGCAATCACAACGACCAATGCCCTTTATCCTCATACAAATTTGCCTCTGATAATAATGCCCCTCAAGGTGCCTACCACCTACTGTAACTTGAGTGCATCCCTCCCTATGCGATTTAAATGCCTGAGAGTGTGACTGCCCATTTGATGGGCATGGGTATTGTATTTGCATGAGGTCACAATCCTAGGTGGAGGTCACACAATCGAGTAGTCACATGAGTCGTAGGCTCTCTTGGGCATGAATTTTTGCAACCTTGTGACTCGGGAGAGGTCACGTAGTCGCTCTGAGGTTGGGTCGCATACCCTGACCGATGGCGCAGGTTGCGACTGGGCGAAATGAAAGTGCCTCGCTACGACCATGTGTGCTTCTTTCGAAAACCATGCTCATGGCAACACTGGTGAATATGAAACCTCGGCAGAGACTGCATGGGAGAAGTGTGATTGCTCAGAGTAACCTCGAACCGTCAATGCTAAATCTGAGAGCCATGAGCGTTGTTGTTTTCTTTTGATTTCGTCAGGCCAAACAAACAAAAAAACAATGAACAATGCAGTTGAAGAGCCTTGAGACAGGAGCTAGCACTAGAAAAATATTCAGCATTTCTTCCTTAGCGTTGTGATTTGAAGGATGCCTGCCGTGAGTTTGTGTCTGAGGCTAATGTGTCGTTTTCCCTTAGGTTCTTTGGAACACAGGGGCTTCTACTGATGCACCCGCATCAAATGCGACTCTAGCATGCACACCTATGCCACACACGATTGTAGGTATGGTTCCCACAAGTAATCGTTGTTTCGTTCGGCAGTTGAACCTTATGGTATTTCCAAACAACATCGATAGCATGTAGGTTGCATGTATCTCCACTCCAGTCTCGTGACTTGGCTGGGTGTTTAAACACATCGCATGGATGTAGTCCCACAGATGCAGTCCTGACAACACGACTCAACAAGGTCGCCGAGTTGCAGCCTCCACAAGTTGCATTCCACGTCACTCCTTCAATACATGCGACTTGGTGACTAGCAGATCGAATCACCTTCCTCCTTTTGGGCTAGCCATAAAAGGTCCTCACCAGGAATTGCATTTTCTTCTTTGTGTGGCCTGTGGTCACAATATGCTAAGACACCGCGGATGTGCCATACGAATACCTTTGACCAACTTTCCTCCCAATTAACAAGGCTCCACGAAGCATATGTGCCCATGTCATGCGAAAGTTTTCAGGACTCCACACCATATGGGTCTTCAGGTAGTCAATAAGGCGTGCATTTTATAGAGCTGGACTTATACCCATGTTGGCTCATGACCTTTTCTCAAAATATTTCCTAATGCGTAGCCTTTAAAATCCCTCAGGCAGTTGGCGCTACCCTTTGAACATGCGCTTCATGTGATGCGGCATAAGAGACAAGCCTGCACGATATAATCCCCATTTCACCCCTACTGGAATCTCTATTTACGTGGGTCGTGACTTGATGTCTATATTTCCATCGTAATTTCACGATAAACGACAATGAATTTACCCTGCTTCATGCTCCTTCATATGCCGTCGAGGAAAATCTATTAAAAGACCTTTGAATCAATGAAGGGAATTTCGATGATCTTTGAAGTGCGTTCGTCTTTTATGGTGGCTACCTGTACGAATTCCAAAGGTTTGTGGTAATGATCATTTCAAAAAGCATTAACCCTTGGCCTATCTCTAAATCCCACCACACCATATATCAAATACTTATCGTGTGTTGAAGAGCAGATATTCGTGTGTACCCAAAACTCCTTCGAGGATTCGGAAACATAAATGAACAATTAAAACCTTCATGAAATTGCTACATAAGTCAGTGCGCAGTAGTTATGATATCTTTGACCGATTTCCTAAAAGGAATAGTATGAGAATAAGTCAGCCCTCGGTAATAATGAGAAAAAACAAACGACTAAAAAATAGCTCATTTGAGGAGCAGCGATATTGAAATATAAAAACTAAGATATTGCAACTTAAGTCAATTGTTTGAGCATCCATAAGTCCGGAAACCGACTTAAAACTTATATTTTCATACAACCATCGACCGTAGTATACCTTGACACTTCATGATTCAACAAGGTAACGATTCATTCACATAGGAGGCCTTCTTTAAATAACCCGGACCAAGCTTTTGGAGGTTGGGGATTAAACGCAAAGCAGGGTTGGCTTACATGCATCTAGGGTTGCGAGGGCACAAAGGGGCATGCAGTTCACGCAAACCCTAATGCGCACGTTGAAGGGTAGAACCTAAGAAGCACTTAGGAGAATAGACTAAGCATTGAATTTCACTGTGATGTCGTACGAAGCCAATGAGAGTGCAACCACAGGAAAGAAGATCATCCTTTTGACAAACTAGGGTTTCTCCCAAACCCTACCATGATTAGGGTTTCATAATGCAAGCCAGACTCAAGACCTCACCTACCCGAGCCCAACGCCCCATTGATTGGTGATGACTACTAGGGGAACATATCTTTGAATCCGCGGAGGAAATCTCAATGCTCTTTGAAGCAGTAAACCCCAAACCCTAGTGCAGTCAAGAGACAACAAGACAAGTGGGTGTGGTGATAGGGATGGGTAGAAATAGGTCATGGGGATATTACTGACTGAAGGCCAAGTCTAAAACTTAAAGGGCTGAGCAAGCAGAGGGGGACCCAAAATTTTGGGTGGTATTGTAGTGGCTACAACACCCACTAAACCCTAAACCTCTAAACCCTTAAACCGCTAAACCATTAACACCTGAACCCCTAACCCCTTAACCCCTAAACCATTAATGCTTAACCCATAACCCATTAACCCCTAAAATCCTTAACTGCTAAATCCCCTAACCCTTAAGCCCCTAATCCCTTAACCACTAACTCATTATTCACCTAACCCCTAACTGCGCCAAATCCCCTAACCCCTAAGCCCCCAATCCCTAATCCCTTAAACACTAACTCATTATTCCCCTAACCCCTAAATGTGCCTAATTCCCCTAACCCCTAATCCCCCAATCCCTAACCCCTTAACCACTAACTCATTATTCCCCTAAACCCAATCTCTAATTCCTTAACCATTAACTCATTATTCCCCTAAACCCTAAATGTGCCTAAATCCCCAAACCCCTAACCCCCCAATCCCTAACCCCTTAACCACTAACTTATTATTCCCCTAAACCCTAAACCTTTAACCCCTAACCCGTAATCCCCTAATCCCTAATCCCTTAACCACTAACTCATTATTCCCCTAACACTTATAATAGTCCTTAAAACTTGTTGGGATTAGCCATTCCAAATGAGATCAAGTCTAGTTGGGACCTACGATCGGGTTAATTCCCCCTTTTTGGCAAGGTGGAATACCATGAGAAAAACCATGGGTTGCAAAAACCTGAAACCTAAAAACCTCTCCTCGGAGGTGTAAAGTATACAGCCCTTTGGTTACCCTTTAGATGAGATGGTATAGACCATTTTGCAAAACATCCTGTAAAAACAAAATACCGAGACTAGAAATTATGGGAGGGAAAAAACAACCTTTTGTGTGGATTGAACCAAGAATAAGACTATCAAAGCCTTTGGGTGTTGGTTTTAAGCGTCTCATGCTGCCTTACCTAGGTTTAAACCCTACCCCCCCAATGGGCAGAGAAAAGCTTAGTTAATCCACTGTGGAGGAGGTTCCAGCTAATGGTTCATTATTTACATGAGATAGCCTTTGGCCAATTTTATACCCCTAATGATGGTCACCTTGACTGATAGAATCTTGACTTGAATTCATCTAAAGGCTAATCACAAATTATGTATATTTTTTTGGAAAGAATGCATAAGTGATGTTAGTTCTAGACATTGGACAAATTGATGCCACTATACTACATTCATTGGAGATATACAATAATTTCTTCCATACTATTTTATCTCAATTTATTTTACTAATTAATTAATTAATTTCTTTAAAGACTCTTCTGGATAAATCACATAAAATTTTAAAGTAAATTCCTTTTAAACCACTCATTATGTGGTTCATCATCAATATTTTTAAAATAATTTTATTAGAATAAAATTGAATTGATTTTTGTAACTCTCTTTTAAATCAATTGTTGAACTTACTTGGAATCACGAGTCTGCTCAACATCCATCAAAACAACAATAGGTATGATATTAAAAATGATTTTTGGAGGGCATAATATTAAAAATGATATTTGGAAAAATGGAGGGACAGAATATTCATTTTCGTTTAAATTTTAAACCTTTTACTAGTTAAAATAACATTTCTCCCCCCCGAAACAGATCGCTTTGTTTTGGTCATCTCCCACTGCTTTCTTACCACCAACGAAATAGCTCTCATGCTCTTTTACCAGCAACGAAGCACCTCTCATGCTTTTTTACCAGCAACGAAGCACCTCTCAGATTGAAATAGAGATAGGGAGTGGCAGTCGAAGCCTCTTTCCCACGCGGATCTTTACTTCAGCAGGTAAGATGTTGCTTCTTTTGGATCTAACTGCTCGTGCCCATTATTTTTGTTTTCACATTGAAGTGAAGCATTTTATATGTCAATTTATATAATCATTGCTCTGTATCTTTGTTTTGAAAAATGGTTCTGCTTCGAAATCACCCCAAGAAAACCGACCACAGTAACTGTTTGTAATGGAGTCCCTTGTCTTGTATTTCACCTTGGCTCACATGGACTTGTTTTCTCTTTCCTTCATAGTTCTTTGGCCTTTCTGTTATGACTTGTTTTCTCTTTCCCAGTACTCTTTTGTCATCGAATTTCAGGAATCGGACAGAGTTTTTACAAATTTGTTGAGGTTTTAAGGTCGAATCCAACGAAATAAGCTTTTTAAAATCTCATTTCTTAGGTAGTAGGAAGTTATTAGCTTCTCTTCGGGCACCTTCTCCAGGGGGCGAAGAGCAAATTCGGCGGTCTAATTCCCAGCCCAACGAGGGCAGTTTCAACTCTGATTTGGTTGTGTGGAATGCAATGACTAAAGGGTATGCGATGCTCGAGCAAGGAGATAGAGCTGTCAGTTTGTATCATCAAATGTTATTATCAGGTAAGAAACCTAATCATATTACATTTTTTGTTGTGTTGTATGCATGCAATCACGCAGGCTTGGTGAATGAAGGACGCAAATACTTTGATAGCATAGGTTAGCATTATGGCGTTAGGCCAAGGGTAGAGCCCTATGCATGTATGGTTGACCTACTTGGGCATGCAAGGATCCTGGATGAGGCACACAATCTTATAACAATGATGCCAATAGAAACTAATGATGCTGTGTTTGGGGCTTTGCTCAGTGGCTGTAGAGCTCATGGCGATATAAATTTAGCCGAATGTGTTGCAAACCGCCTATTTTAATTAGAGGCTAATAATCTTGGAAATGATGTGTTGTTATCAAATATTATGTTGTCGCTGACGAGTGGGAAGAAGTGGCAAAAGTGAGATCAGTAATGAAAGATAAGGGTTTGAAAAAACCAGCGGGATTCAGCTCGATTGAGGTTAAAAATAAAGTGCACACATTCCTTGTGGGAGACAAATTGCACCCACAATCAGAACATATTTATGAGAAGGTAGAGAGCTTGGCTAAGGAGATCGAGACAGTAGGGTATGTTCCTGATACCAACTTTGTGTTGCGCGGTGTTAATGAAGAGGAGAAGGAAGACATCCTTCACAGTCACAGTGAAATGCTGGCTCTTGCATTTGGACTTATCAACACACCCCAGGGATAGTAATTCGAATCACAAATAACCTCCGTATGTGTGGCGATTGCAGGTATTGGCATTACTTTTGTTGATTGTTTTTGGCAGGCTTTGTGGGTCTAGGATAACGCAATCAGTCATACGGAAATTTTGTACAGCTGGTTTAGTTTAGGTCATCAAATATTTTTAACTTTATCACCTTTGACACAACTTTCTTGGTATACAGATAAACGATAAAAACAATTGGGGTCAGGTGGGTGAAATTGTAGGAATATTGAAGTTGCATCAAAGTCCTTTGTAACGTCTATATCTTCTGGCTTTACACTATTACGTGGTAAAAACATCTACACATATCAAACTATTTAGCAGGCCTTTTCTAGCTAGAGCCAAGGAACAAGTACGTTAGAATATTCTTTCCTCCTTATTTAGCATTTCAACTCTAACTTATTAATTTTAGTGTGACAACAAGACTGATAGATGGTTGATTTTCCAAGAGAAACATTCCAGGAGCACAATTATGTTTCCATATCATCGACGATCGATGAAAATGGAGCCGTATATGGCATTCTCTTCCAGCATGGGTTGGAAGAAAAAGTGCCTTGTATCGTAATTCATTTTTTGTAATTCTATAAGATAAGCCAGCTTTTCCACAAGAACGAAAAGGGTCGCGATAATGCTTAAAAGTACTTTTTTCATGTTTTCTTAAAGAGGGTCATCGAGTGAGGGATAGATGAGAGATATATGTCGGATTCCCAACTCCTAGTTGACATTGATTCCAAGAATCTTTAACTATTGCTATTGAAAAGACAGACATATGATATTGCAGGGTATGTGAAATTTGTTTGATTCTATAAAGACTTGTACATAATTATAGCTTTGCATGCTAATAATTCCCAAAACCCATGGGTTTTCAGTGAATGTGAGCACAGAATTCTGGAAAAAGAAAGTTAAAGTACTTATTATATTTTTCCATAACAAATGGAACATTATAGTAGCATAGCACAAACAGTAGCAATCCATGGTAGTGTTCTCTAGATTTTTCTTGATGAAAATATATTGTGGCAAAGTGATGTGAAATTCTAGTACATTTCTCCGGGTCAAAAATTTAGATATTTTCTTAGAAATTGGAAACTTATTCCGCCAAGTAGTACTGTAGTTTTGAGACATAAACATATAAGCCTTAAGGAAATAAAATTGATGGAATTGGTAACCCAAGTCAATATGCTTAATCTCAACTGTTGTATAGTTTAACAGAGGACTGACCAAAAGGCATTGTTTTTTCATTTCGTTGACGTTGTTGTAAAGGGCTTATGTAATGTTTGAAGTGGTTCCTCACTAGAATCCCATTAATATTTGTTTGGATTGTCTCTTTGTTATTGCTTAACATGTTAACGCCGATTACACTTTGTCAAATGACATTTAGATGCTACATGTTCATTTCAACATACCACTAAAATGTTTTTGAACACTAATCATCTAAGCTCTCTATACTTAAGTATGAAATTAATTTTTATATATTTTAGCACATCTTAAGTCGTCTTATCTTCATTAACTTGAGTTATGCTTTGTTTAATTGTTAGTGTGTAATTTGGGTGAATCTTAGATTAGTGTTCCTTAGTTCTATAGAAGGACTCACTTAGGGCCATTTTCAGTCTTCTCGAATTGGTCCTTGTGTGTCTAAATTTATTTGATACAAGTTGATGATCAATATTTTCTTTGAAATTTTTATTGATACTTGTTTTCTAATTGTCTTTAGTTTTTAATGATGATTGATAGGTTTTCAAAGCAATAATTTGTTGAGTCATTTCCTTGCACGTCTACTTATGTGTGGAAATTTTGCTAATTTATATCTTGGAAAAAGAGTTATGTTTTTTGTGCATGGATTTGTACTTTGTATGACCATACACATCCTTTCAAATGTTGGTGTGGGATATTTTATGGTTTTTTGCCCATGAAAAACCCACCTTAACCCTACACCAAGGTCCTCTTATCTATTTTAGTGATGGATCATGGTGTGTTCAAGTGTATCCTTTAGATTCTCTTGCCTTAGTATAGATGAAAAAGTGTGGTTTTCCATTTGATGTGTATTGCCTTTGTAGGTACCCTTTTTGGATTTGTCCTTAGTTGCATGTTTGGCTACAATAGATGTTTTGGCCAATTCATTTGGGTCTCTTTGTTAATTTAGATACCTTATGGTATATGTGCACTGATTTGGGTCTTTGTTAGTCATGGAGCCTCTCTTGGTTCTTTATTTTGATTTGTTAGGATATGCTCATTTAGGTGTTTATTTAGTCAATCTTTACCTTAACTCAAGTGGTTTTTCCATGTGTATCAATTTGTTATTTTATTTAATTGTTACTTCAAAATTTAGTGCCCTTGTGCAAAGCCTCTATGGTATGACCCATACGTTGCAAGGCTAAGACTAGTGTTGGGCTAGCGACGGATAAGGTGGCACTACCGACAGTTGTTTCTGTCACTGGCATGGCCCAAACATCGCAAATTTGAATCATGTAAGCCACTATTTCCAAATATTCCCTTCACTCGGGTATAAACAGGATTCATTAGCAGTTTGTATGCATAAACCTATAGCAAGATTCATTAGAATTTTGTATAGAAAACAATATAGCTAGATTCATTAGCATTCTGATACGTAAGCATACTTTCTAGGTAACCTAACCAAACTACAGTAAACCAAAATGATAGGCAGCAGTTGGGACATAACAATCCTTCTCTTCAAAAGAAAAAATAAGAGAAGATAAGAGATCAATTGTAGATTAAGATGCTCACCTGTGTGAAAGGCTTTGGGACATCCATCACAAAGGATAAGGTCACCTCCATACCAACACTTCAAACAAAAATCATCATTATCACTTGGATCAAGTAGCTTTCTCTCACATGAATTTTTTTTGGCTTGTAAGTGAAAGTGCTACCTCATGTAGTCAGTGCCCATCCATAAGATAGATGTGTTGATAATTTTTCAACAATGGGCAATGCAACAATAAGCTAAAAACATTGCTGGTCTAGATATAGTCTTGACAAAAAGAAAAGGGACAAAAACCAAAACAACATCACAAAGATACTTACAAAGTTTGACTCTTTCCCCATCCAGCATGTACTTCATACTCTGAACAACACACCTAATAAACGTAAAACAACCCAAATAGTAAAAACAAAAATATTGAGCAAGTGACCCTTTGAAATTTAATAAAAATGATCTAAAAATGTAATAATATCTTTCCAAGGTTGTTGCATCTCATGTCAGATACTCATATTTCCATGTCATCATCATGTTAGGTGACTTAGGATATTGTGCTTCTTCCTGGAAGACTACCTAACATATGGGCTTGGGTAACCTCATCTGGCTGCTTATGTGGGTTTTGGAACAACAACATTGCCAGGGTTTCTTGGACATAGGACTAGCTGCATGAGGCCTCATGGTGGATCTCACTACAAAGGAGGAACTGATTATTTGGGTGGAGACTAGTTCAAGAAGTGGCCAAAGAGAATTTACAACAAATTGCCAAGGGAGAGACATGTTTGAAATTCAATATATATTTATAAATTCCAAATTCAATTATCAATCCTTTTGATATTCATAGTTCCATCAAAAGGCTGATTTCTAGCATCATCTCTACTTTAATTAGACATTGTTGGATGAAAGAGGAGTTTGCTAGCATTGATTCTAAATTAATAGGTTTGGTTCCTCCACATAGAAGGAATTTTGGCACTGCCAAGTTTGGTTACTACTTCATAGATTTACAACGTGTTGTTGCAGGGACATGAAATCCATCATCTAGTTGAGCACTTTTGTACTCTACTTGATTCTAAGTTAGAGATCCTACAAACCATCTAATTTGGTTAGCCTCCTTTCAAGTAATGATTGGATTCCTTTACCCTCTCTTCTACCATTTGTCATGTATATACATCTTATCTTTGAGCCCTCCTCTCTCTTCTCCTTTTTCCTTGTACTTTCTTCTAGTGCAGACCATCAACTAAGTGCATTGGTGACTTTTCTTCAAGAATTTGAGTGATCTGATTAGGACTATTTTACAAGGAACTTGAACCTCTGAGATACTAATGGTTTGGACTTTAATGTGCATGTGGTCTGTAAAATTACGACTTTTCTATTCAACTTTAAAGTGCTTTCAACTCATAGCTTAAATTTGTTTAGCTAAAGATTGCAAATTATTATAATAGAAGTATATTATTATAATTTAGTATTATACTTTATTATAATAAAGGTGGTTATTATATTATTTATTATGCTTTGAATTAAATTTTTTTGGCTAAGATTGCAGATTGGTTATTATATTATTTATTATACTTTGGTTTCATGTGAAGGAATAATTGATGACTAACAAGCCTTTGAGTGAGTTTCCTCACTGCCCTCTTCAATTGTATTAATAAACTCTCATCTTGTTTTAAATCAATACAGGAAACTATGTGAACCTCTTCTGGAACTGTAACTTAAAATAGGTGTCCTCTCTTTAGGCACACCAACAATTATCTTATCAATTATCTTAAACGACTTGAGACAACTCGGGTATTCTCTATATGGTCCCAAAGCCTTCCAGGAGTGGCCACTAATATTTGGCAAGGATTTGTTTGTAGCCATTTTTGTTCTCTTGGTAACTTGGTGCCCCCACTAACTACTTGTACACCAATATTTGCATGGAATTTAAACAAAACATTGGCCTCAACAACAACTTGACTTGCAAGTTCCCTAGTGGGACAAATGACAAGAACAAGAATAGGCAACCTTTTATGATCTTGGAGGAATGGTGACTTCACTATCACCTCAATAGCAAGAAACATAAATGCTACTATCTTGCTAGTGCAAGTTTTAGCCTTGGCCAACACATCCTTGCCTTTGAGAATAGGTGTAAGAGTTGCTTCTTGCACAATGGTCATACGCTCATATCCCACTTTGTTGGTTGCCTTGAGTGTCAATGTTGAGATATTGTTCTAGTCAAATCTTGATTGGCTCAAATAATTGGCATCCTTAATAACCTTCACACTACTTGTTTTTGGATATGCTTTTTCAACATGACTCAACATTGGCTGCTTGTGCCCCATAGGATTCACTGAATCAAATTAATCATCTTCATCTTCATATTTAGACTCATCTTCACCATCACTAATATTTAATGCTTGGATACCAGAGGATTTAGAGCCTCTTTTGTTCAACATGTCACCTTCTCCTTGGTTGCCTCTTTCAGATACCCCATTACCTCTAGAAGTTCTAGATAATCCATCATTATCATTATTTCTACCACCCTTCATCCAACAAAACATAGATATATCCCACTTATTAAACTAGTTCTCCATATCCAATTCGTCTTCAAACAGACGTTTGAATTGGGCCTGCCTTCTATTACTACTTATTTTGTTAAAATCCTTTGTTTTAGGGAAGTTTTGTGGAGAAGAAGAGGTTTCGTTGTTCCAATCATCTTCAAATCTGAAACCTTCATGACTTCTTGCATGACTCTCACTCTTTCGAGATTGCATAATCTCAAGTGATATGTACAGAGGTGAACCACATAATTTTTTTACTATCCTTTGGGGTTGCAAGGTCATGGATTTTGCAATATTTAGTACCACATTCTTGTCATTTGTTGAAAGGATAATTTTGTAGTTTTTCAGTCCCTATGTATAAGATTGTTTTCACATAGAACTTTTAGTCCAACAACTAGTTGGATCATTATTTGTCTCACAATATATTTTGAAAACCTTTCATAGTGTTGAATATACGCAACTAAATCACCACTATACATAAAATTTGTTACTATGCACAAATATGGTGGCCTTGTGCAAGCACCAATAAACTGGACTATATTTTTATGCCATATTTTCCTCGAATTGAACACCTCTTGGATTGTTGAAAAACGTGTTGCAGTACACAATGAACTTGTCGTGACTGAATAGGCTATTGTGGTCAACATTGCAGAAGATGCTTTGAACAAGTACTACTCCCTATTTCTTGTAGTGCTGCTGCAACCATTGCCTTGTTCATATATGGTTGGATTCCCACCATAGAAGAATCAAATCTATCTAGCATATGCATCCAAGGATCCATGCCTAGTCTTTGAAATTTCAAGCCCTAAAGATGTTTCTATTTAAGAACAACATAAACAATGTCAAAATGCTTCTCACGGGAAGCAATAATTGTTGACTAACAAATATTTGAGTCAGTTTCCTCAATGCCCTCTTGAACTATACTAATAAACTTGTCATCCTATTTTAAAGCAATCCGAGAAAATTTGTGAACCTCTTTTGAAACTGTAGCTTAAAATAGGTGTCTGCCTCTCTTTAAGCACACCAAAAATTATCTTATCAATATCCCTATGGAACCCCATATCTAGAAAATGGCCGACTTCAACAAAGTACGAGCACTTTCACACCCATTAAACGACTTCAGACAACTGGGGTATTATTTATATGGTCCCAAAGCCTTCCAAGGGTGGCCATTAATATTTGGCAAGGATTTTTTTATAGCCATTTATGTTCTCTTGGTAATTTAGTGCCCCCACTAACTACTTGTACACCAATATTTGCATGGAATATAAACAAAACATTGGCCTCGACAACAACTTGACTTGCAAGTTCCCTAGTGTGACAAATGACAAGAACAAGAATAAGTGACCTTTAATGATATTGGAGGAATGGTGACTTTACTATCACCTCAATAGCAGGAAACATAAATGCTACTGTCTTGCCGGTGCAAGTTTTATTCTTGGCCAACACATCCTTTCTTTGACAATAGATGGAAGAGTTGCTTCTTGCACAATGGGAATACATTCATATCCCACTGTGTTGGTTTCCTTGAGTGTCAATGGTGAGATATTGTGTTGGAAAAATCTTGATTGGCTCAAATAATTAGCATCCCTAGTATCCTTCACACTACTTGTTTTTGGATCTTCTTTTTCAACAAGACTCAACATTGGCTACATGTGCCCCACAGGCTTCATTGACTCAAATTCACCATCTTCATCTTCATCTTTAGACTAATCTTCGTCATCACTGATCTTCAGTGCTTGGATACCAGAGGATTTAGAGCCTCTTTTGTTCAACAAGTCACCTTCTCCTTGGTTGCCTCTTGCAAAGACCCCATTATCTCTAGATGTTCTAGAGAGTCCATCATTATGATTATTTCTACCATGCTTCATCCAACCAAACATAGATATACCCTGCTTATTAAACTAGTTATCCATATTCAGTTCTGCGTCAATCAGACATTTGAATTGGGCTTGCCTTCGATTACTTGGGTTTACTTAATGAAATCCAAGGACAAAGTATTTACCAAATTTCAAGAATTCAAAGTTGAAGTAGAGAACCTTACAGAAAGGAGAATCAAGATATTAAGGTATGATAATGGAGGAGAATACACATCCAAGGAAATGATAGCCTTTTGCAAGGAATCTAGGATTAAGAGGGAGCTAATAATCCCATAAAATCTTGAACAAAATGGAGTTGCAGTACATAAGAATCAGTGCATTGAAGAAAGTGTAAAGTTATGTTACATGATTAAAATTCTACTATAGAAAGGGAAACTAAGATGCAGGGCTCTCTCACCCACTCAAATTGACCTTTTAGTCGAATCAATTATCAAAATGCTTTAGTTGTCTTTAGTAGTGGGTGATAGAAATCATTTCAATCGACACATTTTGAATTCCAAATTATTGTAGCTTTGGCCTTATAGTGAGACACTCTTAGCCTTGAAAGTTGCTATCATGTATAAGAGTTTTGGTTAATCTGGAATGTCCGGAATTTTAAATTCTCAACATATTCCTTTGGGGAGAAACCTTGAGAATTTGTTCCTTGCAGGCTCAGGATTAGCATCAATAATTACTAGCCACCCTAGTCAGTCAGACATTAAATAAGTTGAATATGTCGTAACTAGGTGAACTCCAACAACTGTGTCATTGCTAATAATGGAGGGCCACAACACCAATACTATTTATCTAAAGTAAACATTGGAGCTCTAGTTGCAATTATTCCTAGTAAACATAAGAAACAAGTGTCACAACTCATTCCTTGGCATGTAGATATTACTCAAGCTTGAGGGCATCTTCCCACTACAAGGTTTTGAGCTACTACCTAGCAAATCCACTTCTTGTTTTGTTGTCAGTATTTTGTGAATTTATATCAATGGTTTCCTTTTTGTTTATTCCTTATAGTTTGAAATGGTTTATGTTCATTTATGAAGAGTAAGTCAATGTTCATGCTAGGGGAAACAATTTTAATTATTGTTGACCATTTATTTTCAATGATGTTGTGCTAGCATGGGGATCTGCAACAGACTGCTTCACAGAAAAACTATGGTTATATTTTAAGGTCTTCTTATCACTATTTTACTAGCAGCTAAATAATAAAAATGCATACCTTCAAATTTGAAGACATCATCTGAATATCTTTATTCTTCTTGAACCCAAATTATTCCTATGTTGGCTACATGAGAAAGATGAGATTGAAAACCAAGAAGAAGGGGAAGGATCAATACCTCGAGTAAAGAGAAGGTTAATGTTGACAACTCAGCTGATGTAGCAACTAATTCCTCCAATACCTACTGCGATTATTCATGGAAATGAAAATGTGGAATATGAGAATGCAACTTATACTCTTGCTAAACAGTGTTGCAAGATGCATGCAAGTTAGCTTCCACTTCCAATAAAGATATGGGAAAGAAAGCTGAGAATGAAAACTTGTATGTATCTAGTTGGCTTCACTTAGAATAATCAATCAACTTATTACAATTAGGATTTTGTTACTTCTACCTATAGTTTTATATTCAATCTATTGTTTTGTAATATTGACATCTCTGTTAAGTTTTTTTTTTCTATCCAAAATATGAAAGTTTTCCTTTCAACATGAAGTCTTCTAAGAAATATTGTACACAATATTTTACTTCCTTGAATTGTCTATCACATGGTCAAACTATATATATTTTTAGTATCAGAAGCATTTTATGAAAATCACTGAAAATCACTGCTTCATTTGGCAAGGCCTTTGGGCAGCGTCAGAAACCTAAAAGATTGAATTTGGATTCTGTTTTGAGGATAGAAAAAAGCTTCATGCATAAAGAAAAGAATTTGGAAGATGAGTTCTTGAGGTAGTATTTCTCTTTGAATAACACCACTAGGTAGTATTTCTCTTTGAACAACACCACTACTTGCAGTGGATTGTCAATATTTATAGTTATCAAACTTCAACAAAAATCTTGTCCTTTTTTGATTGATTATTAATTGATGGATTTATTATTTATACTTGTTGCTCTTTCTTGAAGTTTTTGTACTAACTATTTTGAACTAATTGAGGATCAAACATTGGCGGTATTGTCGTAATATGTTCTTGTTTGTATTGAATCAAGTATTTTCTGTAAAAGATCAATCAGTTTGTTATTTCTTGGAAATTACAAGTATGTTAAATATGGGAAAACTATTGGTGCTTTGTTGGTAAATTTGCAAAACATATCAAAACTACTTTGATTTTGTCTTTTCATTATAATGAAAGTTACATCCCAAAATAATCCTTTTTGGGGGATTACTAGTGGTGATTCCTACATTTTTTATGTTGGAAATTTTCTCCAAACCACAACTACTATATTATACAACAAGTGAGGAAAACAATGGGAAGGGAATTGTCTTTGCAATTTATCCACTTATATTGTAGTGATTCATAAATATAAAAAAAGCATTAATAATTTGATATAGACTAGTTGGCTTGTTCATATGTGATAATGGACCCAAATAGTAGTTCTTATATGAAGAAATTCTCATTATACTTGGGCATTTTTGACATCATCGACCTCTAGCCTTGGACTTGTTCACTAAGCCTTCTACATTATCTAGTTATCTACATGTATACGAGGCTATCTTATTATTGTATCCTTTTTACTTCATTTCAGTTTATTCTATACTTAACTTTGACATTTTCTAGGAGTTTTGTTTGCACTCCCACATTGTATAAGAAATCTACAAGTTGATATTTTTAGCATGTAACTTAGTTAGCATGATTGTGCCTAATCTTTCATTGAAGGTTGAATACTAATTTTACTAAGGTGTTATTTTTTATGGTGATGTTTTATTTGATTTTTTTTATACGTGTCATCTCACCACATAGAAGCCACTATATTGCCCAACTGAAGAAAAATTGTTCGAGTTTCTTGTTTTCTGGGGAAAAATGGCATTGTCAATATTGTTAATGTTGAGGTATATATCGTATAAATTCTTTACAGTATATTTTAGTTTATATTTCATTGTTCATCGTCTTTCATGTCTTATAATCTACATTGTATCTTCTTTCTTTTTCAGAAAAGGAACTCAGTATTGATGGTAGGAAGCAAGAATTGAAGAAAAAGGAGAACAATAAAACTGGAGCGACAAAATGAAAATTAAAGAGAAAGAGAAGAGAATTGGTCTAGTGGTACCTGTAGAGCCAATATCTTGCATAAGACACGCACATAGAGATTGATGGTCAAGTCTTCAGAGTTGGTGAATTCATGTGCAATGCCTTGGCAACACAATAATAATGTTTTGAAGTGATGAAACAATATTTCATGTGTAAATTGTACTCCAACAAATATTAAGTTAGAAAATCATATTGTAATACTTGATATTTTATATAATATAATTTATGTGGTTGAAACTGTTTATAGTTTCACTTGATATTATTTAGTATTGTAATTAACATATGTAATCTTGTGTTTTCATATTAGATGAACATGTACATTTTATGTTTTTTTTTTTTTTTTGGTAATTTAGTTGCAAAATCATATTAATTAATTTATGTTCGTTAATAATGAAAACATAAAATCAATCTAAAAATACTAAACTATTAGTTTATGTTTATTAATGATGAACACAAATAAAATGAATATAGGACTAAATTAATTGTTTATAATGTTTGTTAATAAATGTAAATGAAATGAATATAAACTACGAAATTATTCATTTATATAATGAATATGAAACTACCAAAAAAAAAAATGGCTACTGCAAATGATAAATTTATGATTACAAATGATGACTGAATTGTGCATATATACGACTATAAGTAGCTAATTTACAGTAGCTTATAACATGACAAAAATTTACTCATATTTCTTTGGTCACTAATTGGTTTCAAACAATGACTAAAAGTTGCATATATATGAATATTAGTAGCTAATTTACAGTATCTTATAACACGACCAACATTTTGGTCATATTTCTTTGGTCATTAATTAGTTTTATCTGGTGATCATTTAGTAATATATTTTGTTGTATAACTGGTCATTAATTGTGGCAATAAATGACCAAATCAATCACCAAATCAATGACTAAATTAATGACCAAATATACTACTAGACAATAAAATCAATGACCAAATCAATAATCAAATTAATGACTAAATCAATGCCAAATCAATGACTAAATCAATGACCAAATCAATGACTACAATGACCTAATAAATGACTAAATTAATGACCAAATATACTACTAGACAACAAAATTGAGACAACCAATTAATGACTAAATTAAAAACGAATAAAAGTTGGTCGCGTTATAAGATACTGTAAATTAGCTACTATTGGTCACCGACCGAAAAATGGTCATTTATATGCAAATTTTAGTCATTTTTTTAGTAATTAATTAGCCATTTTGTACTAGTGAAGGATGATTAAACTCAACACATTCATTTGCACCACTACAACAAATAATCAAAGTTATCAACATCAACATTCTACCTCAACAAGAAAATTCACTTAATACAATCAAGTTAATGAACCTGCAAACTCCAGCATTTCAAAGCAAAGTCTACATCACTACAATCACATTAATTAATCTGCAAACTTCAACGTTTCATAGCACAGTCTACATCAAAATTATTAAACTTGTAATCAAACTCAAATTGCATTGAATTGTAAGGGTGCATTCTCGGTTGAAACGGACACCCAAGTTTTGAATTGAGTCAAATTAAGTCAAATTTAATTCATTGTAGTGAGTCATTAAAATCATTAAGCATTTTTGGGTGCATTTTCGACAATGCTTGACACCCTTTCTTTAATAAGAATCAAGTGAATGCACGAGTTTTAACTCTAAATCAAAGTTCACATCTCTTACAAGCAAGCGTGAGTTTTCATTCAAGCAATTTCCATCAAGTCAGTACAACTTTCAAACCATCAAGTGAGCCAGCGTGAAGTTCATTGTAGCAACCATCAAAGAAACCAAGCAAGTTCAACTCTAACACCAATCAAGAAAATTGAAATCTACATCAAGCGAGCGTGAGTGTTCGTTCAAGTGAGTGTGAAGTAATCTAGCAAGTCAAATGAGCGTTCAAGCAAAGCAATCATCATCAAGCGAGTGTGAATACAAGAGTTCAAGCAAGAAAATTCTACAATTCTATCAAGTGTTCCAAGCAAGCGCAATAAGCAACAAATCAAGTGAGCATGCCATTCAAGCCACATAGCAAGCGAGCCTGTCATTCAAGTAACAAAATCAAGTGAACCAATTCAAATCACGACATCTAAGACAAGAAAGACTGAATTCACGAGAGCGAGTTCAAATGGCACAACACATACAGTTAATAGAAGTTCTTCACAATTTGATCATCTCAAGTGATGAAGACATGGTGCAAATCAGTAAAGAAACTCTTGTTGATATTTCACGACATCTACAAAAAACAAATGAAACCATTGATTTTCTTCAACTAGAATTGCAACTACAAAGAAATGAGTTGCAAGAAAAGAGTGATACTTTCAAGTCTTTGAACCATCCAGATGATAATTCATTCATCCAAATAGCTTCGAGTGTCGAAGTTGTTCCAATTCAACTTTCTTCCAAGCCAATCATCAAGCCATGTGAAGAAATTCAAAATAACAAGAATTGACTAAGCTTAGGATATGTCAATGATGACACCAACTTGCATATCTCAGATTATTCCAAGCCAATTAAGTTTTTCAATGCATGATTTCTTGAACAAATCACCTCAGCAAGTTTTGATAAAGTTGTAGACAAACAGAATTTCACACAACCTGAAGTTGAAGTCAAACCAAAATGTCCTCATTGTCAAGGAACTGGTCATATGGAAGATCAATGTTTTGATCTCCATCCTTGTCACCATTGTGGCAAGACAAATCATTCATTTGAGAAATGCTGCAACCAACAAAAATCAGCTAGATTGAAGATACATTATGAATGGATCGATCCTTGGGAATGGTCATCCACAGTCAAAATATTGTCTTAGTTCCACAATCGAATACAACCACACATAGTGCAGCCAACAGTGAAAAGAAGATGGTACTCTCATGCAGTTGAACAAGGGAGTACACCAGTGCAACACTCCTACACCTGAAGGGGGGGAGTTTAGGAATAATTTCTAGAGAAGTGTCTCTCCTTTCAGCTGATAAAGGGGGAAAATGTCAATGAAATTGATGGTAGTTGTCAGACTGAAAGTCTCGACAAAACCAGCAAAAAAAGCCAGTGGGCAGCTTCAGTAGCCAGTGGGCATCTTCAACAACCAGTGAGCATCAAAAAATTCACCAGTGGGAAGTCGACAAAAAAGCAACAGCGAACAGTTTTCAACACAACAAAAGAAACAATGAGTTGTTTTTGATATCATCAGCCAGTGGGCGTTCAAAAAATTTTGTCAGTGAACAAATGATGTTGATTTCACGCAAAGGACAGATGGATCCTTTTTCAACTTGGCATGTGATGGATTTTTCAAGCGAAATTCGGAGATGAATCAAACATGCAGCTGACTCATGGTCTCTTCAGATTGCAGTTTTTCAGCATCCTTCTTTGGTGGTTTTTCAGGCAATGTTTTTGAGGATCAACATGAGAACTTGGAAGATGGTTCCTCATTCTTATTTTGGATTTATCATTGAAGGGGGGAATATTAGCCTCTCTCATAAAACAATAATAAATCCAAAAATTAAATTAATAAATTAAATATTAAAAGTTAAGAATTTATGCCTAACTCTTTAGTTTGGGTTGTTCCTCTAAGATAGGAGTTAGTTTAGGTAGCTCCTATATTGGTGTGTGTTTGGTTGAGAAATTATCTCAACCAATGTGTCCAAGATAGCACGCACTATATTGAGACACTATCTCCTCATCTATTTAATTGTAACACTACATTTTTTTAATAATGAGAGAATATGTGAGGAAGCCATGAGGCTGAAGCCTTTTCCGCAAATATTTGATGTCTGGTTTATTATGTGTGTTTTTCTATATTTTATGAGTTGATTTGATTTTCAATATTTTACATGTGCAAACACTTGCACAGATAACATAACAAGGCAGCTCAATTTTTAATTGAGTACTGGAAGTTCTCAAACATATAATCCAAAGAGAATAAATTGTTGAGCAGTTCAATAAAAAAAATTCCAATGGAATGCCATCTTCAATAATCCGTTCATGATCAGATTTTGACATTTTCCATTTCTTAATTTTCATTTTTTTCTTTGATTGAACCTCTATCAACTTTATGTGTGCTGCACACACCAAGTGACTATATTGGCAACTTATGAAATCAGGTTCATAGTCTTCAAAGTAAACAAAATCCCCACTTTGATTAGTTTTTCTAAAAAAATAACCTTTCAGTATAATAGATCCTCTTTCATATGGAAATCCATGATCATTATAGTCTTCTAATAATTTCATTTTTCGTTCAGTGCAACGCATCGAATAATACTTCACATTTTCATCGTTGTCATTACGTGCAATTATAGAAAAAACATTTCCTGCACAATAAAACAAACTTAACAAAATTATGCATATTTAAATTTATTTCTAGATCTTTATTATTATAAATAAATTCAAATGTTACCTTCTCTAACAAGATCAGAAACTCGATCACCATCAGATGATATTGTAGTCTCCTCTGATTAGATTTCTTCAAACATAGCAACAGAAATTTTTCCCTTTGTATTTAGCTCAGTATGTTTCCAATCTTTTACAAACGTCATTAGATTTTGTTTTCACAAACGTCATTGGATTTTTTGTTGTCTATGAAAACATGAAAAAAACAAGAATATTTTATTTTATCCAATGCAAACACATTTCTGGACGACTTTGTTTTAATTGAATGCAATTTTCAAGTCCCTTTTATTGTTTCAACGTCATTTCTAATTGATCTATCTACGTCTTCGATCCCAATATGCCAAAAAAAACTTTATATGGAAAATTTAAAGAAGAATGTAAATATGATATCAAAATATAATTAAAGATAATCATTGTGATAAATGTACATTGTTTAAAATTAGATATCCAATAAAAATTAAATTGAATGTACCTGTGCACTTCCCTTGATCGGTTAGTCTCATGGCATAGAGCAGCGATGCACCATTGAAAAAATTCTTTTGCGTCCACAAGTAAACTTGTAGAGGGGTTCATGATATCTTCAAAGTGCTCATTTTATGCATGCCCCTGCACCATCATGTTCTCCTTTTTCATGGCCAGTCTCAAAGAAATTCCAACAATGTTTAATGCAGGTTTTCTTATGAAGCCAACACAACCAAAAGAATGATCGTGCAGATTTGAATTGACCTGCGCATCCGTTTGACCATATCCAATGTTCATTGAATGTTATTCCACGATTTTTCAAGGAATCATAAATTTTTCCAAAACAATGTTGTACAAAATATGTGTCATGTGTACGATCGTCACTGATATAAAAGTGATATTATTTAATAATTTGTCGATTTTCACTGGTGCTTTCTATATGATCGACGTTTTGTTCAACATGTCTATATAGAATATGGACGAGCATGGAGACTTGGTCAAAATGATAGTATTCACTCTAAATTTCTTTTTGTGGAAAAAATGTGTAGTTTTATGCAAAATCAATTACTGACAAAATGGTCCCTGGTGGAAAAAATTCACAGGATTTTTTGAATTGCAAGTCTTGCCATCGAGCTCTATGGGAATGCTTGGTGTATTTGTAAATTTCTACCTCAAACTTTCTAAAAAATTCTATCACAAAAATGTATTCTTCTCGTAATTCAATTCTTTTAACACTATTTTCACCTTGAATCGATGTATGGATACATTCATATCTCTTCCATTTCAATTTCATGTTGGAAAATGACTGATCATTTATATCAGTATGATATTTGTTTTGAAATTTAGTCAAATTTCCACAATCATCACATTTTTTACCACCAACACATTTCTTTTCGTAAAATAGTTCATCACTTTCTCTTTCACATAGAATTTGAGATATGAAATCACAGATAGTGGAAGGAGGAGGTGAATCCTTCCAAAATGTTCTACCAAAATCAAGGAATGTGTCATAATATAACTCAAATTCCACATGATAATGGCAACAACAAGTGTCGTGTATGGTGATAGGTTTTACATACCATGGTTTTTGTTGAACAAAAGCACTGATTGAAACATGAATTTCATGATTATCTTCTTTGAACTTGTTGAACAACTCTATCTGAGTGGTTTCTAAGAAATTTTTTTCATGTTCTTCGTACTGATTTCATGCTATTATTCTTCGCATCACATGCCTTACAGTTGGCGAAACACGCGAATTGTTATTCCATTATTCATATATTATTTTTTTAACATTTTTTCCAAGTCTATCTTCATATGGTTGCCTACAAATAGCTCTCCAACAAGCAAGTCCATCATTTACATATATTTGCAACCGAAATTTTTGATGTTTGTGAAAAAAATTTCGTGAGGTTCCTAATACTCGTGCCATAGATTTTACCAAGCGATTCTATTTAGTACTTGATGAAACCACTGCCATATGTATTGCTCTACGCACAACTGAAACATTTTTCTGTTTAGACCTTCTAATTTACAACACTATTTATATTTTGTATCACATTTTCCTTCATTTTTTTTTATCTTTGGTTGATTTTCGAATACTCAATAAATTTGTAGCTTCTTTTAATTTCCTTAATGATAGGAGACCTTTCAACATTTGGGCTTGAACTGTCACATTTTCATTTATGAAATACTTATCAAAAATTAGGTTAACACGATATCATATATAATGGTCAGCTTTTTTATCTAAATATGTGTGTATGTCAACATTTTCTAACACTCATCATCAACATTGATTTCATCTGTACATATTCGAATGAATAGTACATAACAAGTTTACATATTCAATAAATAACTAAATTAATAAATACATATATAATTTCAATAATACATGCATGTGTTCAACACACACACACACACACACACACACACATATATTGATTCAATTTCTTCACTTGAATTTCTTTCAATATTTTCACCATCTTCAATCATTGGTTCAATATCTCTTTCACTTTCTCTTTCAAAATTTTGTATCTCATCATCAATGTTTTGAGCAATATCTCTCTCTATTTACATTGCAAAATATTTTTCAAATTAGTTCATCAAATAAAAATTAAGCTTCACATTTTACACTAGGAAAATTTTAAATATATCAAAATCATAATATTTACATTTACATACCTGCTTCAACTTCTAGTTGAGGTTGATTTCCCCTTCAACATTTGAGAGTGCTTCTATCTTTCTTTTGCGAGATTGTCTCATCTCTTCTCTACGTTCCTCAGGGTCACTTTTTTTATCATATTTTCTCGTACAATTCCTTTGATTTCCCATGATAATAGAGTATGAAGTTCAAAAAATTTCCTTCAAAAATTTATACAAAAACTCAATTAAAAAAAACATCACAAAAGATTTAATTTTAAAAAAAACTCATTTTAAAATTATTGCAAAAAATACATACTCTAATTCAAAACACTTACTTTAAAAAATTCAAGAAAAAATGTCTTATAAAAATGAAACGAAGCTCAAAATATTTCCTTCTAAGTCCTATAAAAAAAATTCATTTAAAAATTTAGACAAAAACTCATTTTAAAAAATCATTATAAAAGATTTACTTCAACCCAAAACACGTACTCTAAAAAAATGTCACTTCAAAAAATGCCTCCAATAAATGTCCATTGAAAATTAATTCCAAGTTCATAAAAAATGCCACTTTAAAAAATACTTCAAAAAATATCACTTTAAAAAATAGTTCCAAAAAATGTCCAAAAAATGTCCTTTCGAAATTAAGCCCAAATCCATACCTTCAAAAATAATGAAAATTAAGCCCAAATCCATACTTTCAAAAAAATGAAGCCCAAAAAACATCAAAAAAATTGTATCACATACCTCCAAGAAATGTCCTTTGAATGTACCTCCAAGAAAAGTCTTTAAAAATGTTCTTTGAATGTACCTCCAAGAAAATTCTTTAAACCCAAAACAATTCTTTGCAAAATCAGACCAAATGTACAAAAATATGCGAAAATAATGAATGCCTCCAAAAAATGTCCTTTGAATGTACCTACAGGAAAAGTCCTTAAACCCAAAACAATTCTTTGCAAAATCAAATCAAGACCTTTGTAAAATCAAACCAAGTAGTGAAAATATGCAAAAATAATGAATGATTTCATGGCAATTTATATTGCCATGAAATGTTTTTTTGGAGGGGCCTGGCAGTACTTTCCGACCGATGGAAAGTTAGGTAAAAGTTCAACAGAACTTTTTATAAATAGTTCGTCCAAATTTTTTTGACATTTGACTTAATGGGCCATCGACGCAAAAAATAGTTTGGCCGAACTTTGTTTGAGAGTTCGGCCGAACTAACGCGTCACCAGTTACGCAGAACCAAGCTCTAAATATGTATCTACAACTTTGGACTGATTCAACTCCATGAAACATTCTGAATTAACTGTCGGAACCAAGACAAGCATTTTCAGAATTGAATCTCCTTTCAGGAAATATAACTTTTATGGAATTTCATAAATATTTACTAATTTTAATTAATTTTGTAATAAAATGGGTGCAAACAATTTCTGAAGGTCATTGTGATTCAGTGAAATCAAAATTTTGTATCTTCCAAAATACATTGTAAAAAAAATTGAAAAAATTATGGTACATTACATTGGTCCGTCGTCTCTAATGGGTAGCTTTTGTATTTTTAATTTATAACTTATATGTTAATAAATTTCTTGCGTCGCGAAACATATTCAAAATATGCAGTTTTTTCGTATTGGACCAGTTCAAAAAATTATAGTAATTATGATATGAATCCATTGGTTTTGTAAATATGATGAAACCAAATTATACTTTGTCTGGATTGTTGTAACACATTTTGTTTCTCAAAAACACAAATTTTCAAAGAATACAACATTGCGTATTAACATGACTTCTTATGAATCCGTTGATTGTCAAAAAACACACACTCAAAGAAATGCTAAGTTGACATATCAAATGTGTATAAAAAAATTCCAAAAAATAAGTAATAGAAAGCTAACAAAATTTCTGACAACTTTTATTTTTATCGCAAAATGAAATTCTAAACCGAAAAATTGTTTTAGCTTGCAGAAAGTTGAAGAACTGAAAAAAATGAAATTTTTTTTCTCAGAAAAGGACAAAAAGTGTAACCCAACTTCACATTTTCACAGTAATTGATTACCTTGAAAAGACAGCTTGTAAAATGGTCCACTGGTTCGCTCGATAGCAGCCTTAGAATTTCTATGGTAAAACCCCTCTTTTTCACTGCTCTAGAAATCAAATGGTGAAATTGACTTGTTCTTTTTTATGAGCCTCAATGTTGCAACAGAAATGTTGCAACTCGCAAGACTACCAACTTTAATTATCAACCCGGGGTTTGCACAAAATTCAGAGGTATTGGCATTGTATGTGCAGCATACAATGTGTTGTTCTTTTGTTGATATGATGTAAGGGAGTGAATGTTATGAAATCAAAGCCTAAACTAATTTCAGAAATGGAAGTGTTTCTTTGAAAAATAATTAATCCTAGGAAATAACAACGATTTGTAATTGAAATCCTAAGAGCATGAATTCAAATAAAAAAGACCGAATATAATTTGCGAAATTGAATGTCCTAAATGTTTTCATTATTCTTCAATCATGTATTTAGATCCCAGGGTCATGATTCAATCCTAAGAGACAAAAACCAACCTTTGGGACCAAATTTGGTCGAGTTTACACATGCTACAACAGTGCTATAGGAAACTTCGTTTTTGCTATAGGATGTTATGTTTTGGAGGTAAGTCACTGAATGACCAAGTAAATAAAATTAAAATGGTATGTGAAAAATATTTTTAGTAGGTAGGATGTCTTAGGTCTCCATTATAAGTGGAATCACTACAAAATACCCTTGTTCACATGTGCTAAAAAATAATCGAAAAATGCTACTCTAAAATCTGGAAATTCAAGAACTAGTGAGCTAGTTAATCTATCAAATTCATAACCAAATCAAGTGAAAATGAAATGGGTTAAATTTTGTTATTATATTTAGCATTATTATGACCTAATGCAAGTGGAATCAAGTAAAATGGATCTCATTAACCCCTTCTAAAAAATAGCAGAAATTTTCTACTATCTCGCTACAAGAAATTTCTTGTGACTAGTAACCAAATCCAAGTAGCTTAATTATTAATATGACCTTCCAAAGTATTCTAAGGATGAATAAGGCTTTTTAACCTGTATACAACCTACAAAATAACTCACTTAAATCATTTAACTCAATCCTACAGTAAGAAAAGAAACAATACTAGATACGAAAATATGCAAAATAGAAATAAGAGATGTATGTGAATAAGAAGTGAAAAGAACATAAAGAGATTGTGCAAGAGGGCTCTGAGGCTCCTGGGATGGCCAAGCCCAAGGAGGAATCAGATTCCTATGGAAGAAACCAATCCTTAGAAGTTAAAATGACGCCAATCTTGTAATATCCCAAAAGGGAGAATGCAGTAATACTGAAACACGATATAAGAACTACAACTAAGTAAACAATAAATCTAAAGACAACATCATAATATACACAATGTACAAAGATGAGTAGATCTAGCCAAACAGATGGCCTAGAATCACCCTGCAAACATGCTACAACTAGCACTGCATAGCTGGGGAGCTGACAGGAAGCAATACTGTGTTGTCCCTTCTGCTGTTGATATACATGAAATTGATGCAAAAGGAAATGCAGATCTAGGGAGTTTAGGAGCTCTGATGATGCCAAGATTCAAGATCTGGCCAATGTAATGGGAACCCAAGGTAAACCAAAAAGGATTTTCTAGATCTACAACTTTGGAAAATCACCCTCCTAGGGTTTGATCCTTTGTCTGCTAGGTTATACAGATCTGAAGCTAGATCTAATCCAAAGATGGCTGCAATATTTTCTACAAACATATCTGAGCTTTGAGGGTTGATCCCTCCTTCAGATCTACAAGCTAGGAGCTATAGATCTTGTCTCCTCTTCTTCCTCCTTCAAGCTGTAGCAACTGAATATGCAGTTGCTACAAAAAATATGTTGTACAAGATGGAGAGGCTCTATGCCTACTGAAATATGTTGCAATAGACTCCGGGCTGATGGAAATAGGGATGGCAAGGTGAGGGGATGATCCCTCATAGTATTACTAGCTGAAATACTAGTAACTTCCTTCCTCCTTTGGATCTGCAATGATGGACTGTGCAATCCTTGATGGGAATGTTGTTGATAGGAGGTCAATAATGTTTGGCCTAATTCCAGATCTGAGATGAAGCCTTGGGAATTTTGATCTTCAAGCCCAAGGTGATAGGAATAATTCTACATCGATTCTCCAGTTGAAATATTGAAGACAACCTCCACCTCCAAACTGATCTTTAGAAATTGCGTAATTCCTGAAGGTAGATGTTTTTTAGATGATGGAAAATATATGTGGCACCAATGCCTGATGTAGAATGAAGTAAAACCATCTTCCAAGAGCTTCTAAATGAAAGAGGAGGGATTCCCAACCAGGAACACCCTGTGCTAAACAACACTTGCAATCTTAACTAAACAACCAAAGAAAGCATGGAATGTCACATGACAATTCCAGATCTAAACAAACCTCAACATCTATATTCAATAGCCTACCTTCACTGTTGCCTTCATCTCCTTTATATAGTTTATGATCCTTCCCATGCCTTGGCCCACCTCTAAACTACGTTGTGCATGTGGACATAATCCTCCATGTTTGACTGTGTTGTCTTTCCAAGTCATCCGTCATGTCTACATACAATGTACACCCTCTCCATTGTGTCTCCATTAAATGCACTACTTCCACCATCACTTCATCATGAATGCTCTATGATCTTACATTAGATGCCCTTCATGATCTCAGTTGACTACTTCAACCTCCATGATCTATCTCATTAATGAGACATGATTTCCATTCCATTCACATTAGTAATTTCTCCACTACCCCATTATGTAGATCTAGGCTTAATTAATACACATTCACACATAAAAAATGGATATTTATTCATCTTGAGGATTATGGGTCCCTCCACCCTTTTATTTACTTAATTCTTTAAGAAAATTAAAAACTCTAATATTCCAAATATCATGTGAAAATTTGGGAATATTACAAATCTTCATTATCGAATCAGTCCAAGTACATCCTTGCAAGAAAATAAAGTGGAGTTGCTAAACAACATGTTTTCTCCGCAATAAGACTAAACAATACCTGGCCCTAGAGGCCAATTCGAATTGGTACTTATACAAAATGATGAGGAAGCATTCCAATTGAAAGGAGGAAGCTTTCCCCTCCAAAATCCTTCAAATAGTGGATCTCGTTCCCAACGCTAGGAGTTTGCAGTAAATGATAGGGAACACATTCCGAGATTTTCTCAATCATCGGAGTTCCAGAATCTCTCCAAAATTTCTCAATAATTTCGTGATATCTTGTTCATTTATTTTCCAATCTTGATCCTCCAGTAGTAGATAGAAAGTCCCTAAATTATCTCATTTTCCAAATCTTTATAATCTGCCCAATATTCTCACAATATTTTACAAAAATAAAAATATTAGGCAAAAATATGCAATTATCTTTAAACCTTCATAATGAACATATTAAAGTTAAAAATATGTTGTCTTATGCAAAAAGAGAGATTTAATGTGTTGAAGGATGGTCATATGGGCCTTAATTTATTTCTAATTTGGAGGCCCAACATACCTCCCTACTTAATGTGTTGCTCATTCTTTGAGCAACTTAGTGACCTAACTATGTTTCCTTCATGGCCCTCGTGGCCTCTCTCTTGTACATTCCTCAGTCATTTCTCTTAAGAATATTGTTTGTAGGTTCTGCAAGGACAAACAAAGAAAATTTATTTGTTCTTTTCATGATTTTTTAGCAATCTTTCAAGCACAAAAACAAAACTTCCCTCTTTGAAAGTGAACTTTGTTAGCTTGCAGGTATATTGCACTCACACCCTCTCCCTTGACAACTTCATTAAATTTTCACTCATTTTTCCAAATATGTTTATGCATAGAAATATCAGAGTGTTTCTAGAGACCATTATTCTACCCTTTTCCCCTTGTGCGAGATGGGTTCTTAAATATTTTTCAGTTTGGAAAGGTCTTCCACTTCCTTTTCCAACCTCCTGCTACCTTTTTCCATCATTTGGACACCTCTGAACCCCTCAAAACAACCTCGGATGTGATCCTGTAGTAACTCAGAGCAAAAACTAGTAGACTTGTAGTAGACCTGTAGCATCATGTAGCACATCACAAAATATATCAAATGTTGACCAAAATTCCACCTCATGCTTAAGATTTTCCTCTTACTTTTCTATAACATCTTCTACACCTTGGATACAAGCTAGAAAGAGATTAGATACCTCTTGGAAAACCTATGTTCATCAATGTGGTTTGAGTTCTATTTTGATGGTGAATTCCATCTTGCCTTTTGTTTCCTTTTTATTCTCTTTTTTTTGCCTTCTTCTTGGCTGTGGGATTTATATGGTTAGATCCACCCCCCATAGCCTTCAATACAACTTTCAAAAGTTGGAAAGACAACTCTCTATTTCTGCTACAAGTTTTAGATATTTCTATGTAATGAGGATTTTTAAGATAGAGGAAAATTGAACAAATTTCATGCTCAGTCAAAAATAATTGCAATTCCCTTTCTTATCAAGCTAAATTCAAAGGAAACATCCACATTTCATTTTTTATTTGTAAACATTTACTAGAATTTTCCCCTAGGTTGTACCAATGAAAAAAATGAAAATTTTGCAGGCTTCTTGTTCACATATAGCAAGGAAAAATATGTATTTACCCTTCCTTTGGATGTTTTCGTTTGAATCCTAGGGTTTGGGGTGAAATTTCTGAAAATAAGGGTCTTTTGAAACAAATTTTTTCTTCCTATAGCATCTCTTTTTTTTTCCTGTAGTAGCCCTATTTTTCTTGTAGCAGCCCTGTTTCTCTTGTAGCATCCATGTTTGATCCTGTAGCACCTGAAAATCAACTCTATATCTCTTATGTAGAATCCTATACAACCCTTGGTAGCATCTAGCTCGACCTTTGATGCCTTAATGAGCCTCTCTAACTATTTTTGGAATGAGCTTCAATACATCTGTAGTTGATCCTTGTTTATTTTATTTTATTTTATTTCCTTCTCTATTAGTGGGCTTGGTGCGCTTGGTGATATGGTCCAATTTCCTTGTAATTATCACTTTCCTTCATTTGTATTTTCCACGTTGCATGAGTTAGGGAGTTATTTGCACTTATCTAGGTGAGAGTGGTCAAGACCACTGACCCATCCTTAGCTTATAAAACCTAATCTCTATTGCATTTAACAACAAATTTATAGTCATAACATGCTCACAAGAAGTGGTAAAGAATATTGCATACTTGTACTTACCTATGATGTCGATTTGCTGGAGATGTTTGCATGCTCGAGCTGGAGTTTGGTGATAGCCATGGCTATCTTTCTCTTCTTGTGTTTTTTCATGTATTTTCTGAGTGCACTGATTAACCTTTTTATTTTATTTTTTTCTTCTTGAAGGTGTTGCATGGAGGTCTGCAGGTGACTCTTCTAGTGTGTTCAACCTCCTGGAGTTTGCTGGTGGTCCTTTGAAGCCATTTACATCAACTTATCCTCATATTTTGATCTTGTTGTGCCATGTACAGGTTTGCTACAGGAAACTTTTCAACTTCCTGTAGTAGTCTCTTCTCTACTTCTTGGGGGCTCCAGATTTCTTATAGATTAAGGGGAATGGTGCATGGAGGTTAGAGATGGAGTTATGGGTTTAGTGGAGTGATGGAGATTTGAGGGAAGAGGTCCCATGTCAAGGTATAGGAGATGTAGCTGCTATTGTCAAAACATAGGGTTTAGAGATTGAATCCTTGTGCATGGAGTGAAGTGAGGGTTAGGAGTGGTAGCTATAGGAAAAAAATAAATTATCATGCTCTTTTTGAAGTGTAGAAGCCCTTGCAAGAGCTACTTTTCTCGCATATAAGTTTCATGTAGCAGTTACAAGGTTTCCTGTAGCACTACAGGAACCCTGTAGTAGTTCAATACAACCCCTTGTAGCAAACTTGTTTTAGCCATAGATCTCAAACGGTAGAGTGGATTGACCTGAAATTTTTTCAACATGTTACCATCATCCTTACCCACCTCCCCATAAAAAATCTCGGCCATTGGATTTACAAATCTCGAGAAAAAATAAAAATGGTTTTAGGTGATGGAGGTTGATTTCTCATAAACCGTGCACCAGAATGTGCTGAAATTACCATAATCTATATGAATCTCCCCATGAAGCAAGTCATCAAATGGATGAACGGTTTTTGAGATATAATAAAAACACTTTTATGATAAAAAAACAAGACTTATTGTAGCAAAAATAGGGTTTCCTTTAGCATTTTAGGACAACGATGAAAATGAATGAAAAAAGCTTGGAAATGATGGGTGGATGTTGGAAATGGATGAGGTTGATGGATTGGCATGAACTTGGTCCTTTTGGAGCATATGAGAACAGGAGGAGGAAGTCCAAGTTTGACTTCCTTTGACTAGGGTTTTGACCAACTTTTTCTTTTGGTGCCAACTTGTTTTTTTGTTGCTTGTAAAGGTTGGAGAGCACCTACATTCATTAGAGAGAGATATATGGAGAAAATACATTTTTTCTTTTCATTTTTTCACTTTTTTCTTTTTTCTTTAGGCCTACTAGCTACCTCAGTGAGGTTTTCAACTAATACCTTATTATGAGAGAAGAATTGCTTTGGCTGAGATTATATCAAGTACTGTTGAAGAAGAGTGTGTTGTTAAAACTTAATGATTGTCTGGAACCATATTCTCAATATAGATTTGATGCCCTTGGTTTTCTTTCTCATCAGGATCATTCTTCATGTCTTCTTCTACCACGAAATTCAAATCTTCCTCTTTTTGTTGATTATTCTCTTGAACACATGGAGGAAATTATGGTAAACATGAGGTAACTTTCTCAATATATGATTTTGACGTCTGCTCTTCATTAAGTGAAACCCCTGATACTTTGATCTCCTCACTTGAATCTTCTTCTTCTAGATATTGTCCTTCAATGACCTTGAGAGATTCTCTTTTTTTCAATGCCTTTCTTGAACAAAGGTGAATACCATTTAGATCAAGATGATATTTTTGGTAGTATTGTACCTCAGCATTGTAAGTGGGATGAGATACTTCATTGTGTGGGTTTGGAAATGGTGGTACAGGTAGTTGAGTGGGAGTGGATCTATGAGATGGATGTGGTTGAGGTTGTGGTTGTGGTGGATGGTATGGGTAGCATGGAGTTGGGTATGGAGGATATTGGGGAAAATATTGAGAATATTGTGGGTTTTTCCCATAAGGTCCTTGCTAACCTTGTTGCCAATATTGTTTTTGGGGTTGAGATGGCCAAGGTTGCCAAGGAGGGAGTATGTTCCAAATAGTTTGAGATGGATGTGAATAAGCTTTAAATTGTGAAGTAGGTCCTTGCATCATATCAAGTTGACTAGGCTACCATGGTCTTCTTGGAGCTACATAACGTAGCTTATATAGTGATTGAATTTCTCCATTGTCTTCTTGGTAAACTTCCTTAAACCTTGGTAATGATGGAAAATATTTAATAGCATATGATTTTGCATGGATAACACAAATATCATCATTAGATTCTTTTTGGAAAAGCTTAGAGCATTTTTCATGGTAGAAAAATTGTGTTTGAAAAACCTCACGGCGCCTGCGCGATTTTTCTTTACACATAGTGAATTTTTTCACACTTTTTGTACAGAAAAACCGCGCAACCATGATAATTTTCTATGTTCAAAATTATCTGGGTGCGCGGTCCCAATGAGGAAAACTTGTGCACCCTTGTGGGCCATTTATAAAAACATATTCTCCCTTAAAATATAATCCTAAAGCCTAAAATTCAAAAATAAATGGATGAAATATAAGACAATGGAGTAATTGAAAACCTAGAAAAGGCGGTTTGTAAAATGGTCCACTGGTTCGCCCGATAGCAGCCTAAAAATTTCTATGGTAAAAACCCTTTTTTTTACTGATCTGGTAATCAAATGGTGAGAATGACATGTGCTTTTTTATGAGCCTCAGTATTGCAACAAAAATGTTGCAACTCCTAAGGCTACAAACTTTAATTATCAACCAGGGGTTCGTACAAACTTAAGAGGTATCGACACTGTATGTGTAGCATAAAATTTGTTCTTATTTTGTTGATTTGATGTAATGGAGTGAATGTTATGAAATCAAAGACTAAACTAATTTCAGAAATGGAAGTGTTGCTTCGAAAAGCAATTAATCCTAGGAAAGAACAACAATTTGTAATTGAAATCCTAAGAGCATGAATTCAAATAAAAATACCTAATATAATTTTGGAAAATAAATATCCTAAGTGGTGTTTATTCTTCCTCAATCATGTATTTAGATTCTAAGGGTCATTATTCAAGCCTAAGAGATAAAAACCAACCTTTGGAAGCAAATCTGGTCAAGTTTACACATGCTACAAGAGTGTTATAGGAAACTCTGTTTTTGCTACAAGATGTTCTGTTTTGGAGATAACTCACTGAATGATGAAGTAAATAAAATGAAAATGGTATGAGAAAATTTTTTTTAGTAAGTAGGATGTCTTAGGTCTCCATTACAAGTGGAATCACTCCAAAATACCCCTTTTCACATGTGCTAAAAAATAACATAAAATTACTACTCTAAAATCTGGAAATTCAAGAACTAGTGAGGTAGTTAATCTATCAAATGCCTAACCTAATCAAGTGAAAATGAAATGGGGTAAGTTTTTTTATTAAATTTAACATTGTTATGACCTAATCCAGGTGGAATCAAGTCAAATGGATCTCATTAACCCCTTCTAAAAAATAACATAAATTTACTATTATTTCACTACAAGGCATTTCCATAAATCTTATATTTGTGACTAGTAACCAAATCCAAGTAGCTTAATGATTAATATGACCTTCAAAAGTTATTCTAAGGATGAATAATTCTTTTTAACTTGTAAAAAACCCGCAAAATAATGCACTTAAATCATTTAACTCAATCCTACAGCAAGAAAAGAAACAATACTAATTAATACAGAAATATGAAAAACATAAATAAGAGATGTATGTGAATAAGAAGTGAAAAGAACATAAAGATATCATGCAAGAGGGCTCTAAGAATCCTAGGATGGTCAATCCCAAGGAGGACTCAGATTCATATGGAAGAAACCAAGCCTTAGAAGTTAAAAATGATGCCAATATTCATTATTAAATCAGTCCAAGTACATCCCTGCAAGAAAAGAAAGTGGAGCTGCTAAACAAAAAAATTTCTCCACAATAAGACTAAACAATACATGACCTTAGAGGCCAATTTGAATTAGTACTTATAAAAAATGATGAGGAAGCATTCTCATTGAAAGGAGGAATCTTTCCCCTCCAATATCCCTCAAATAGTGGATCTGGTTCCCGACACTAGAAGTTTGCAATAAATGACAGGGAACACATTCCTATATTTTCTCAATCATCAAAGTTCCAGAATCTTTCCAGAATTTCTCAATAATTTCATGACATTTTATTCATTTATTATCCAATATTGATCCTCCATCATTAGGGAGAATGTCCCTAAATTATCTCATTTTCCAAATCTTCATAATATGCCCAATATTCTCACAATATTCTACAAAAATAAATAATATTAGGCACAAATATGAAATTATATTTAAACCTTCATAATGAACATATTAAATTTGAAAAATATGTCATCTAATGCAAAAATAGAGATTTAATGTGTTGAAGGATGGTCATATGGGCCTTAATTTATGTCTAATTTAGACGCCAATCACTTTTCAACTTTTATAAGTTTTATGAATAAAATAATATTATTTTATTCATTTGACCTTTAGAATTTCAAATTTTCAATATTTTTACCATAATTGAGAACAAATTATTGTAATTTTTGAGTTCTATGTGCAGAGAACGGGTTGTGGTTAAAAACGAATCATTTTGATGACAGAGTAAACTTTTATCACTTTTTCGGACTCTCAAGAAACACAAAAAATCGAAACCTTGGAGTTCTCTTTTAAGCCCTTCTCTGACTTTATAAGCATGAAAATATTTCCGATCACTTGACTATTCGAACTTGTTAAAATAAATGAACAATCGTCTATTCAAAACAAGTGTACTCCTTTTCTGGAATGAACCAAATTAATTACTAAAAGGGTATACTTTGACTAAGAATGGTCAATAGAGTTCTATCCTACATTATTTTATCCTTTTTCGGATTCGAGAGACTAAATTTACGAAAAATAACACTGTGGAGTTTATTTATGTTTTTCTCCTGACTACCTAAAACTGAAAAACACCAAGTTTACTTTCTCTGAGCTCATTAAAATTTTACATTGAAAGAACAATATGATTTTTCTTTTTGTGTCTTTTCAAACTCTTTAAACATGAAAACGACATCGAGTTAATCCTATGCTAGACTCGTTAAAATTGAACAGTATAGGACCCATCAATCACAATGGGACCGAACCACTCCTTCCTACGGTTAGTTAATAATTCTTAGGAGGATTCATCCGAAAGATGAGCTTATATAACAAGCAAATGTTATCCTCCTCAAGAAAGAAAAAAATAAAGAGGTGCTTACCAATAATTGTGGGGGAAAAAATGAGAAAAAGAATCCATCTTTTATACTTGTTTTAAAAGCAACATGTCGCTCTTGAACACGAAACTTTGTCACACTTGTGTCTGGGTTGGGTAATCCTTTTTTCTTACAGTTAATCGAACCTCATTGAAAATATTTAGCTAGTTTCGGGTGTTATCTATAATTCAAATGCTTCCAAGTCATTTATAGTGTCTTTATGTGTTCAAGAGAACGTTCAACCTTAATTCAATTTTCATTGCAAATATTTGTCTCCATCTGCGTTGACCATCCCTGAGTTAATCCTTGCAAAATATTTCTTCAAACTTGACATAATGAGTTTCGTGTCATAGGCCCTCCTGCGACAGATCATTTCCTATTGACTTCGGCTCATTATCTAGGAAGTTGATCCAGAAACCTTATCAATACCTTGAAATCTGCATGCCTTAATAGCAGGTTTTTCACCTTCGACGATAGGTTTCTATTATTGGCCTTCGATTGAATGACTCTATGAGTGTTTAAATGCAGATCATTCATTCACATTTCATAGATTGTATTGAGGTACTTTGAGAGCCATTATCATTATTGGTGGTTTCTCTCACACTTGTTAACGATTTTTCATTATTGACTGATAATCAAGTGGTCTCTACCATGTTTGACTTCAACTCATTCAATTACATGGTTAGATTTGTACTAGTTCGAGAGACAAAGATCAAGACCCTGTATCTAGTTTCACCCATCTAGGTAACGAGGAATTATGTATTCATGTTTGAGTAAACTAATTCATGACAGATGGCTGCGCCCATAATTTGTCTACTATTGATGTAGTTCTAGGTCATTTATGTACCAACACATAGAGTTAGATTTTATCTGAGTATGGGAATTCCTACCTGAGTGATGATTATATATTTTCATTGAATTTTTGTTACAGGTTTTTGACTGATATCTCTTATTCAATCCTTTGTATGATAAAGCACTTCACTCTTTTGAAATATTTTCTTAGACTTCACACTTTAGGGGGAAATCTGTTACACATCATTTTGTCACCATGACATTTGACAATCAAAATAGATCTATCACCATCCATACTCATGCTTCTTGGCAAGCCAGACATTCATATTCCTTGACCAAGTCCTGAATTTTGGGAAAATGACTCTTTAAGACAATTTAAAATGACTTGCACACCTTTCGTCATCATTTCTGGTGCATGCATGGATATTACAAAGATTCCCTGCAGAATTTTGTGCTTTGTTTTCAACTAAAACCTGCACACCCTACTTCACGAAAAGTAAAAGATAAAAGTAAAATATAGAAGCATATTTGGATGCATATTCTCTGACAAGAAGCCTCTTAGTCATATTAGTTCAAGCCAAATCCCTCCAATCATGGAACTAATTCCATTGGATCAAGGAATCCTAATCCACTCATTTGTGGATCTCATCCTTCTTTGGTGGATCTAAAACCTCTTTAATTTATCTTATAAATTGAGATGAGACTTCAGGGTTAGAGGATTTCACTTATGGTAATCAAATGCTAGTCATTTTTAGAGTGGAAAGCTTGTTAAACCAAGGAGGAAGATTGAGAGGCATATGGGAGGAACCTATATGAAACCAAGGCTTTGTTGTAAGATTTCTCTTTTATTCCTGAATAATACATTTGGATACTTTTTCTCATTTTATTGTTTTCCATATTCATTAAATCAATTAATCTTCTTAATCTCCTTGATCATTAAGTTAAGTTGGTAGTTGGATTATCATTATATTGAAGATGCTTTTGATTCTTTGCATGTTTTTTGTTGTAGCTTTCTTCTTAGCATTGAAGAGATTCTTCGAGACAAAAGGCAAGGTCTTCACCAAACATCTCGTTGAAAGGTAAGAGCATCATCCTATCTTTTCTAGTTTTGATAAGCTGAATGCTAATAGATTAGGGAAACCTATATTCTTATCTATTTGTTTCTAGTTATTTGTTAGGATACTAGAGAGATCGCTCTTCTCCACAAGAGGGATTTATCCAGGTAACAGTGATTTCCATTTATGCAAAGTGTGTGATTTCCATTCCAACAAAAGAGTGATTTCCATTTATGCAAAGTATGTGATTTCTATTCCAGCAAAGAGTGATTTCCATTTGAACAAGTGTGAGTTCTTAAAAGAAAGTGTCATTTCTTTCAAAAGAAATGAGTGATTTTATTTCAAGTAAAGTGTATGTGTATGTGAAGTTTTATTTTGGGAAGAGTGTGATCATTATTTCTAAGAATTATTTTCATTTTGTATAAGTGATTAATTCGCTTACATAGCCTTAAAAACAAATGTGCATTTTGATAACTCAATGTAACTTAGAAATTTGTGTGAGTGAAAAAAAATCCTAGCACATATTGTGCACATAATTTTCATAAGCTTACCAGCCCTGGTTGATAATTCATGTAAGTAATTTAAGATCAATTAAATTGCCAAACAATTCACTACATCTGAAATTAAGCAATGTTTTGCTTATACAATAGTTTTCACTCAATAGTGCTCTGTACGAATAAGAATTCTTATAATACATCAGCATTGTTCCTCTGCAACCTATGGTTTTTATGTCAAATATATATATATATATATATATATAGCAGGTAGTGTTAAGATAAAATATTTTAACTTACATAATCTTTTTTTATAACAACTCTGTTTTTATTTCATAATAACTAATGTGTTTTCTCTCATTAGCTAATAATGTTGTAATTATGTTTATAATTTTGTTGGTTATTTTCATCAGTCTCAGATCCCCTCGAGTGGGTATAAATTTTAATACAATTATGTATTGCCTGGATTCTCTTGATCTAACAATTATATGCCACTGTTAAATACATAATCCTTATACTAAAATCTTTGTGGAAATTTAATCGCCAATTGCAAACACATGAAGAAAGATCAATCACACATAACACATATTTTTTTATTAGGAAAGTATAAAGCTAAAAACCCCACTATCATATATTATGTATATATCATGGATCATGAAACAATCTCATACAAAACTCTAATCCAATAGCTCTTAGTACAATATACAATTGTCTCACACTGTCATACAAAAATTGGTAAATAAATGCGTCAATTTACTGCCTCCTAACAGCCTGCCTCCACTGCACAATCCCTGCTAACCACAATCCCTGAATGAATTCGATCCTGCCTTGCCTTGACTACACAATCCTCATTGGCATCTCCAATGTGTGTATGGTTGCAAGAATGCACCCACTAATGTCATAACTGATAGTCAAATTGTTCCTTTCACCTATCTCTCAACTGGGTCTCCACTGGATCTAACATGCATGTTGTTAATAGTATTAAATCTTTAGTTGCATGTGAGATCACTCCATGTGAATTAATTTAATATTTAATTCGTTGATCTCTCACTAGTGTATCTTTAGTTACAACTAGCACAATTGAGTTTAACTCACTTAACTCAGTTAAACTACTTTACAACTCACATAACTAGACATCCAACTTTGTTACAACTTCGAATCACTCAATTACAACTAATTCCACTTGCATGTCCCACCAACCAGCCTTATAACTCGTAATTATTTCATCTAACTGGTTTTCCACTTCAGTTAACTGAAATCAAGTGCTTCAAGAGAATAGATTATTATTTATTGTCTAATTATTATTAAGAGATAATAAATCGACATGAATTCTATTTTAGACATGCGATCTATAAATAGACTTTGCCCGTGCATCTAAAAATAGAACCTCATCTATAAATAGAATTTTCTCAACCATCTATAAATAGACTCCCACTATAAAGAGAATTTTCTCACCATTTTAAAAATAGACATACAACTAAAAATAGCCTGCAGATCCCACCTAGTGTATGTGCTTAATTTTCACTAGGATCATCATCTTGTTGAATCTCAACACTCCCTCTCAACAAGAAATGGATTATCCTTCACCCCGATCCTGTCTCTATGGTATTCAAAATTGCTCTTGGTGAGTGCCTTCGTTAGAATATCTGCATCCTGATCTTCCGTAGGAATGTATTGAAGCAACATGATCTTCTGCTGCGCACAATCTCTGATATGATGATACCGGATATCTATATGCTTAGATATATCATGAAACACGGGATTAATCGAGAGTTTAATGCAACTCTGATTATCATGATGAATCATTGTAGGATCTAAATGAGAACCAAACAAACCAACTAGGATATTCCTCACCCAGATAGCCTCACATGCATCTTGACTTGGTACCATGTATTCTGCTTCCACTGAACTGAGTGCCACGGATCTCTGTTTCCTGCTCTACCAAGAAATAGTTATAGATCTGATACTTAAGACCCCTCCTGATGTGTTATTTCTATCTGTTGGGTTGCCCGCCCAATATGCATCCGTGAAGCCATGCAACTTCACTTCATCTGTCTGTTTGTACCATAAACCATACTCAGATGTGCCCCTGAGATATTTCAGGACATGTTTTCCTACCTTCCAAAAGAGCTTGGTAGGCTTAACCATCGCTTGAGTAAGTTGGTTCACCGCATAACATATGTCTAGTCATGTATTTACTAAATACATTAGCAAACCCACTAACTATTGATAGACAGTAGCATCCACTACCTCTCCAGATGTAGCGTCCTCTTTCCTCCAGTTTCCTAGAAGAGGAGTATCCATGGGTTTGCAGCCCTCCATGTGAAACTTACCTAGTATCTCCCTTGCATACTTGCCTTGTGACACAAAAAATTAACCTTCTCGCTACCATATTTCCAATCTAAGGAAATAATGAAGCGGACCCATATCCTTCATCTCGAACTCCTTTGCAAGGTCCTCCTTGCATGAGTGTATCAATTTCTCATCACCAGTCAGTATTAAATCATTAGCATAAATAAAAATGATTAAAATCTTACCCTCCACCACAATTTGGTATAGGTTTGCATCCGCCTCAATCTTGGTAAAGCCAAGTTCGGTGAAATAGCTATCAATCTGAGTGTACCAAGCATGAGGTGCTTGCTTCAACCGATACAACGCTCTTTTGATTTTTCACACATGTGAATCACTGCTGAAGAACTCAAATCCTTCAAACTGCTTATTTTACACTTCTTTCTCAATGATCCCATTAAGGAACACAGTCTTCACATCCATCTAATGAATGTGCCAACCCATCTGTGCTGAGAGAGCAAGGATGGTCCTTATGGAAGAATAATGTGCTACAGGTGCAAAGGTTTCTTCATAATCAATCTCCTTGATCTGTGAGAAGCCTCGGGCCACAAATCTGGCATTGTATTTCTCAACACTCCCATTAGCATCTTGCTTTACCTTGTAGATCCATATTAAACCTACCACCAATTTATCAATTGGCCTTGGAACAATTTCCCAAGCACTGTTTCTGACAATGGAGTCATACTCCTCCATTGCATCTACCCATGTGGGCTCTTGCATTGCTTCTTGAAAGGAAGATGGCTCATTCATAATAAATTTTCTCATGAGAGACATGTATCCATTGAATCGATCAAGATATTTTCTCTGTCTACGCTGTGGAGTAGGGACTCTTACATTCTATGTCACATCAAGCTTCAGCCTCTCAGCTTCTGTGGTATGCCTTTTGCCAGTTCTAATGTTTGGCTCTGCATGAGTGGACTCCTCCACTCCATGAACCTCCTCCTGTGGTCGATCCACATCTAGAGACTCATCTTTAGGAACCAAAAATTCCTCCTCTGCATGTAATTCTAGCTCCCTCTCAAGCGACAACTTCATGGCTTTATCCTCATTGAATTTTATATCTCATTGCACCACAGTCAATCGACTGTTTGGAAAAATTATGGGGTGTTTCTTTGTACCCCACAAATATCCCAACTTCAGCAGTCAGCTCCAGCTTCTTCCTAGCGTTCTTGGTCACATGCACATAAAGAGATGAGCCAAAAATCTTAAATTGAGAAACATCCGGTTTCTTACTTGTAAAAGCTTCTTCTAGTGTACTCATGCCAATTACTCTATGAGGACAATGGTTTTGCACATAAACCGCAATGTTGCATGCTTCCGCCGACAAATGCATTGGTAGGCCCTGATCATGCAACATAGCTCGTGCGACACCCACGATCGTTCTGTTCTTCCTCATCATGACCCCATTTTGTTGTGGTTTATGAGGCGCTATGATTTCTCTTTGAATTCCTTCTTTGCTACAGAATTCTTTGAATTCATTCAAGATGTATTCTCCACCATTATCGCTCTGCAGAGCCTTCACTTGCTTCCCCGACTCTTTCTCAACCAATGCCTTAAACTCACAGAACTTTGAGAATGTTTGATCCTTCTTCTGCATGAAGAACATCGAGCATTTATGAGAAAATTCATCAACAAATATAACATAATACCTGTGTTTTTCTGTTGAAGCAACTGAGAATGGTCCACACATGTTTGTGTGAACTCTCTCCAGGATCACCGAAGCACGGTTCTCCTTTTCATAAAAAGTGGATTTTGCATACTTCCCCATGGTGCAACCCTTGCACTATTCTAACTGAGCAAGTGTTCCCATTGGAAGTCTAGTAGATATTTGTTGCATGACTTTCAAAGCTCCATGATGAATATGGCCCAATCACATGTGCCATAATTCTCCCTCATCCCGACTCACCTCTTTTTCTTCCTTTCCCATCATTGCAGCGCAACCTTCTATCTCCAGCTTGTAGATATTCTTAACTTGAATCCCTATCCTCTTGGCTTGACCCATTGTTTTATGTCGCTGGAAAGATTTTCCATCGCTGAAAACATCATAGCCTCTGTCCTCCAACATCGCGACTGAGACCAAGTTTTTCTTCAGACCTGGAACATGCATAACACATTTCATTAGAAATGGTTTACCTGACTCCCTCTCAAAGTAATGGTACCAATGTCGGTCGCACTGTATCGTCCATCGTTACCCATCTCTATATGCATCTAGAGATCTTTCTCCTCCAAGTCACTAAAAATCTCCTTATCTCCCATCATGTGGAAGGAAGCACCACTATCAAGATACCACATTGATCCCATTTCACTTGAAACCAAGCATGCGATCAAAGAGAAATAAATTTCAAATTGCGAGGCAAGGGTCTCACCAAATGCAGCTCCATAAGCCTTCTTGTTTTTCTTTTTCTATGGGTAGTTAGTGGCATGATGCCCATGTTCATGACTGTGAAAACACTTCACCTTGGACAAATCCAGCTTCATTCCTTTACACTCGGATTCTGAATGGGATTTCTTCCCCTTCCCTTTCCTTTCCTTGGCTACCAAAGCACAATCCTCTTCATCATCATGCTTTGATGAAGAGCCATCTTTGGTGTTCCACCTAAACTCCTCCTGCACTAGATTCGACCACAGTCATTGTCAATCCAACAGTTTTTCCCATTCGTTGACAGAGTCTTGATAATTGTGCCAACCCTTAGGAAGTTACAAGAGAGCCAATCTCAACAAATCATCATCAGAAACCGTGATTCCCACACTCCCTAGTTCATCCTGACATTGGACAAAATTTGTGAGATACTTAGGAATATTTTCGCCCTTCTCCATCTTGATCTTTCTGAGTTTATCCTTCAGCACCAATTTCCTATGGTTTTTGTTGCTTTGGAAAATATCCTTCAAAGCCTTCGACATCGCAAATGGAGTGGGTTTCCCATGAAGGCTTGAGACAATATGGTCTCGCACACCTTCCAAAAGAATCCTTCTCGTCTTCACTACTTTCTTTTTCCAGGCGTCAAGTAATGAAGCATCTGTCGAAGTGGGTTTAGGAACATCATTGTCGATGAATTCCATCAAGCCATTATCTTCAAGCACTGCCTCCATCCTGTCCTTCCAAGCAATGTATTTTGAGTTTCCCTCGAGTGCATACTCTAGCTGCAAGCCATTGAAAGCCATTTTGATGTTTACTCAATTTTCGCACCAAGAAATTCTTGCAGCAAATTTGAATTGTTTCCACCAAAAAACTCAGCTATTGCTTCAATATTGCAATCTTCTTTTCTCTGATACCATGTAGAAATTTTAATACAATTATATATTGCTTGTATTCTCCTAATCTAATAATTATATGCCACTGTTAAATACAAAATCCTTATACTAAAATCTTTGCGGAAATTTAATTGCCAATTGCAAACACATGAAGAAAGATCAATCACACATAACACTGATGTTTTTACTGGGAAATCATAAAGCTAAAAACCCCACTATATTATATTATGTATATATCATGGATCATGAAACAATCTCATACAAAACTTTAATCCAAGAGCTCTCAGTACAATATACAATCGTCTCACACTGTCATACAAAAATTGGCAAATACATGCACCAATTTGCTGCCTCCTGGCATTCTGCCTCCGCTGATCGCAATCCTTGCTGATCAAAATCCCTGAATGAATTTGATCCTACCTTGCCTTGACTACACAATCCTCATTGGCATCTCCAATGTGTGTGTGGTTGCAAGAGTGCACCCACCAATGTCACAACTGATATTCAAACTGTCCTTTTCACCTATCTCTCAATTGGATCTCCACTGGATCTGACATGCATGTAGTTAACAGTAGTAAATCTTCAATTGCATGTGAGATCACTCCATGTGAATTAATTTAATATTTAGTTCACTAATCTCTCACTAGTGTATCTTTAGTTACAACTATTTACAACTAGTACAACTGAGTTTAACCCACTTAACTGAGTTAAACTACTTTACAACTCACACAAATACACATCCAACTCTATTACAACTTCAAATCACTCAGTTACAACTAAGTCCACTTGCATGTCCCACCAACCAACCTTAGAACTCGTAATTCCTTTAGCTAACTGGTTTTCCACTCCAGTTAACTGAAATCAATTGCTTCAAGAGAATAGATTATTATTTATTGTCTAATTATTATTAAGAGATAATAATAATCGACATGCATTCAATTTTTAGACATGCGATCTATAAATAGACTTCGCCCATGCATCTAAAAATATAACTTCATTTATAAATAGAATTTTCTCAACCATCTATAAATAGACTCTCGCTATAAATAGAATTTGCTCACCATTCTAAAAATATGTTGAGATTTAACACGATGATGAGCTTAGTGAAAATGAGTTGCCTTCACTAAGTGGGCCCCCAAGCTATTTTTAGGTGCAAGTCTATTTTTAGACTATGTCTATTTTTAGACCTTAAGATCATATTTCAGAAGTTGCAGGATGTTATTTGTGGATGGTTGGTCAAGTTGGAAAAATAGATGAAATTCTGTTTTTATAATATTGGGCGAAGTCTATTTATATATCGTCGATCTAAAAATAGAAGTGTCGATTATTATTAGCTCTTAATAATAATCTGACAATAAGCATCAACTTATTCTCTTGGAGCACTTAATTTCAGTGTACAAATTTGTCAAATCAGTGGGCTGAAGGAATTACACAATTCCTAGGGTTTACTGGTGGTTCATGCATGGAGGACTCAGTTAGAACTGAAGTGGAAAAGTTATGACAGAGTTGGAAGAGTATTTCATGGAGTTGTTATTCAGTTTAACTCAGTTAATGAAGTTAAACTCAGTTGAGCTAATTGTATCTAGTCTAACTGAACGATACACTAGTGAGAGTGGAGTGAATTAATTAGTTAATTAATTCACAAATAATAACTCATTAATCAACTAAACAAATACAGCAGTTAACTACAGTGCATGTCAGTTCTAGTAGAGACCCAGTGGAGAGATAGGTGAAAGGGAAAGATGGACTATCCATTGTGACTATAGTGATGCATTGATTGCACCACACACACATTGGAGTTTCCAATGAGGATTGTGCAGTCAAGGCAAGGCCAATTCGAATTCATTCAAGGGTATTCTTCAGCAGGAATTGCACAGTGGAGGCAGGCTATCAGGTGGCAAGAAATCAGTGCATGGATTTGTAGATTTCTTCTAATTAGTGTGTGACAATTGATTGTACTGAGAGCTTGATGTACTAAGCTTTATATGAGATTGTTGCATGATCTCCATGATACATAATATATGATAGTTAGGGTTTTCAGCTTTAGGCTTTCCCGTTAAACAACTGTGTTATGTGCGATTGTTTTTATTGCTTCATGTGTTTGCAATTGAGTTTTTTAAATTTCCGCAAAATATTAACAATGGAAGGATTATGTATTTAGCAAGAAGATAAATATTGTTAGATCAGGAGAATATGGATATATACATGCATCTTGTATATAATTTCTACAAAATATACATACACCTAAAAATAGCCTGCGGGCCCCACCTAGTGTAGGTGCTTAATTTTCACTAGGATCATCATCTTGTTAAATCTCAACACTACCAGCTAGAATCTAGGACTGTTATGTGCTACTCTTAACTAGAGGCCTAAAGCTAACCTACTTCACCAGTTTTATTCCATAATATATTTCAGTCATTTTCTTTACACACAAACTACACATAATAAAATATTACATGCATGAGTAAAACAAATTATTCATTGAAAAACATTAAGTGAGATACTTATCTCTAAAACCCAATTCGATCCAACCACAAAATTACTGGGATAAGGAGTGCTCCACCCAACCAATGAGTGCTTTGTTCGCACAACATGACTCCCCCCAGAGCCAGTTTCTTCCCAGACCAATTGTTTGACAATGACCCAATAAGGTCTATCCCAAGGCATCAAGACTTTACCAGTCCAGCCTAGGAACTCAGACTCACAAATCCATTTTAAGGATCCCACTGGCCATCCACCAACTCAAGGATACCCCAACTAGCAGTGTCCTACCAACCTTTAACATTGTCCCTCTTTCAGATTCCAAAGATTAGAGCTTCAACTCCTCTCTTAGACCTCCTTCAACCAAGGACCAAGTCTCCAAGGTTGCCTAAGTTTTTCTTCCCTCTCGCCCTCTTGGGTTCCTTGTCCCAATTTAGATTATTTATCTCTAGGAAGAGGGATAACTGTCTTAACTGTCTGGTAAATGAAACTCTCTTTTAGCACTTTTCCCATAATTTTATGACTCGTCATAACTTGTATTATTTAAAATAAATTCAAATATATAAAATAACATTTATCTTTTACCATCCATTGTAGGCCTTGCCTTTACTTGACCTAATCCATTTGCGATAAAATAAAGTCGTTTACAACTTTACTGAGGGGTGTTGCATTATTGTAGAAAAATAAAACTCCACGATCATAGCTTGCAATGCACAATCATAACTTGCAATGCACAATGGAAAAAGAGATAAACAATATCACTTACAATTTGCATAGCTCATTATTGCAACAACTCTTTCCTTAACTTGTTGCAATCCCTTCTCCACAATATAAGTTACAACACTTTTGTCTAAATGATTCTCTTATAATATGCCTTGAGAATGTGAATACCTTTAAATATATTCTTTAGTTTACCCCTATCCCTGTACACATTAAGCTCTATTTTCTTTTTCTTTTTGTATGTACAAAGCATTGTAATCCTATACCCAGTGCCCACCATCTATAGATTTAGAATCATAGCAGTAGATTTTTATTGACCTCGTTGAAAAGAAAAAGAAAAGAGAAAACAAACTCAAGTTATGTTTTTATATTTAAATATTTATATTATGTTATGAAGATAATAAGTGAGAAAACTAAATTTTTATAAGAAATCTTTTTTTAAGGTAAAATTTTCATTGAATATTCATTTTTTTTTAATTCTAACAAGCTAAATATCTTAAAATAAGTAAAAATCTATATAGGAGAAGTTAAATGGTAACACTTTCCAAGTTTTATAGATACTATTATTTTTTTTTTACAATTCCTTTCTAATTTAAAGAATAATTTTCATGAAAAAAGAAATAAATTTATCCACTTAAAATTTAACTCTTTTCATGTTTCCAAAAATTCACAATTAAAAAAAAAAATTTCTAAAATTTATTTAAAATATATATATATATATATTAAAATTAATAAATAAATAAATAACTCCTCTTCATTAATATTCCAACTCATAAGTCTTCAAACACTTTACTTTTCAATATTAAACAACATTAACGTGAAAACGATTTTATGTATACTGCTTCCCTTTGTCTAAAGGTTAAATATAAATCTCTGAGCGTGTACAATGTACTTTTCCATAACCATAAATATACGGCATAATTTAATAAATACACCGAAACTTATCAAATATACAGCATAATTTAATAAATCCACATAAAGTCTATCAAGATGTTGATGTATTTATTATTTTCAATATCAAATAATTAAAGCTTTTTGAAAAAGTTTAGACAAAGTTGTCTAAATGGTGATATATTTATTATTTTAAATATCAATTAATTAAAGTGTTTTGAAAAAGTTTAGACAAGTTGTCTTTTAAAGTCTTCAAATTTAAATTTAGTTTATATATTATAAAAAAAATTATCTACTAAGAATTAGTCTCTATATTTAGATTCTTAAGTGTATAGAACCGCAAAAAAATTAATTAAATTGATGAACAAACAAATTGTAGTGATATTGACTCACTGACAAACTACAAATATACAACTAAATAACAACAATTTTGATGAGACAACATTAAACATGGAGGAGAGTTCAGAGAAAAAGTTTCTCTGCTTCACCTTTGATGTTCAGTGAGAGATTTAGATTTCAATATTCTTTAAATGATACTTAATAAGTCAACGATTTAGATCTCAGTTTTCTTTAAATTTGCAAAGTTAAAATGTATATTAACATCGTAAATTGGTGTTGGGTACCACAAATCTCGGTGAAGTGTCCGAGACAGCGACTGTAATATTGTGGCCCTAGAGTCGTGTACCGCTTTCGCTTTCAACATGCAATAGGTTGGATGCCAAATAAATTGAATCATAAGATATAGGACTAAGGCCTGAATTTTAGAGTCAGATAAGTAATGTAGTTGAGAATTTTGAGCTTTTTAATCATTCTACATAGGATTCCAGAAATTCTCAATTACATTAAGACATAAGGTACGTTATAACAAAATTATATTTAATTTTATTATTAAATTGAAATTTGGTTGCTAAATTAAAATTCTAAAAATTAAATAACAAAAATAGATCTTGCTGTGTCTCTAATAATTCAACTAGGAACTTGATGGGCCTTTGAGCTTATCCCCATTGCAATAAATTTAATCCATCTTAACCAAGGCAGGAATTTCAAATCTCAATCACCCCTTAAATTTGATTGTTTGATGGTTTTTGTGCAATTCTAATGTCTATTCTAACCATTTAATCACATAATAATGCAGGAAAAAGTTTTGGTTATATTTGAGAAGCAAATAACCGGTCTTACACAATTTTCTCATCAAATTCTATCCCTAATATAAGTCATAATGGTGATCTTTTTCAATATAGATATCAAAATGATGATGGATTTGAATATAGATCCCAAAATGGTGGTGGATTTGAATATAGATCCCAAAAGTACACAAAAGTCTAATACGTCCGAGCTAAAACAAGCTTGCTTGTAAAGCAAGCTGCCACACAGTTCTCATAGACCTTATATATAAGTAAAGTGTAATCTTGTGGGCCTACTCTTTTTACTGTTTGTGTCATGCAACACCTTGGATTCTGGATAAAAATTTGTAAGGAGACATAAAATACTCTGTAGTAAAATTTAATCCAAAACAAGCAGGTTTAGCATTATTGTATTGATTGAAATTTCACTGTCAAATCAGGATTAGGTGTTTGAATCAGACAAAACGAATTCATTTCAGGTCTATCTTAATAATTTAATTGACTGTTAGAGACGGGTCTTCGAGTTCATACGCACCCATGTAGTTAACTCACTGGACTGTTATCATCGTGATTGATTGCAATATAAATTCAGAGATACAGATTCTATAATATCAAATGTGCAGAAAACTCCAATAAATTCAGAGATACAGATTCTATTATATCAAATGTGCAGAAAACTCCAATAATTTACATTCAGCAATTATTCGCACTAATTATGGTAATCACAATCCATCCTAGATGCTAAGGCTGACAGTACTAGCTGACTATCACTATGACACAATAATATTAAGGCAGAAGTTTCAGAACAAGCTTGGCCGTGATGGAAGCTTCATCTTCAGTCCCAGGGAGCCACCGAGCATTCGACTGGTTTACTGGGGTAGCGAGGCTGATCATGGCAGTAATCGTAAGTCAAATATTTGCTATTCACCCACCTGTAATATTCCCTCTGTTTCTTCGTCAGAGTCCACGCCACGGGCTTATCCCACCAGTGCCTTGCACTTGCATTATTACTGTGAGCACAGGACGATTGGGTCGTGTTTTCATCCTCCCATTTGCAGCCGAGGCCATGGAATTTCTTGTACGAAGATATGAATGGAGCAGCCTCCCAGTTGGTCTTCTCAAGGCCCCCTCTCGTTGCCCAGTTGTCTCCATTCCAAATGCTGGAGAACATGTACATCCCCTGCTTTCGAGGGAACACATCGCGTGTAGCCTTAGTGTGCCTGTGGACTCTCAATGGAACTTCGTCCACGAAAAACCTGCACATCAATTATATAATTATAAGAATACCCACAGAAATTTGTTGTGCAAAATTATAGTTTCCTCATAAAAAATGAAAACTTTGAACCTAAAACATGGCAGTAGTCTAACCAGGTTTCAAATTGGTTAGGAAAATCATGGAAATCCAGGCATCATTTTGATAAAATGAAAAAAGATTTTTGTAAATCTAAGTTATAGATGTCAAAATTTAAGATTTTGGAGTTGCAGAGGTTTTTGATAGTGTTGAATTTATTTCCGCTATCAAAAACACACTCCTATTTCTAGATTTTTTGAAAAAAATTTGCAAGATTCAAACCATTTTGGCCATTCAATTAAATTTGCCTCCTGTAAACAAAAACCATTTCAACCATCAAAAACACCATTCAAAAACACACTCATACTTCTAAACTTTTTTTTTTTTTTCAAAATTCAAACCATTTTTTGCCTCCAGTTAAATTCCTATATAGACAAAAGCGAAAGTATTTTTTTATATTACTACTAGTTCAAAGACTCTTATTCCATAAGATTCTAAAATATTTCCAAAACTTATAACCCAATTAAGAATCTCTAATCAAAGTTGGGCATTCTGTAAGATTTCTGGAAAACAGAGCATTCTTGAAGATTTTTCATACACAGTGCAGAGAGAAACAGGCATATGCTTACACAATCTGGTGAGCGTTCCAGAGGATAGAGTAAGTGTGAAACTCTGTCGTTGGATCGAACCAGAGGATATGCCTCTGCTCCCTTCCACCCACACCATTTGAATAGATGTTCGTCTGAAGACCATAAGGCTGTCCACTTCTGTTCCCCAGAAATTCAAAGTCCAGCTCGTCCCTATTCATGCTTGTGTCAGAGGACATCTGCAATTGATTCACACACAAAAAAACAAACAATCAGAGAAACTTATAACATACATTTCAGTAACCAAATCTCGGCCTTCCTTCTAATCTGCATTTGCTTGATCATTTTCAGAGCAAAACTTTCAGCATCTAAGGCCATTCCTAGAGCACGACCATAATGACAATAAGGTCAACCTTAATCGAATCCATACAAATGTCTTAATATAAAAGTTCTAAAAAACAACTAAGAACAGGCTTTTATAAACCTAGCAGAGTAAACGTACATAATAAGCAGTGACAACTCCTGCAGAGTCTCCTGGTACGAGCTTGAGCTTCATGCTGAACCATCCGAATCTATACTTATTCTTCGATTTGAACCCAGAACCTGCACAATCCAGAGATAATCCTCAACATTATGACAGCTAACACAAAAATGTATTAGGCATTTCAAGGCCAGCAGGCCAATCACATTAAAGATAGTTTGAACATTACTCTTTCAAAGTTCTGCTGTGTGCAATTAACATATAACAATATTTAGCCTGGATGGATAGCCCAGTTGGTTAAACCCCTGTCAAGTATTGAATCTTTGTAATGAGGCGGTTTCAATTCCCTTTCGATCCATCAGAGTCAGATTATTAATAATAAAGTTGACTAAACCAGTGTCACTTAAAAAAACTACTGAAAATAAAAATACCTGATTTCTGGTCCAGAACCAGGTGCCATACTTGGCCATTTTCAGAGGTCCTGAAGTGATCCTGAGCCCACATTATCTGAAAATTATCATCAAAAACCTTGGCAGATGAATCATCGCCATCGGACTGGCAAGAAACACAGGCAATCAGACCAATCAACACTAACACCAAGAAACTCATTCCCATTGCTCTCCAAGTCTTGCCCATACTTGTAAAAAGAAACAAGCACAAGCTCAGAACACAGGGTGACTGCTGGAGCTTGTTGAGTAAGTGGAGCTGAAGCTGCATTCATATAAATAGGGACTGGCTACCTCGCTCCCTCACGGAACTACAGCCTATACGTAGGTACAGGCCAGCTAATACCGGCGTGAAACTTGAAAAAGAAGTCGAAGGCGTGAAGATGAGAATCTGGGCAGTTGAGAATTGCGATCACGGGTCGTCCTGTACACGCCTGTGATTAATTTTTACAGATGGGCATGTATTTACGTAGACAGTGTCTCAGCTTCTATGGATGAATGTGAATCAATTATGACCCCAAGTCCGTGCTGGGACCCCACAAGTTGACCAGCAGAGCATTGAAAGGGAAGTGAGCTGGCCCGTGAGCTCTGCCACTAGGTTTCCACCTTACCTTTTTCCCCGTTGTCCCTTGGGGACTTCTATGCCTTGCTGTATTAAATTTCCCCAACCGTTAGGCTTCCAGTCACATTCATTTCTCTCAATTAGTGACATTTATTTAGTTCCAACACAAACATGATCTATGAGACCCATAGTTATCATATGCCTTTTAATGGAATCTTTTTGAAATGCAAAATGGATTTGTTTGAAATTATGTATTAACGGATCATAAAATTTGATTTATTTTAAAATGGTTTAGATTAAATAAAAGCAGAAATGTTTTTTTTTTTTTTTTTTTTTAATAATATGGATTCAGTAATTTAAAATTTTTTGAGATAATTGATCTTTGTCGATTAAATAATTTAAACTTGTGATTTTTAAAAGTCATGGAGGAAGATTGAGATGATTCAAAAGCAATTCATAACCTATAACCTTAAGATCAAGGGAAATACTCCTTATTCTATCCTTTTGATCGAATTTGGTTTGTCCCCCATTGAAAGTACGACTATGTTTAGATATGAAATACTCCCTATTCGATCATCTTGATCGAATCTGGTTTGTCCCCCATTGAAAGTACAACTATGTTTAAATATCTGATATATAAGAAGAAACTTGATAACATGGAATAAAAAAGGCTCCCTAAAATTGCATCTAACTATAGTCAAAACCATCACCTTGGCCTCAAGCACAGGGGGCATAAGGATGCACAGTTCTGGCTCAACCATTGGGGAATTAAGGAGGAGCTCAGTATGGAGAGCAAAGATAACATCAAAAGTACTATTACCTCCGAGTTTAAGGACAAGATGTGGGAGGCTCAGGGGTTGGAGGGTAAAAGGAAGCTAAGATATTATAAGGAAGTGATCAACCCCACCCTTGATAATCAGACTTATCTCTCTGCGTTGTCCAGCAATAAGAAAAAAATGAACATCGCTAAGAAAACAACTAATTCCCATGAGCTTTGGAGTGAGACCGGGCGGTGGTCTATTCCCGAGACCCCTTGGAACGATAGAATCTGTGAGATATGCAATTCTAAGCAGGTGGAAGATGAAAAACACTTCCTTTTAGACTACCCGACTCTTACTCACATTTGCATACTTCCAATCTTCTCCACCTATTAAGTCAACCCACCTATAGCTATCTTGGATCACTTATTTTCCTTCTCTTTACCCATGAAACAAGATTTTGAAAAATCAAATTTAGATTAATATCAATATTGTATTTTATATATAATTGTGGATTTTAGATCAAAGAACAAAAAATTATAATAACTATTTGCAATTATTAAACTAGTGTCAAACAAATAAAATTTTATATAATTTTATTTTTTAAGTTTTACAAAATACATACATATTCAGATAAACGCATAGTATAAAAATAAATTTTCCACTTAATCTATATAAATAATCCTTACAAACCTGAATAAAGTTTTGTGATTCATTCCCCTGTCCTCTTAATACCAAAATTTAACTATCACCAAAATAATTGAATTGGGCTGCAGACTAGATGCAAAATAATAAAATTAGGTGACAGTCTAAATGCTTGACAGAGATTTAAGAAGTCCACATCAAAACACAACAAAACAAAAATTAAGCACCTCTCAAAAATTCTATTTAAAACAGTGAAATGACAGATTCTTTATTTAAACTCAAGCTTCTCCCACAAGAAATGCTCTGTATTTCAAGTTAAACCCTATATTATCAACTTAAAATCACTTCACCGACTTCTCCAATAAGAAATGCTCTGCATTTTAAGTTAAACCGTATATTATCAACTTAAAATCACTTCACCGAAATGCTGAATCGGCAGGGTATCTTCATAGTATTCCTCAGAAATCTCCCTTTCAAAGGACGGTTTACATCATTCCACTGTAATCCAATGATAGTGATTCAGGCATCTTTTTTAGTTTTTTCCACCGATCAGTTTACTCTTCGATATTGTCACACTGAGACTACAGTTATCTCATTTTTGGGTTTACTAAATGTGAACTAATTGAAAATGAAGTAGAGTGAAAATGAGGTAGAATTTGTTAATCTATATTTTTAAATAATGAGAACATTTATTGTTAAATTAGTAATTGGGAATGAACGCATATTCATTACCATTAATTAAGAAAAACTACACTATTGGGAATAACTCACTCTAATCTATAAGATCATTAAGTATGTATATTGAAATGTTAACTTGTTTTTAACTAAAAAAAATTAGTTCTTAAACATACAAAAGAATTTTCAGTGATATTTTAAGACTAATTTGTTTATTTATATTATATATACTAATAATCTAAAATAAATAATAATGAATATTAAATTATTTTTAAATATGTATAATTTAAAATTAATATTTATTTTTATTAGTTGTAATTTTTTTTTCAAAATTATATTAATGAAAAATTGTGTAATTAATTGTAAAATATTACACATCTCAATCAAACTTATATAAATCAATAATTTATATCATTATTGTATAACATAAAATTAAAAAATTAAAATTAAAAATCATTATTTACAACTAATTAACTTATTATATATCCTTGTTCATCATTTAACTATCCAATAATGAACATGGATATACAATAAGTTAATAAGTTAAATGATGAACAAGGATATATAATAAGTTAGTAAGTTGTAAATAATATTTTTTTTTTTTAATTTTAATTTTGAATTTTATGTTATATAATAATGATTTTAATTAATGATTTATGCAAGTTTAATTGAGCTTTATACAATTTTAATGATTATATTTTACAATTGAATAGATAATTTTTCCATTAATATAATTTTGAAAAAAATATATTCTATAACTAACAAACATAAATATTAATTTTAAATTAAACACACACACACACACACATATATATATATATATATTTCAACCCACCCCACTGCTACGGCTACCACCACCCCTATATATATATGATGTGGCATACTACATAGTTCATTTAACACTTACATAACTTTAGATAACAAAGGCTTCTCAAGTAAGTTACTCCGCAGATCGAATTTGAATATGATATTTTATTATAAAGGAATTAAATGTTTAAATTTTGATTTTTTTATTTATTTAATATTATTGTAATTTAAAATTATTTTTTAATTAAAATTGTAATTTGGAATGGTTAACATTTTATTTTTAATATAAAAATAATTTATTTTTTAGAAAAATAATTAAATTTTTAAAATATTTATATTATTATTTTAATTTTAATATATATATATATATATATATATATATATATATATATATATATATATATATATATATATATATATATATTATATTATATTATATTATATTAGTCATATGTAAAAGACATTTATTTTGATAAAAGAAAAAGAGATTTCTTTTTAAAACATTTAATAAGGGATTTAGGTTTCTTAAAGTATAATGATAATATTGACCACATCTACCAAAATTTTACTATTATCTTTTCCATTGTCATTAACAAATTCTCTACTGAGGTATCATATAAAATAAACAATATAATTTCCAACCCGTAATATGATAATGATTGTAAACTTGTTAAGAAAGTGACTAGAGATACTCCTAATAAAACTGTAAAGTGTGAAAAAAATAGTATGTACAAAGCTCTTATAAAAAAGAAGAAAACATATTGTATAAATAAGAGGCAAGTTTGTCTTCTTAACCTATCTCAAGTTGAGCCTACAAAGTTTTGGAGGAATGTTCTTGTCCATAAATCAAAATAAAATAACTCGATCCCCTTAAAGGATTTGGATATCTACCTTAAGAAAATTTATGGCTCCCCATACACCATGGGCAACATAAAAAACACTCAGATTGAGGAAGATACATTTTCTTTGGAGGATATGGAGTTCGCGATTAAGAAGCTTGCTAATGGGAAAGCTAGGGATATTGAAGGTTATGAAGCTGAAATTCACAAAATGGGAAGGTCCATCCTCATCCTACATCTACACATACTCCTCAATTTGGCAGTAAAGCACGACTTCCCGAAATTGTGGACGTAAAGTCTTATTATTCCTATCTTTAAAAGTGGGGATAAAAATGTTCCCTTTAACTATAGGACTATCATAATTAGCCACATTTTAGCCAAATTGTATGGGATCATTTTGGAAAAGAATATTAGCACCTAGCTTGAAATCCATGGTAAAAGAGCCAAAGTGAAAGCTGGTTTTAGAAGGCATCACTCAACTATTGACCACCTTGTCACTCATAGGACCATTATCTAGGAATGTCGAAATAGTAAAAATGATCTCTTCTGTAGTTTTTTCTACTTTAGAAAATATTTTGACATGGTTCCTCAAGAGAAGTTATGGCAAAGACTTGATAAGCCAATGGTTCCTCTCGAGGTGAGGCTTGTGGTAACTAGGTTATACAAAAATGTTATTTCCAAGCTTAATACCATCGAGGGTTGGTCTAAAGAGATTACATGCACCATCGATGTTAAGACAGGATGTCCCCTATCCCCTACCCTTTTTGGCATTTACATTGATAATCTTGAAGAGTGTTTAGAAGCTCCTAGTTGTGAAGGACCCAAGATCGCTAGTATAGTCATTATCCTTCTCCTTTATGTCGACTATATCGTTCTTATTTCCAAAAGCCCTGATGATGTCAACAAGCAGCTTAGAAAACTCTATGATTATTGCTTCAAGATGGGCATGGCTGTTAATACTGACAAGACTAAAGACATGGTAATTAAGACCAAAAAGATCAAGTATGATAATTTCATTTATGATAATAATTACTTAGAGAAGGTTCCTTCATACAAATATTTAGTTATTGGCATTCACCATTAACTCAACTAGAACTATAGCATTAAGAAAAGTATTGTAGGAGGTTGGAAAGTTTACTATGAGCTTGAAAATAATTGCAAGTTGACTAGTATTTTGGTTTTGAGTAAAAATAAGTTCCTCTTCGAGAATCATCATGCTAGTTATTTTATATGGATGCCAGGTGTGGGGCTGCAGTATATCTAGAGATTCATGGAGAAAGACTGAAATGATCCAAAAGAGATTTATAACCTATAACCTCAAGATTAAAGGTAATACTCCCTACCCTACTCTTTTCATTGAAGCTAGCCTTTCCCCCATTGAAAACATGGCTATGTTTAGGTATATGATGTGTAAGAAGAAGTTGTACAACATGGAAGCCAAGATGATCCCCAAAATTGCCTCTAACTATAGTAAAAAAACCCACCTTTGGCTCAAGTGAGGTTGGCATAAGGATGCCAAGTTTTGGCTCGACCATTGGGAGATAAAGGAGGAGATAGTTAAATTTCCACGACCTTGGGTCTAGGTTAGAGTCTTAAAATATCTGACGTTACCAAACCAAGAATCTCAACCATGAACTACTTTGCATAGCGGAAATATAAAGAAGTAAATTACATATGCACAAAATATAGAATTTTTTTTATTTTTCAACCCAACTTCATTATATTAACAACATATAATACAATAGCCTAGGGCTTCCATACCAAGGATAGTGGCCCTCATACAACAACTAGTATAAGATACAAACAATATACTCTAACCATGTGGTTGTAGCATGCTCCCATAGCTCCTCTTGGTCATACCATGTACCTTCCTGGTCCTTCGGATCTCGATCTGCAACTCTTGATTCTATCAATGCTCCAAGTCCACCCGGCCATTGAATCTCAGTTGTCCAATCTACTCTCTAGTTGTCCCTTCATCCATCTGTTAGGATATTCCAACACATAGGAAATAGTTAAGTATAACTTGGTCTAGCGTAGAGTTAGGTAAAGTGTGTTTTTTTACTATGTTTATTTGTAACTTATAATCCAACGATCATGATATGTAGTGATCCAATGATTCAGTCTCTCCTCGGTATTACCAACACATGATCCGTGGCTTAACACCCGATTGGTCCAAGATCTCTATTTAAAGAGAATGGAGGGTCATTTATTCGGTAAACATTTATGAGAGAAGCTTATGTAAAATTTCTTTTTTATATTAATAAATTGCCTCAAGTGGCCATGTTGGCTCAAGCCGTGGACTGTTTGCCTCTTTGAGGGTTTTAACCACGTCAAATACTGATGTACTGATTTTTGATCTGTTTGTGAGCGGAAACCTTTGGTTTTTAATCTAAGGAACTTACCTCGTAAATTTCTACATGGTATCAGATCCATTTTGAGGGCCACATCCGTTGTTGATCCAAATACGAATTTGGTTTGACTGCATGCGACTGTCGTTTTCTAGATCTACCATTTTTGACCACTTTCGGGCTGGGAGAACTGCTCTGTTGTGTCCGGAGCATATGTTACAGTGAAGAACCTTTTTCGTTTCATGCGAAAAGGTTTCTAATTTCCCAAGCTATGTCCTTTCAGATCTTGAGGTATAAAGTATCTTTTTTGCAGTTATATTTAATAATCCTTCTGTTTATTTCAGTTTATAATTTTTTTTATCGGATCTATATCCTCTTCTTTGTGTATGCTCTTTTCTCTGCGCTATGTGTGATCTCGAAAAATCATAAACAGGAAGACGAGATTTTTTTTGCTATGTAAGCTATTTCCCCGCGTCTTTGTGCGATGTCGGGAAATCATAAATAGCAGAAAAAAATAGTTTCCAGTAACACTAACCGGAAATCTAATATTTTGTCATAATGCTTGTATTTTTGTTTTTTTTTTGTTTTTGCACAAATTTTGTGTTTTTTTGCAGGAAAAAGCTCGAAAAACCCCCCCTTCCTCCTTTCAAACAATTACAAAATCCTTTTACAATCTCACTTGGTGTAAAGTTAGTTTATGAGAATAGAGGTCTTGGGTTCAAGTCTCTTTCTCAAACTTCTTTTTGTAAAAAGATTTTTGTTAAGTTACTTTTTCTTATAAAGCCCTTTAGCAAGTTGCCGATTTTAAAAAGAGAGTTTTATTTAAAAAGCACATGTAAAAGTAACTCTCACTTATTTATAAAAGTGGGTCACATAAAGTAGTTTTTTTCAAAGTGAGCTTATTGTATTAAGTTTGGAAAAAAGGGGGATTGTTATCAAAGTAGAACTTCATCATCAACTTTCAACCTTTCACATAACTATTCGGCATCTACAACACATTTCTTTCAAAAAGGCATAACTTCTTCATCCGGAAGCCATTTTTTTAACCAACCTAATTTTTCGAGATCCTTCCATTGGAGCATTCAGTTCATTTTTTTTTTTAGATGGAAAGTGCATGCTCGGCTATTCTTAACAGCACCAATTAATTCCAATGGCTATCCTACATGATAGACTTACTTAGAAGTAAAGGGCTTTATAGAATAGCCACAGGACAAGAAACTAAACCTACCGATGGAGATAAAGCTGCTAAATGGGAAAATAAACAAGATCAAGCACAAGGATTGATAGGAATGTCCATTGGTCAAGATCTTCGATTTCATATCCAAGAAATTGATACCTTGCTGATGCAGCTATGAGAAAGCTAAATAATTTTTTTGGCATCCGAAATGAAATCAGGGCCCACCAGCTTGAAAATGAGTTGCTTACTTTAGACCCCAATAATTTCTCCTCTATTGAAGATTTTTTGTCCAAATTCAAGACCCTTAGACTTCTTTTAGAAGGTTGTAAGGTTAAAAAAGAAAATGGTATCCGTATCTATTCCATTCCTGCTAAGCTTGGCCCTACATAGTCTGTATTTGTTTCCACCTTCCATTCCACTAGAGAAGCCCTCATTTCTCAAGGACTTTTGATGCATTTTGTGATTCTTTGATAAGAGAACAAGAGGAACTCTTACACCTTGGTCTTATTAATACTGGAAACTCTTCTAAGAAAGCCTTAGCAGCCCAACAACAACCTTATCAAAAGAATCCCAAGAAGCAGCATCCTAAAAAGAATGGTCCTAAACCAAATAAGGGTCTTAAGAAATTTCAGTCGCAAACTGAAAAAACAACTCAACAAACTAATAAGGAAAATAAAAACAAAGGGAAGAAAACATATAGACATTGAAACTTTTGTAATTGTGATGACCATGTAGAGTCCAAATGTTTTAAGAAGATGGATGCCTTGGAAGAAGCAATGAAGAAGCACCACATCAATTTGGAGAACTCTTCAACTTCATCTTCAAGAATGGCACTTTATGCTTATGGTTGTCAAGCATCAAGATCTAGTTATGCATTAAATGTATCTTCTTCTTCTCATTCTCATAAGTGGCTCATTGATTTCGGAGCCTCTTACAACATGGCCAAAAATAAAGACATGTTTTCTTCTTTAAATGATTGTAACACCAAAAATATTTAGGTTGGTGACGATATATCTCTTAGTGTTGTGGGATCTGGAACCATTCATCTAGATAATGGTCAATTTAATGATGTATTATGTGTTCCTACCTTGTCATGCAACCTTCTATCTTTTTATCAGATAACTCATTCAGGTGAAGGGAAAACAATAGAATTCTCACCTCATGATGTTGTAATTAAGGACCTCAAAGATCCTAGACATATTTTAGCTATTGGCATTGTTGATGATTCCATAAGGTTGTATAATTTTGACAACTTTGGGTCATCATTTATTCCCTCCATTTTTGTTGCTCATAATGATGAAGTGAGAAAATGCATGACCAATTTGGTCACTTAAACTATCGCTCTCTTCGAACTCTATTTAAAGAAAATATGGTGACAGGTCTTCCTATGGTATATTGTTGAGATGGTTTTTGTTCTTGATGTGTACTCAGAAAACATCATCGGGATAGTTTTGACGGACATGCCTCTTGGCACGCTTCAACCCATTTCCAGTTCGTGCACAGTGATTTATGTGGTCCACTTCCCGCTGTTTCTTTCTCTGGCTGAAAATACTTCTTAACTTTCATTGATGATTTTTCCAAACGTACTTGTGTATACTTCTTAAAACTCAAGAGTGAAGTTTTTAACATGTTCTTGGCCTTTAAGGCCTTTGTTGAGAAACAATCTGGGCATCAAATTCTTAAGTTAATATCAGAAAATGGAGGAGAATATGTTAACAAAAAATTTATCAACTTTTTCACTGAGAATGGCATTCAATTGCAACATAATGTTCCATATACTCCAAAACAAAATGGTGTAGCTGAAGGGAAGAATCACACCTTAAAAGAAATGGCTAATTGTATGTTTCAATCTAAAGGAATTAGTCTTAATTTTTGGGTAGAAGAAATTAAATGTGTAAATTACATTGTGAATCACACTCCTACTAAGTTTTTAAGGAATATAACTCCAGAAGAAGCCTGGAGCTCAATCAAACCAGATGTAAGTCACTTTCGTGTCTTTGGACGTGAAGCTTGGGCCCATATTCCATATGCGAAACATAAAGCCTTAGAACCTAAGAGTGAAAAATGCATTTTTGTTGGATATTTTAAAGATGTCAAAGGATATTGAATTCTTCAACCAAAATCCAAAAATGTAATCATTAGAAGAGAATGTAAAATTTGATGAAAATATATCATCCTGCGAGCCTAGTTCAGTGGGTGTGCCACCTTTGGCCTGCGAGCCTGATTCAACATATGTGCCACCTCTCTCTATCTCTTCTATTTTTTACAGCACTCCTTCTAGTTCGGATGATAACAGCGAGGATGAAAATCCTCCTCCACGTCATCAAGATATTCCTTCAACTCCACTGCTTCCAATATGGGTCCTCTCTACTTGGGATGCAGCAGGTTCTCTAGCAGGTGACCCTGCAGATCAACGTCGTACACCTTCTCAGTTCGAAAGAGCCTCTTCCTTATTGGCTCAAGTTCTAGAAAATACTGATCCAGAAACCTTCGAAGAAGATTTAGGTCATCCAGATTGGGATGAAGCTATGAATGAATAATATGTTTCCTTATTTTCAAACGATACTTGGGATCTTTTTCCCCTTCCAAAGGGAAGAAAACTTGTCAGATGAAAATGGGTTTACAAAACAAAGTTTGGAACAGATGGAAAAGTGGATAGACATAAATCTCATCTTGTTTCTAAAGGATTTTCACAAGTTGAAGGCATTGAATATACTGAAACCTTCTCCCCTTTTGCCAAAATGAATTCTATTCACCTTGTTCGTTCCCTTGTTGCCCCCTTTAAATGGGAACTCCATCGGATGGATGTTAAATCTGACTTCTTACATGGATATTTGCATGAAGAAATCTACATGGAACAACCCCCTGGCTTTATCAAAAATGACTCTAGCATTGTTTGTCACCTTAGGAAGTCTCTCTATGGTCTCAAACAAGCTCCTCAGGCTTGGTATGCCAAAATGGATAGATTTCTCTTAGATAATGGCTTTTCTAGGTGTCATTATGACAACTCTGTCTACACCAAGAAAGTGGGTGAGTCCTTCATCATCCTTGCTCTTTATGTTGATGATCTTATCCTTATTGGTAGTGATCCCAACCATATAAACCATGTGAATTATAGCCTCAAAACGAATTTTGAAATGATAGACTTAGGACACTTGCATTATTTCCTTGGTATTCAAGTCTTGCAATCCAAAGAAGGTATTACCCTTTCTCAGTCCAAGTATGCCTGTGATCTTCTACGACACTTTCACATGGAATACTATAAGCTAGACCCTTCTCCCTTTCAGTCTAGAGTCAAGCTTTCAGTCACTTGTGCCACCCCTAAAGTTGATGCTACCTTATACCGTCAACTTGTTGGTAAACTTCTGTATCTAACCCATACCCATCTTGACCATTCCTTTGCCGCTAGCCTTGTTGTTTGGTTTATGCACCAACCTCATGAAAGTCACTGCAAAGCAGCTAAAAGGAAACTTCGATATATTCAAGGTAAAATTCAGTTCAGATTCATTACAGTGCAGTAGCATCTCCGTTGTTGATTGGTTTCACTAATTATGATTGGGATGGTGACTCTGATGATGGAAGTTCTAATGTAGGATCTATATTCACTCTTGGTTCAGGACCTATTACATGGTCTTGTAAGAAACAAAGTGCCATCTCTCTTTCTTCGGTATAAGTAGAGTATTATGATGCAGTTGAACCAACGAGGAAGCCATGTGGCTTCGTCAGATCCTGTCTGAATTTGGTCTTCATCAAGAACATCCAACTACACTTTGTTGTGATAATCAGAGTGTCATTTAGCTATGCAAAGATCTAGTTCAACATCAGCGTATGAAACACATTGAGATTCATATACACTTCATTTGAAAGCTCATTCATGATCGTGTTCTTGAAGTGCAGTATTGTTCAACCAATGATCAAGTTGTCGATATCTTACAAAGGCTCTCACAGAAGTGAAGTTTACCAAACTTAGATCTATGATTTGAGTTCAGGGAAGTTATCATTAAGGGGGGATAGGCTTTAATGCCTCCTTCCTTCTCCTATTGTGTCACCTTTGTAAATCCTTCAATCCTATCCCAAGTTGTTCTTATGGGGGGATGTTAGGATATTTCGACACATAGGAAATAGTCTCCTTTTGTGTCACCTTTGTAAATCCTTCAATCCTATCCCAAGTTGTTCTTAAGGGGGGATGTTAGGATATTATGACACATAGGAAATAGTTAGGTATAACTTGGTCAAGCATAGAGTTAGGTAAAGTGTGTTTCTTTACTATGTACATTTGTAACCTATAATCTGATGATCACGATATGTAGTGATTTGATGGTTCACTCTATCCTCGGTATTACCGACACATGATCCGTGGCTTAACACCCGATTGGTCCATAATCTCTATTTAAAGAGCATGGAGGGTCATTTGTCCGGTAACCGTTTATGAGAGAAGCTTATGTAAATTTTCATTTTTATATTAATAAATTGCCTGAAGTGGCTATATTGGCTCAGGCTGTGCATTGTTTCCCTCTTCAAGGGTTTTAACCATGTCAAATACTGGTGTACTGATTTGTGATATGTTTGTGAGCGATGACCTTTGGTGTTTGATCTAAGGAACTTACCCTTTAAATTACTACACCATCAAGGGCACATAACACCGAGACTCTTGTTGTGTTGTTTAGAGATCCACTTGTGAAAAAATCTCAATCTTCCCACTGCTTCTCCTCAGCTACTTAGGGACTTCAGACCACTATGGTCTTCCTGCACTGCATTGATGAAGACCAACATAGGGCACAGAGGGCTTCCACATATCATTGCAAGATTTCCATCTCCAACAATTAACATGGGCTAGGAGGACTTCCCATCATCTGCTATAGAATTCCTTCTCCACATACAAGTTTGAGGCTCCACAATCGTACTCCTGGTTGATCAAACCATTCAGCTCCAACAACTTCCAAGCTAGCAGTCACCTATATCCATCAAGGTGCTGCACTTAGGCTCCAACATGGACACTATCACATTGTCCTCTAGTAGACCGTAAGTGCCCAATCTCGTCCACACTTGGTCCTCACTCACGTTTCCCTCCAACAATCCATGAGAGACCAAGTCCATGTTGTAGCATTTAAACCTAGTTAAGGCATCCCCGCACCTGGGATACCCTTACACATGGCTTCCCAAAAACTCCTCTAATCCTCCCTTTTCCCTAAAATAAAGGAGCTATTACATAAATCTAGGCACCTCAATGTGTCCTTGTTTAGGACACCATCAAACCATCATACAAGGGTCCATCTACAAGATACCTTGTTGCTTTCCTCTTGCCTTCTGACATAATGTGTTTTTTGTCACTTTGGCTGCTTGGTAAGTGTGCCAAAAATCCACATGGAATCCTCCAAACAATTCCTAAGGCCTCCTTAAGCTTCCCATCAAACTGATCCATGCAATAGTTAACACTTTGAGCCAAAACAACATTGTTGGTTCTGCACCTAGGAAGACACTTCACCACCACAAAATGTCATCCACATGGAACCAACAGGTTGTTGTATTCACGATCCAAACACGATCAACCCTTGACACAAAACACCTCCACAAAACGTTTTTTTCCTCCACGCTTGCTTGTTGTTCCTGCAACTCTGGTTAGGGCACAAACTTCAGCCCTTCACCCTCCACGCAATCAACAACTAAGCCCTTTCAGGGTTGCAGTCCTCTTAGGAAAGGCACCTCTTATGCCACGTTGTCCCTTAGAGCCTTATCACCTCAACACTGCCATGGAAGCAACTCCAACTGCTAGCTATGTCCTGCGGCCTAGCACAACAACAAGTTGTAGGTCTCGGCCTCCCTCAAATCAACCCAAACGACCCTCAAACACAACCTTATTTTGTCCCTTCCTCCTTGTCCTACTACCCAATAACCTCGACCCTAGAAACAACAATGTTTAGCCCACAAACAATTCATATAGAAAGTCCATTGTCACCTACAACACTCGACCTCCAGTATGACTATCCCACATTGTTTAGGTAGATTTCGTCACGTTGTTCTTGACCTCCTTCTAGCTGCGGCTTGGCCTCCAATTTTCAGAGCTAAATTGGAGAGTGTTTCTCACTATGGATGCTAAAACACAAGTGCTCAACCACCTTTTATAGACATAATGAGGGCCTTCAATGAATTATGAAGAGAAAAACCTATTGGAGTTATTTACATCAAGCCGTCATGACTTGAAAACCAATAATTAACTTGTCAACTTCCAAAATTCATTTCTCTCTAACGACAACTCAGAATCGAATGATTATCGTTGCGTTAAAATTGTCTCACCAAGAACTATCATCCTAATCCATCACATGTCACAAAACCATCATGGTTTTGTCCCAAACATCGATGGGTGAAAAACCCCCAAGATTTTATCTCAAGCCCACAAGCCCATTTGTGGTGGTTCTTTGACCTCGAAGCCTCGAACACTAGGACTTGGAGTACCTCCCAAGCTACACAAAAATAAACAGAGATAATCTTGGAGAATAAGGATAATATTAAAAACACCATTACATCCAAATTTAAGGATAAGTTGTGGAGTGAGAAGGAATTAGAGGGTAAAAGGAAGCTAAATTATTATAAGGAGGTGATCAACCCCACTCTTGCTAACCAAAATTACTTTTCTGTCTTGACCAGTGCTAAGAAGAAAATGAACAATACAAGGATAAGAACTAATTCCCATGAGCTTTGAAGTGAAACCGAGCATTGGTTTATTCCCAAGACACTTGGGATGAAAGAATCTGTCTCCTACGCCATACTAGGAGATTCGAAGATGAAAACCACTTTCTCTTGGATTTTCTGGTCCTTACTCACACACATTCTCCTTTTTAAAACATTTTACACACTACCAACCTTCTTGACTTGCTAAGTCAGCAAAACTACAATGACCTCGAAACACTTCTCTCCCTTATTTTTTATCACAAAAATAAAATATTAAATAATCTCAATAAATCACTTTGTTCTTAAAGTCCGCTAGATCATATTGATCTTATTGGACGTTAATCATCATCATTATCCAAAATAAAATAAAAATTATAAAAAACCAATTTATTATTAAATTGAATATTACTTTATGATAGTGAATAATTGTAATTGGAATATTAATATATTCTCTTCTTATCATTTTAAGTTAAAACATTTATATTGTGATTTCACTTTTAATATAATTTCTTTTTTATATTTAAGAATGCAAATTTGTAGAAAATTAATTTATTATTATTAAGTTTCTTATTATTTTATGATAGTGAATATTATTTATTTTCTTATTATTTTATGATAGTGAATATTATTTATAATGGTAATGGGATTGTTTTAATGTATTTTCAAATTATAAGTAAAAATGAGTTGAAATATTTATATAATAATTTTTATTTTAATATAAAATATTATTTTATATTTAAGAATGAAAAAAAAACTTAACAATTATTATTATATCTATTATTATTTTATGATACTTAATATTATTTATCGTTTTAATTGGAGTGTTATAGATAATCCTAATTTTTTTGAAGATAAATTTACTTTCATAATATAATGAACTAAAATCTTATATTTATATGTTTTTAATGATTATTGAAATAAGATTTTAAACAATTATAATTTTTTTTCAAATCTAATTTTGATTTAGAGATTAATATTAATCATAATTATAAATAATTTTTATACATTATCATAAAATTTAATTTCCTTGTATCATTGTTATAGTTAATTTCTATGTAGCATTGTTATAGTTTGTGAATTTACAAAATTAAAGGTTTTTGAACTTTTGCAAACTTTATGTCATGGAATAAATGTGTAAATTAATATTTTTTTGTTTTTATAAAAAATATAATTTTTATTAAAGAAAAAAAAATCATTTTGTATGTGTAATTATATGCACTCAAAATTGATTGATCCAATCATCTTATAAGACAAAACCACAGTACATACCTATACCAAGTATGTATTAGCTTTCGAACAATTATATCATCAAAGTATCATACTGTCAAAATATACATATCATCATGTTGCCTAAACAACCATATCATCAAAAAGTCCATCATACACAGTCCATAGTGTAGAGAGTCACACAATATACAAAAAAGTGAAGAAAACAAAAAATTGTTAGTTTCTAATTAGTTGATGTTTCAGTTGGAGGCCCTCTATAAGCGTCCATGTTAGTACTTAGAAATGTCTCCATCTAGTTTCTTATAGACTTTCCATAAGTCAAGAACGTGTGTAGCACGTATCCTAGATAATGCATGATCTAAAATAGATCTGATCTAATACTGAACTAAAACTGATTATTTGCCAACAATGAATTGATTGTTAACTCGATCGCTTAATGTGGAAGACTAAAGTAAAGTAAACGATTTAACGACTTAAACAAGAACTTAAGAATCATATTAAACATGAAATTACAACAGCGAATAGAGATAAGAGACAACAAACATTGATTACGGAGTTCGTCCCTGGTGGACTACATCTCCTGGTCCGCTTACAAGATGGGCGTTCGTTTTATTAAGGATTGATTTGAGGAAGTATTTACACAGAAAAAACACCAGATTGATCATTCTTTTAGGCTCTTTTGGTCAGTGAAAACATAAATATCTCTCTCCTAGCTTTCCAATGCTTGTCTCGATTCCTGATTCTGCCTCAGGATGACCAAGCAATGCTGAAAACAAAACAACCTCTATCCCTTAGAAACTGAACTCAAAATAACTCTCCCTTCATAATGTGAAATGCAAAGGTTAAATAGGTTTATCTTCGAACTTCTTTGGCCAAATTTGGCATGGTGCTTGAACAATTTAATCGTTTAAGTCTTCAATGAAATGAGGGTGAATCACCTTAGCGATTAGGTGCTTTGGTGGTTGAATTAACAACTCTTTACAACTTGGCACAATTAATCAAAAACCCACAAATAGACCTTAGGATATAACTTAGCCCTAACAGCTAGTTAACTACATGGAGGATAATATTTTCAGCACGTGATCACCGTGGTTTAACCCCCTACTGACACCTCGCGGTCTGGCCCGGCGGCTTCACAATGGTGCATGATGACACTGCATGTGACAGCTATCCCTTCGACGGTTGTGGATTAGTTCCATGGTTAACTCTCAACATTTACTGCAACGGTCACTACTGACATCTATTCAACTAGATTTAGACACGGTTAACTCCAACAGCTTGCGGTTGCGGTATGTTGCACCGGCGGTTGACTGCTGACACTTTTGTCTGTTCACATTTAGACAGTTCCGACGTGGTTTAGACAAACATACGGTTAACTGTGTAATTTGCATTACATTTTGTATTTGGGTTTATTAGATAGTTTTTCAATATAAGGCTTGAGAGTTTAAAACTTAGGTTTTACATTGTAAGGTGTTACACCATAGGTTTAATGCGTTAGGTCTTTAGGTGTTGATACTTAGGTCTAGGAATTTAGACTTAGGCTCTTGACCATTACATTTGCATTAGTTTATACCACCATAGTTTAGTGTAATACATTGCACCATTACATTCATGAACCCATTTTTCCACCATAGCTTTACCACAGACACCATGACATCACCATGCATATTTCCATGAACCATAATCACTAATTCAACCATGGCTAAGTAACTCTTATCCGGAAACTGGAGGACCAACTTAAGACTTGAAGATGAACTGGAAATCAGACAAACTGGAACTGACTAGACCTCATTGTCGCTCTACATTGAAGCAATATCCTCCTGGACCAATCCTCTCCACTTCAAAGATTTTAGACCACAAAAGTTTGATTTAAGCAGATATCAGGTGAGGGTACAACTCCCTCACTTTTCTGATCTATATCCACCTCACCTTGCTCAGATTCATACCCTTGAGTCATACTCGAAAATATTCAACATCTCCTTGCCTTGAAGTTCAAATATTCCTATCCAAGATGGTATCTTCCCACAACTCATTCATATGTCTATACCCAAAACATGTTTCAAATGGTGATCGATTAGTTGAAGAATGTAAATCTCGATTGTAAGCATGCTGCACATAAGGTAAAGATTCATCCCACAACTTAGGATGAGCAGTAACCTCAGAGTATATGTATCACTGTCCTGTTCACCACTTTTGTCTGCCTGTCGGTCTGTGGATGAAAAGTTGTGCTCTTATTCAACTTTGTGTCCATGATTCCCCACAAAGTGGACCAAAACGCTCCTAGAAAGCGAGTGTCTCAGTCAGAAATAATGGAAGTAGGTAACCCAAAATGAACCCATACATATTGAAAGAACATATGTACCGTCTATTCAGCAATCACTTGCTTTTTTCATGGAATAAGAGTGCACATCTGGTTGAAACGATCAACCACGACATACATGTAATCATGCCCTCTCTTGGACATAGGAATTCCTCCAAAAAAGTACATGGGAATGTTGTCCCATGGTCATAAAGGAATGTAAGTGGCATATACAAACCAATCTTTCGATTACTTTCCTTGCTTGTCGAACACATCACACATCCTTCAATGTACTTCACAATTGTTTCATACATGCGAGACCAGTAACAATACCTTTGAATTTGCATCATATTCTTGCTTACACCAAAATGTCTTGACATGCGAGAAGAATGTGCTTCCTAAATAACACGTGCCCTTTCTGTCTGTGGTATGCACAACTTACCTAGATGATATAAAAACCTATCATGAATATGAAAATTGACTTCTTCCACCTGTGTACCATGAGTTAGTGATTCATAAATATCTTTGAAATCAACATCAGTACTATATTGTTCTAAATAACTTTCAAGTTTTAAAGAACTATTCTGCAGCACTACTGAAGCATTCAAAAATGTTCTAGACAACATATCAACTACTTTGTTTATTACACATTTCTTGTACTTAATTACTAAGTGAAATTGCTGAAGAAATACCATCCATCTGTAATGGCGAGATTGTTGCAACTTAGTCTATGACTGAAGGTACTGAAGTGGATGATGATTTGTGTGAATCACCGCTTCTTTATTCATTAAGTAGTGTTTCCATTTCTTTACACTTTAAACCAAATCAAACAGTTCTTTATCATATGTCGGATAATTTGTAACTGCCTTAGAAAAAGTTTCAGAATGAAAACAAATTGGTTTCCATTTTTGAGGTAAGACTGCACCCATTGCATACCCGTTAGCATCTCTTTCAATTTCAAATGTCTGTAGAAGATCTAGTAAAGATAATATTGGTGCTGTGACAATGTTTTGCTTAAGTGAATCAAAAGCTTTAAAGTCGACACACATTCCCTGTGTCATGTCTTTCTTAAGAACCAAAATTATGGGCGAACCACATGAGATGAAATGGGTCGAATGAAGCATTTTCCAACCATCCCTTGGATTTATTTATTTATTTCTTTATTCTCTATATCTGACATGAAATACATTCTGACATTAGGAAGAGGGGCATCAGACCTCAATTGTATCTCATGTTGTATTTCCCATTTAGGAGGCGGATGTTTTGGTTCTTTAAATAGACTTTGAAAATAATCTACCACTTTCATCAGGGGAATTTTCAGGTCTAAAATGGGCCTCCTAAGAAAATTATAAAATAATAGTGGAAATAATAAAATAATATTTGATTAAATCATCAAATTTTATAGGGAAAAAAGAAAAAACTACTTTTTCAACTCTTATTTTCAACTTATCTCCCTAAAGGTTTACTTAAATTTCGAGAGGGAGTACTCATTGGATGAAAAATTTAATTCCACATCCAAGGAGTACCCATGTTGCATACTTTTGATGGACTCTGCTACACGAAAAATGAGAAACACATGAAAAACGTGATTGCAATGAAATTTTTTCATGTATTTCTCATTTTTCATGTAGTAGGGTCCATCAAAAGTATGCAACATGGGTACTCCTTGGATTAGGAATTAAATTTTTCATCCAATGAGTACTCCCACTCAAAATTTAAGTAAAACCTTATGGAGATAAGTTGAAAAAGTAGTTTTATTATTTTATTATTTTTTAATCTTTTTACTTTTTTACTCCAAAAATGGTGAATCATCCCCCATGGTTGACATGATCATCTTGAATCCTATTGGTTCTCATAAAGTTTATTTTGGTTGTCTTAGGAGGCCCATTTTAGACCTAAAAATTCCCCTAATGAACCAAACTATCTTTAAATTGAGATTCACAACCTGAAAAGCATCATGTTGATCCTTATGTTGTTATTTTACAACCATGAGTACATATCTCTTACTTGAACTTATTAGACTCTTCATCTAATTAATAGTAACTAAATCCAAGTGAGTTTTTATTTTATGTGCCTAGACAATGTATTCAATTACATATTTCTTAAGGTGATATTTATGCTCTTTCCTATGAAACATTGCATCACGATCAAAGAGATAATTACTTCCTAGCACTATTCCATATATGTCTAATGGTATCACATCTAAATCCACTTCATCAATGTAATTAGCTCTGATGGAAAATTTTAAACGACACTACTTTATGAAATTAATCTAAGTCTTTTATTTTAGCCAACCTAATGGATATGGTCTTGGATGTTTCTGTATCTCCAAAACCAATTTCTTAACTAATTCTTCATATATTAAATTTGCCCGTGATCCGATGTAAAAAAAAGTGCCTATTTTTGTGTGCTTAGAAGTTATCTTTATGTGAAATAATTCAACTCTTTTATCTTCATCCAAATGATTTATGTTTGAAGAATATGCAAAAGTACTAGAACTTGAACTAGTGTCAGAAATTTTACCTGTCAAAACCATTGCGGTTATTTTCCTTCATCACCCAAATCAGAGCTCAAGTCTTGTTGGATTGCTACATTAGCCTTCTTTTCACCTTTATTTTTCTGGAAATTCTTTGGTCTGAGTTTCGAGTGAATATTCCAACATCTGGCTTCATCATGTCTGATCCTCTGGTAGTGAGTACAGGTAGGTATTTCACCTTCCTTCTGAGCCGTCACTATTTTCTTTCCCTTCGAATTGCTCTTCCTCTTGCTGTCTTTGGAGTCCTTGACTTCCAACTGCTGTTTAGATGCTTTCTATGAAAACTTTAATGGTCTACCACCTGATTCAATATGTATGGCTTGAGCACACACTTCATAAAAGTCATTAGGATTAAACATCAATAACGTATGTTGTAAATATTAATGTAAACTGCCAATGTAATTTAATAAAGTTTCATGAATATCCAATGGAATACCAAGCGCCAAAGCTTTCTTCCTGGACTCTTGAGTAAACTCCTGAACATTCTACCCTTTATCTTTCCTCATATGATGGCAATCAATAACAGCTTGCTGCATACATCCCAAAGGATAGAATTGTTTTCTGAGAGCTTTTAAAAACTTAGAACATGAGGAAATGACTTTACCTTTTCGCTTTAAATCTACTTGAGTTTTACTTTCCCACTAGATTAAAGTTTTTCCCCCTATTCTAAGTGTAGCTAATTGAAATTCTGTTCTTTCATCAGAAATGTTCTGAATTATACAATACACTTCTAACTGCTTAATCTAGCTATCTAGTTTCTCTGGGTTCATTTCACCATCATAAATAAGCAGTTCAAATTTTACATCAAGTTTCAAAAGAGATTTATGAGGTTTATTTTATTTTTTAGAATTTGAACTAGAAGAAGAATATGATGATGATGATGATGGAGGAGGAGAAGGAGATTTATCAGCTTTTCCTTTTCCCCTATCCTTCTTCGATGCCTTTGAAGAAGAAGTTTCATCTCTCACCTTTTTATCTTCATAGAGTTATCCCAACATCTGCTGCATGTTCAAGAAAATTTGTTGAATATGTTCTTCACCCATGACCTTCACTTCAGGAGTTTCACCTGCATCGGTTCCTCCCATTGTCGATTGATGAGAAACTTTTCACTTTCCAACTTCTGAGTCTATCTCCTCAAGCATTCCTTATCCACGTCACAATCTAGACCTGGTTAACATTCACTAGAAAAAATCATACAACACAACCCACTCTAATACCAATATATATGATCTAAAATAGATCTGATCTAATACTGAAGTAGAACTGATTAGTTTATACCACCATAGTTTATTTTAATACATTGCACCATTACATTCATGAACCCATTTTTCCACCATAGCTTTACCCCACACAACATGACATCACCATCCAGATTTCCATGAACCATAATCACGAATTCAACCATGATGTAGTAACTCTCATCTGGAACATTGGATGACCAATTGAAGACTTGAAGATGAACTATTGGACAAACTGGAACTGACTGAACCTCATTGTCAATCTGCAGTGAAGCAAGATCCTCCTGGATCAACGCATCTGCAATCGTGTTCTATTCTCGATAAATATTATGACACGTAATATGATCAAATAAATGTTTTAGTTGTAGAATTCTTCAAGGATGGGAAAATAAATATTTAGATAAAATGATAATAAATATCTAGTGTTATTTTAATATGTTATTATTGAAAAGTGAAATGATGATAATAAATTGAATGGATATATAATGAAATATGAATATGTGGAATCTAAAAGTGAATTTTTTGTCTTTCAAAAAAATATGCATTAATATATATATATATATATATATATATATATATATATATATATATATATATATATATATATATATATATATATATATAGAGAGAGAGAGAGAGAGAGAGAGAGAGAGATGTATATATATATATATATATATATATATATATATATATATATATATATATATATATATATATATATATATATATATATAATAATTATTCTTGAAATTCAAGAGTGTACATTAAAACATATTAAAGTCTATTCTAACTTGTTACTAAAGAAATTAGACAAGAGACAAAACTTCAATTTTAGCAGTATCCAGATAAAGAGTTTGTTGATGTTCATCTAAAATACAAAGAAATAGATTATTATGTTGGTTCTCTAAGGCCATTCTGAAACTAAAAACTAAAAATAATATAGTTGGGGATTGAAAAAAAGAATAACATAAAAACTATCATCCATACTTATCATATTCATAGGCCTTCACTGGAATAGGTTTGTTGCTTCTTAGAGAGAAACTTGGGTAAGGGGGGATGTTCAAACGAGTCTATATTCTTTCAAGCCTATGATCCATGGAGGTCATATGTACTTGCATCTCATTCAAAATTAATAAAAAATCATCTTTGGATTCATTCCTATCAACCAAAATTCTTCCCAATAATAACTTCTGATGCCACAATATGTCAATAATGTACATGTATTGGTTGTAGCAACCCCTAGTGTGACCCATGTTCGGGACCTAGTCTACCAACTCTACCAACGCTTCTAAATAAGTCAAACAATGATTCTTGTTAGCCATTTTGTGCTCCACATATGTTATCTCCTCCTGGACCTACTAAGGAGTGTGCTCTTTGTATCTTGAAGCATGGTTCTCTACCTATCGTTGGGCATTAGTGCTCCCTTTCTCTTGATAATACACTGCATCACTATGAACCCAAGCCTATTCCATGATGAATAATTCTAGGCCAAATGCAATGAGTGAGAGGATAACAAAAAGTTGTGCATTGAAGGATGGTGTCAAGTGAGAGAGGTCAATAGGGAGGGTAGGTATCTGGAGCTCCATGGGAGTTCTGACCACTAGAGAAACCCAAGAATGCAAGAATTGTAGCACCATGACCGAGGAACGAGGAAAATACCAAGCTAAGCCAATAAATCCTGTGAGACAATGAAAAGGAAATTATGAACAAGGTTGATGACAATATAAAATATATTGAGGAGTAACAAACCAAAATCTTGCAACAACAAGAGATATAAAAGAAAAAAAATGTGAAACATGAAGAATAACCATCAAAATGGATCATATCCCTTCCTTAAATAACCAAAAATCGCGATTTGATACCACTTGAAAATCCCATCAATTATTCTGCATATGTAGGGTGGTGGCATTGTGTAGAATGAGAGACGCCCACTCAACTGAGTGACCAATATGCATGGGTAGTCCTACCCCAATTGGATAATTGATCGAATGAGGATGATTTATAATTTGCTTCCAAGATTTACTAAATCTGCACTGAATATGTTATATTAATTCCACAATAGAGTGATTAGCCTTCACCATCAAATAGTGGTGACTTCCCATGTGATGTGGTGCAGAGGAGGCTTAAATAATTTTTTTGTCATAGGGGAAACACATTGCCACATCCACCCTCCTGATACCTGGTGGGTGTTAGAAATTATAGCAAGAAAGGTTCAATTTGACTTGTGCCTTAGTCAAATTGAGTAATTTTATTTCTGACATCAGTAGTATGACTTGGATTGTAGTTAACTTGTTGGACATGGCCTTGTCCCCTAGTTAGATCAGGTAATTTGAGTTTGTAGTCTTGGAGTAGAGTTGCGCATGTTGTGATTGCTAAAATTTAGTAATATAGTTAGTTTATTTTTAGTTGAACTTAATTAACTGAGATCAAGTGATTAATTGAGTCAGTTGAAGGTCAATTGAGTAGTAGAACTATTGTTAACTCATTGATCTCTTAGTTAAACTAGTCAATCAGCTAAAAATCTCCCAGACATGCATGGAATTCAAATTTCCTATCTGGAGTGGAGGAAAAGACATATTGTAATTATCAATTGTATACTAGTTGAGTGTACATGCTTTATAATTGATCAAATGATTAATTCCCCGGGATTGGCACAAGGAAATAGGGAGTTCCCCTATTCTTTAGGAGCTCAATTTATCTAGGATTGCACAAGGAAATAGGAGGAAGTTATAGCCTTGAATTGGATAAGTGTTGGTTAGATTAGAACAATGAACATGAGAATAGGTTTACAGTGCAAGGTGTGCTCCAGATTTGAAGCCAAACATTGTAATAGTTTCTCATTCTCATCTTATTAATGAAACACAACAAAGGGGTTTTTCCTAGTTGTGTTCCCCTGTAAATCATTGTGTTCTTGTAGTTTTTATGGTTTCATGTCCTTGCATGTGTTTCTAAATTGTGATTTCAATTCCGCATAATTATAGAGGAAATTTGTAATCTCTTGCTTTTAGTTTGAATTCATTAGTAGTAGAAAATTTCTATTAATTTCTACATGGCATTAGAGCTCAAAATCATAATAGAAACCAGTCAATAGATATTCTCTCTTAGAAATAAATTGATTTGCAGATTCATTGAAGTATGTTTAGAAAATGTATTTTAATGGATTGAGATTTTAGTACGCCCTAGAGGAGACCTCTAATTTCATAGCTTAGAAGGACAAGATGGAAGTTGTATTCGATGAAAATGGAGTGTCGGAGTACACCAAAAAGGATATTCCAAAACCAACGTCATCAGATGCACAACTGTTAACCCAGTGGAAGAAGGATACCACAAAAACAAAGAGGATCATCTTGGAGGGTGTGAGAGACCACATAGTATCAAATTTACATCAAAATGAAACTCCATTTTCTATGTGTAATACCCTCATATAGTTATTCAAAAATATCAGTGATGCTAGGAAATTGGCATTGAGGGACAAGCTCAAAAACATATGATTGCAAAAAAATGAAACCATTCCTCATTACCTCTCCAAATTCACTTAGGTTTGAGATGAACTTGGAGGAGTAGGAGAAAATATTTCCTCTTCTGAGCTAGTGAGCCTAGCTCTCCTAGGCCTTCTGAAATCATGACATAACTACTAGGACTCTATAAATGGAAGGGATAAATTTCCAAATTGGGAGAGACTTTGGTCCGATTTGGTGCAGGAAGAAATTTGAAGGAACAATAGAGATGGAGTAACATAAAAATTTGAGGAGGAATATACTTTTGCCTTGGTTGGGAAGGGAAAGAAAGGTAAGGGAAATAAGGCCGAAAGAAAGCCAGATTCCAACCAGAGAATGGCAAGAAGAAGGACCTAAGCAAGATAAAATGTTTTCACTGCCACAAATATGGGAAGTATGCAACAAGGTGTTTGCATAAGAAGTCTAACAAGAAGCCTTCAAGAGGAACATGAGGTGAAGCACTTGTTTCACAATTTGAATTAGACTTCAAGTTGATTACATGGATGAAAAACACTATAACGGGAATGTGTGGTTTCTAGATTCAGGTGCCTCATTTATGACAAGATGTAAAGAATTCTTCAGTATGCTAGAGGAGAAGGATTTCTAGATGCACATAGAACTTGGGGATGATGGGAGGTACAGTACCAAAGGAATTGGAACTGTAACCTTTAAGAGGGAGTTAGGATCCCATCTTCATTTGAAAAATGTTATGTATGTACCTGGGTTGAATAAGACATTGATCTCTGTAGTTGTATTAGAGGATAAAGGCTATGATTTTGTTTTAGTAAGGGGAAAGCCTTTCTGATACATGTAGCTACCAGGCAGGTGAAATAAATTGGAGTTATAGTGAAAAATATATACAAACTTGAGGTGGAAGCTTATGCTTCCCTAAGTAGAAATGCATAAAATATGTAGATCTAAGATGTTAGAGAACTCTGGCATAGGTTCATGGGACACTTACACCATGGGGCCTTAAAAATCATGCAAAAAATTACCACCAGTCTTTCAAAATTCACCCTTGACCAACATGATGTCTACAAGGGATTCACATTGGGGAGATATGTCAAATCCACTTTTCAAGGTTAAGGTTAAAGAGTGGGAGAAATCTTGGAGTGAGTCCACTTTGATGTATGTGGACCCTTTTCTATAACCTATACAACAAAACATAGGTAATATGTAATTTTTGTTGATGACTTTTCTAGAAAATGTTGGATTTTCTTCATGAGGAATAACGATGAACTGTTTTCAAAATTTGATGAATTCAATGCATTGGTTGAAAAGGAGACTGGAAAAAAATTGAAAGCCCTTAGAAATTTTTGATTTTTGAGTAGCTTGGGAGGTACTCCAAGCCCTAGGGTTTCGGGTTTGGAGGGCAAAGCACCACAAGGATCATTTGTGGGCTTGGAACCCAAGCATGGGGTTTTGAAACAAATCATTTTTTGGGAATTTCCATAAGAACACTTCTGCATGTGACAGCATGAAATCATAGATGGTAGAAAGGAGAATCCAATGATTCGATAATCATCGAATTCTGAGTTGTAGAAGTGGATATATGAATTTTTGAAGATATTTTTAGGGTTGACACCATAAGTGTCAAGGTCAACCTAAGGTATTTTTAGGCTCATGACAATTGGCAACCCCTAAAATGTGACATTTTGGAGCCCTTAATTTATGTATAAGTAAAAGGTGATATGTGAGGCTATTCATCATCCATCTATGCAACATACAACAAGTGAAAACCTCATTGAAGGAGGAAAATCTTCTATGGTAGCTATAGTGAGAAGAGGCTAGGGCACCGAGGAGTTCAGGATTGTTTTAAAGGATAAAACAAGGCACCAAGCTGCTGGAAAGAGGCCAAGATTGCTTGTTGGGTATACCGAGTTAGGAGAACTCTCTTGAAAATCTGTGTCAGAATTTTTTTAGGGACAAGGAGCTAATATGATGTTGGACGTGAGATACAGGAATACTGTGTTCTAGGCCACAGGCCATAGCACAATAGTTATATATGTGTAGGGTGGATTAAGGGATAATATATGGCCAATACAATAACATAATATAGGAGATGTCTCTTAAAGGTGTGTTGCAATTGTTTGGAGGATTGTTTGTGGACTATGAGTGGGTTGTGAAGGGTTGCTGCAGTGTAATCAATTTACCTAAACATAACAGTTAAGGGAAATGAATTACAAATAAATTTGGAGCAACATTAGTGACATATGTTGGGTCAAGTCTGTTAGTGTCAATTTTGTCACACTGCCATCAGTGATCAAATTTACTCTTTTGCATTTTCATAGTAGGAGTCTCATACCATAAATTTTCACCATTCCATTAGGTCATGGATTCATTGATTGTAGTGGTCTCTCATCAGTTTTCCCTCATGTGAAAACTTGTTGATTCTCCTCTCTATGGTCCTCAGTCATGATTCACTTTCACTCTGCAATTCAAGTTATTAGGTCATAGGGATGGTCTCATTAGGTTCTAGGGTCTCATCATGGTCAAATTAATGAGCCAAGTGTCAATGAATATCAGCAAGGTCATGAGGAAGTCCAATAAACTCAAAGGCACAGTATCTGGAAAAATCAAAGAGTTGTTCCATTAAGCTTGATGTAATGTTCACCTCAAAACACATTTTGAGGTGAAAACATGGTACTCTGCTTTTATTATCATTTATTATGTAATTTTATGTCTTCATATGTAATAGTTGAGCTTCAGAAGCTGCTATATCTACAAAGCCACCACCATGCTTTTCAGAGGTGTTCTCAATTGGATTTTCTACTGTAAATCATGTTCAGAATATGTTCATCAGGAGGAGCCCAGAAAAAAGCTTTCCAACGGTATATTATACTCCCCAAACTGACTTCTGGATTGGAAGATATGCCTAAGTGAATAAAAGCCCCCAAAAGCCTAACCTTGCCTTTATTTCTCATTTGTTCCTTTAAACCTATAATTTATACCTTTGCATATGAGTTTTAAAGTTTTCATCGCAAAGTTCCCTTTGTATTTTCATTGTCGACTCCTACAAACCTCCAATGCCATTGACCCTGACATCTCCGATCTGATCGCATCGCATCACATAAGTCCATGGCTGATTGACCCTTCCCCGATTAAAAAACCTCCGATGCGATTGAGTCACCTTCGATCTGATTGCACCATTGCATCACAATCGCCCGATCGCATCGCAACTTCGCAGTAGTCCAGTAACTCACGACCCCGCTCTTCCCTTTTCTGTCGATGCGATGGATCGCATATCACAATCGGCATTTCCCACAGCACTTTTCTCCCGCTCCACTCCTCTGCTGATTTGTGATTGTGATTCCCCCCGGTCCCACCAAAGCCCTTCCGCCCTTTCCAAACAAAAGGGGGTTGTCCCTTTGTAAAAAGCCATAATTCGGTTTAAAAATATTTCTTAAGTATCCCATCGCATCGGTTTGTCGCAAATTTTCATGTCATAGTCCCCCCCCCTCCATTTTTCCGATGCAATTGATTATTCCCCGATACCTCCGATCGCACCATCACATCGCAAATCATTTCATCACATCGCATGTTTTCACCCCACCATGTTTAAACCCTCCGCGCTCCCTTTCGCCGATGCGATTAGTCGCATATCGCCTATCGCAATTGTCATTTCCCAGAATTTTTAACTCCAAACCCACTCCCCTTCCGATTTGCAATTGCGATTTGGGCCCACCATCCTTTCCTTTCACTCTTTTTCAATGAAAAAGGGGATTTTCTTCATTAAAGCAGCAAATTCGATTTTCAGTGGTTTCAAAGGAATTTTTTTCAGCAAAGGGTTTTTCTTCAAAAAAGTAAAGGCCGAGAGCTAAATACAAACACAGAATAATTTTTGCCACTTCCGCAACGATTTAAAAGGGATATGTTCTACAGATTTATTCCTTTCATTCGTGGGTGTAACAACAAATCCTCCTGATGGTCAAAATTTTTTAATTCTCCTTCTTTTCAAGGGCATATTGTTGGTTTATTTTCTATGTTCCGATTTCAGTTTCTAGGCAGGTGAAAAGGCTCCTCCTTCTGTGGATCTTCCCCCCTTGAAACAGATCTATTTAATGTAATTTCTGAGTCATTTGCAAGGAGAGGGGAAAAGGTGGAATAAGTGGGACATCGTTCACGACTTCTGCGCTCCGTTTGTAACAGTTTGGCAGGGAATTAATAAAGAAATGAAGCACTGATTTATGGGATCCCTGTGGTATGGATTTTAGCACTGTTCTTTCCTTTGTGATCATTTGTTAATTTTTATTCTTTCCATTCTTTCATTCATATTTCTGTTTGGATTTTTTTCAAGATAGATAGGTAGAATCCATTGTATAATGCTCTGCCTTGGAAAATTCATTCAATACTTTATGTTTTCTGCTGTTTGAAAATGATCCATCTCCTATGCCCTTTTCAGCTTCTCATCAGTCTTATACATTCCATCATTATTAAATACAAAGTTGTTAAAATCCCTGCCTACGTTGCCCCATAGAATACCCTGTATCTTTGTTTTAATTCCTCAGATTCAAACTGCCCAACCCCATCTGATTCCATTCAACCCTGAAATTTATAATAACATTTTTAGCTACTATACCTAGCCTAAAATTATTTGCATCCATATTTCATTGAATATATTTCATGGAGAGATCCCTCTCCTGACCTTGTAGGGCTAGCTACAAGGCTGAGTGTGGTTTGAAGTTAACCTGATTTTCCTTCCTTCAGCCCGAGGTTCAAATTAGGTGCTAACAAAGTCTTGACCGAATTTGGATCAGATTGTTGGGCAGCTTGTGGGAGCCAATTTGGAGGCTTGTTTTAGTGAACATAAGCCTTCATCAATACAAATCATGTAGTGAAGGATTGGGCATCATGGATCTGGTAGAGGGAAGTGTGTTAATAGGCCAAGTAGCTCTAGGCAAGCTATCTTGAAGTCATGAAGAGGACCTAAAGGTTGGATGAAGACTGGTGCTGAAGTGCAACACCTTGATGGAAAAAGGTGAATGCTAGCCTGGAAGTTTGGGGCTTGGGAATTAGGCCTACCCAAAGAGAAGATTGGATCAACCCGTGTACATGCTACAGAAGTGACTTGTAGCAGTGCTAGGTAGCAAACCTCCTGGAGTCTCGATGCGTTTTCCTTTGAAGGAATAAGGGGTAGCCAGTGAGGAGTACAGAAGTGAAGGACCAACAGGAAACGAAACGACATTGAAGCTAAAATGAAGTTTGTCATTGTATCTTATATACCATTGACTATTTTAATATTCATATTTGGCTTAATATAATGAAGATTGGGTTGTACATTATTATAAAATTTTATTAAAAACTGTGTACATTTGTGCATGTGTGATTTACTGCTTTATATTTTCCTCTATGAAAAGTAGTTCTGGTTGAGATTCCTTGCTTGGTAGCGTTAGTGATTTTAAGACTCTATGTTGAGATTCAACAAGATGATGAGCTTAGTGAAAAGTAAGCACCTTCACTAAATGGGGATCACAGGCTATTTTTAGGTGTATGTCTATTTTTAGACATGGTGAGCATATTCAATAAGTTGTAGGATGTTATTTGTAGATGGTTGATCAAATGTGAAAAGTAGATGAAATTCCATTTTTAGAATATTGGGCAAAGTCTATTTATAGATCGTCAATCTAAAAATAGGTGCATGTCGATTATTGTTAACCCTTAATAATAATCCGACAATAAATATCAACTTATTCTCTTGGAGCACTTTATTTCAATGAACATATTTGGCAAATCAGTGGGCTGAAGGAATTATGCAATTCCTAGGGTGGTTGGTGACTCATGCATGGAAGACTCAGTTAGAACTAAAGTGGCAAATTTGTGACAGAGTTGGAAGAGTAGTTAATGGAGTTGCTATTCAGTTTAACTCAGTTAAAGTGAGTTAAACTCAGTTGAGCTAGTTGTATCTAATCTAACTGAGAGATACACTAGTGAGAGTTTATTGAATTAATTAGTTAATTAAGTCTTAGCTAATAACTCACTAACAACTGAACAAATACAACAGTTAACTACTTGCATGTCAGTTCCAGTGGAGACCCAGTGGAGAGATAGGTGAAAGGGTGAGATGGACTATATGTCGTGACTATAGTGATGCATTCAATGCATCTGACACACATTGGAGATGCCAATGAGTATTTTGCAATCAAGGCAAGGCTAATTCAAATTCATTTAGGGGTCTTCTTCAGCAGGGATTGCGCATCGGAGGCAAGTTGTGAGGAGGCAAGAAATTGGTGCATAAATATGCAAGTTTTTGCATGAAGGTGTGTAATGATTGTTGATTGTAATGAGAGCTTGATGCACTAAGCTTTGTATGATATTATTACATGATCCATTGATATACATAATATATGATAGTTGGGGTTTTTAGCTTTAAGCTTTCCCATTAAACAACTGTGTTTATGTGGGATTAATTTTCTTCACATGTGTTTGCAATTGGCGATTTAATTTCCACAAAATTAATAGTGGAAGGATTTTGTATTTAACATAAGATTAATTCTATAGATCTGGAGAATCTGATAATACATTAGTATTAATAAATTTCTGCATGGTATCGGAGCAGCGTTAATCACTGGAGATTTCAATTGTGAAACGGTGCTGAGTTTTGTGCTGGTGGACAATTCGAATTTGCTGTAGAAATTTCTTGGTGCGATAGTTGAGTATTCATTGAAATGTCTTTCAATGGGTTGTGATTGGAGTATGCCCTTGAGGGTAGCTCGAATTACATAGCTTGGAAGGATAGGATGGAGGTGGTGCTTGAAGATAATGGACTGAAGGAGTTCATCGATAGCGATGTTCCTAAGCCTACTTCTAGCGATGCTGTAGTACTTGACGCATGGAAAAAGAAAGTAGCGAAGACAAGAAGAATTATGTTGGAAGGTGTGAAAGACCATATTGTGTCAATATTTCATGGGAAAGCCACTCCATTTTCAATGTGGAAGGATTTGACAGATCCTTTCCAAAGCAGCAACTACCATAGGAAATTGGCACTGAAAGATAAGCTATAAAAAATCAAAATGGAGAAGGGTGACAGTATTCCAAAATATCTCATGAAGTTTGTCCAATGTAGGGATGAGCTGGGGAGTGTGGGAATTACAGTTGCGGATGATGACTTGGTGAGCTTGGCTCTCCTTGGGTTTCTGAAGAGTTGGCATAGCTATGAAGACTCTGTTAATGGACGGGAGAAACTATCGGATTGGGAGCGACTTTGGTCGGATCTTCTGTAGGAGGAGATAAGGCGGAATACCAAGGATGTCTCTTCATCGAAGAATGATGATGAAGAGAATTGCGCTTTTGCTACCAAATAAAGGAGAGGGAAGGGGAATAAATGCCATCCAAAATCCGAGGCTAAAGGCAAGAAGCTGGATTTGTCCAAAGTGAAAAGTTTTCACTATCACGAACATGGGCATCTCACCACTAACTGTCCACAGAAAAAGAAGAATAAGAAGGCTGCTGAAGCTACAGCGATTGAGGCCTTAGCCTCGTAATTTGAACTTGATTTCTCTTTGATCGCATGCTTGGTTTCAGGTGTAATGGGATCGGTGTGGTATCTTGATAGTGGTGCTTCCTTCCATATGACGGGAGACAAGGAGTTGTTTAGTGACTTGGAGGAGAAGGATCTCCAAATGCATATAGATATGGGCGATGATGGTAGATATAGTGCGGCCAGCATTGGAACCATTACCTTTGAGAGGGAGTCAGGTAAAAAATTTCTATTGAAAGATGTTATGCATGTTCCAGGTCTGAAGAAGAACTTGGTCTCAGTCGCTATGTTGGAGGATATAGGTTATGACGTTATTTTCAGTGAGGGAAAAGCCTTCCTGCGACATAAAGAAATGGGTCAAACCAAGAGGATAGGGTTTCGAGTTAAGAATATCTACAAACTAGAGGTAGATGGCTATGCTGTAATGATGGGCAAAGTAGAAGAAGTGGTGAGCTGGGATGAGGGTGAATTATGGCACAGGAGATTGTGCCATCTTCACCATGGCGCCTTGAAGATTTTGTAGCATATTTCTACTGGAATTCCCAAGGGTACTCTTGCACAGTCAAATCAGTGCAAGGGATGTACTATGGGTAAGTTTTTTAAGACCACCTTTCATGAGAAGGAGAATCGTGCTTTGGTGATCTTAGAGAGAATACACAAAAAACGTGTGTGGATCTTTCTCGGTTGCTTCAACAGCAAAACACAAGTATTATGTTATATTTGTTGATTAATATTCTAGTAGATGCTGAATCTTCTTCATGTAGAAGAAGAGAAAAAAATTCTCGAATTTTTATGAGTTTAAAACATTGGTGGAGAAGGAGTTGGGGAAGCAAGTGAAGGCTTTGTGGAGCGATAATGGTGGTGAATATATCTCGAACGAATTCAAATACTTCTGTAGCAAAGAAGGAATTCAAAGAGAACTCATAGCATGTCATAACCCAAAGTAGAATGGGGTGGTAGAGAGGAAGAACAGAATGATTGTGGGTGCTGCACAAGCTATGCTGCATGACCAGGGCCTACCGATGCACTTGTGGGAGGAATCATGCAACACTGCGGTTTATGTGCAAAACCGTTGTCCTCATAGAGTACTTGGCATAATTATACCTGAAGAATATTTTACTGGTAAGAAGCCTGATATTTCTCATTTGAATATTTTTGGCTCATCTGTTTACATTCATGTGACAAAGGATGCCAGGAAGAAGTTGGTGCCGACAACAGAATTTGGGATATCTGTGGGGTACACAGAAACACCCCATAATTATCGTGTGTATTTGCCAAAAATTTGAATGAATGTGGTGCAACGGGATATAAAATTCAATGAGGTGAAAGCCATGAAGTTGTCGCTTGAGAGGGAGCTACACTTGCATGCAGAGGAGGAGCTACTTGTTCCCAAAGATGAGTCTCTAGATGTGGATCAGCCACAAGAGGAGATTCATGAAGTGGAGGAGTCCACTCATGCAGAACCAAACATCAAAACAGGCAGAAAGCGTACCACAGAAGATGAGAGACTGAAGCTTTATGTGACATAGAATGTAGGATTCCCTACATCACAGTGAAGACAGAGACACTCACCTAACCGATTTACTAGATACATGGCTCTTATGAGCAAGTGTATCGTGACAGAGCCATCTTCTTTTGAAGAAGAAATACAAGATCCCACATGGGTAGATGCCATGGTGGAGGAGTATGACTCCATTTTCAGAAACAATGCTTGGGAGATTGTTCCAAGGCCGGTGGGTAAATTAGTGGTAGGTTCAATATGGATATACAAGGTAAAGCAAGCTGTTAATGGTAGCGTTGAGAAGTATAAGGCAAGATTTGTTTCCTGAGGCTTCTCACAGATCGAGGGGATTGATTATGAAGAAACCTTTGCACCTGTCGCAGAGTATTCTTCCATAAGGACCATCCTTGCTCTCTTAGCGCAGATGGGTTGGCACATTCATCAGATGGATGTGAAGACTACGTTCCTTAATGGGATCATTGAGGAAGAGGTGTACATTGAGCAGCCTGAAGGATTTGAGATCTTCAACAGCAAGTCACATGTGTGCAGACTCAAAAGAGCATTGTATGGGCTGAAGCAAGCACCCCGTTCTTGGTACGCATGGATCAACAACTATTTCACTGGACTTGGCTTCACCAAGAGTGAGGCAGATGAAAACCTGTATAAAATTGTGGTGGAGGGTAAGATTTTAATCATTTTTATTTATGTTGATGATTTAATATTAACAGGTGATGATCAGTTGATACAATCATGCAAGGCAGATCTTGCAAAGGAGTTTGAGATGAAGGATTTGGGCCTCCTTCATTATTTCCTTGGATTGGAAATATGGTAGCGAGAAGGTGAACTGTTTGTGTCTCAAGGAAAGTATGCTCAGGAGATACTTGGTAAGTTTCACATGGAGGACTGCAAGCCCATGGATACTCCTCTTCCAGGAAATAGGATGCTACATCGGCAGAGGGAGTGGATGCCACTGTTAATCGACAGTTGGTGGGTTCGCTCATGTATTTAGTTAATACAAGATCGGACATATGCTATGAGGTGAACCAACTTAGTCAAGCGATAGTTAAGCCTACCTAGCTCTTTTGGAAGGCAGGAAAGCATGTTCTAAGGTATCTCAGGGGCACATCTGAGTATGGCTTATGGTACAGACAAATGAATGAGGTGAAGTTGCATGGCTTCATGGATGTAGATTGGGCAGGCAACCCAACGGATATAAAGATCAAATTAGGAGGGGTTTTTCAGTATCGGATCTACAAAAATTTCTTGGTACAACAGGAAACAAAGATCCGTGGCACTCAGTTCAGTGGAAGCAGAATACATGGTAGCAATTCAAGCTGCATGTGAGGCTATTTGGATGAGGAAGATCCTGGTTGATTTGTTCGGTTCTCATTTAGATCCTACAATGATACATTGTGATAATCAGAGTTGCATTAAAATCTCGATTAATCCTATGTTTCATGATAGATTTAAACATATTGATATCCGATATCATCATATCATAGATTGTGTGCAGCGGAAGATCATGTTGCTTTAGTACATTCCTACGGAAGATCAGGATGCAGATATTTTGACAAAGGCACTCAGCAGGAGAAAATTCGAATACCATAGAGGTAGGATCAGGGTGAAGGATAATCCCTATCTTGTTGAGAGGGAGTGTTGAGATTCAACAAGATGATGAGATTAATGAAAAGTAAGCACCGTCACTAAGTGGGGCTCGTAGGCTATTTTTAGGTGTATGTCTATTTTTAGACATGGTGAACATATTCTATAAGTTGTAGGATGCTATTTGTAGATGGTTGATCAAATGTGAAAAATAGATGAAATTCTATTTTTAGAATATTGGGCGAAGTCTATTTATATATTTTCAATCTAAAAATAGGTGCTTGTCGATTATTATTAGCCCTTAATAATAATTCGACAATAAATATCAACTTATTCTCTTGGAGCACTTTATTTCAGTGAACAGATTTGGCAAATCAGTGGGTTAAAGGAATTATGCAATTGCTGGGTTTGTGTTATATTCTTTCCATGACTAATCACACATGGGGGGGTCACAGGGGGGGTAGTAGCCCTCCCTGTCGGGGTCCAGGGCAGTGCCTCGGAAAATTTTTTTGGTCCTTATTTTCCGGTGGGTGGATCCACCCATGGTTTTGTGCATGGTTTTGGGGCATGATGGTTTTCGGCCCCTGGTATTTTGTAGATCCGGTCAAGGGAACTACGGCTATGTTATAATCTAAGGTTAATAGATTGGGGTTTATGTATGCTTTGGCATGTATATATATGTGTTGTAACACTAAAATGAATATAATGAAAAATCAAGTTGGTCGTCCCAATTTGGGATCCAGGGGAAAATCTCTGTGTTTATCTATTTTATGTTTTATGCTCTCGCTATTGTTTATTTTCTATTTTAAGATTTGTTAGTAGATAATTTCTATATAGGGTTAAAGCCTACATTTTGTATCAGAGCAGTTTTGGCTTCAAGGGGACGCCTTTGATGTTGAGGGGTTTTTTTCTCGGGCCTGAGGTAGACACTGTTCAGTGGGAGATCTGCGGGATCGATTCTTATGGTGAAAGAAGATGGTGAGTGGTGGGAAGATAGAGATCGAGAAATTTAATGGTTAGAATTTTGAGTTGTGGAAGCTCAAGATGGAGGATCTGCTAGTGGATAAATATCAGTGGATCACAGTAGATCCAGGTACTAAACCAACGGTAATGTCAGATGAAGACTGGAAGAAGCTGGATCGGAAGGCAAAGAGCACAATACGTTTGTGTGTCTCAGATTCAGTATTGTTGAATGTATCTGGGGAAGCTACGATGAAGACCTTGTGGGACAAGCTAGGGACTTTGTACCAATCTAAGTCTCTGGTGAATAAATTGTTCCTGTGGAAAAAGCTATATAACCTGAGGATGAAGGATGGAGACTTGGTGACAGAGCATCTGAACGCCTTTAATACTGTGGTAAGTCAGCTTTCATCTGTTGATATTAAAATCTTAGATAAAGATAAGTGCATCATTTTCTTGTGTTATCTACCAGATTCGTGGGACAGTCTGGTTATTGCAATAGGTAGCAATAAAACTACCTTGAATTTTGATGACATTGTCTCAACCTTGCTGTCGGAGGAAATGAGACGGAGAAATATGGAGGGTCAGAATGGAGATGCCTTATCCATACGAGAAAGGTCCCAGAACAGAAACAAGAATAAGGTTTCAAGTGGGAGATCTAAATCTAGAGGGAGATCTAAATTTCCTGGAAATTTTGTAAAGCTGTGCTGGAAATGTGGAAAGGAAGGGCACTACAAAAAGGACTGTAGATCTAAAGCTCCTGAGAAAGGAAAGGGATCTGATGATGCTCCTTCTACAGAAGCAAAAACTACCTCAGATGAAGGTGGGGATGTGTATTTGGCTTCTTCTTCAAACACACATGTAGATCATGAGTCATGGTTTATTAACTCGGGTGCATCCTTTCACTTCACTCCCCATAGGGAGTGGTTCCGTGAGTATGAGAAATATGATGGCAGTGATGTCATATTAGGTGATGATAGGAAGGCCAGAATCATCGAACGTGGAAAAGTCAAGCTGAAGCTGCAAGGTGGAAGAATTAGAACACTTCTTGGTGTTCTGCACATTCCTGCATTGGCCAAAAATCTAATTTCTGTAAGCAAGATGGATGATGCAAGTGTAAAAACAGTGTCTGATAAAGATGCCTGTAAGATGGTTCGGGGAACACTGGTATTAATGTGGGGAGCTCATATTGGAACTATGTACAAGCTTCAGGGTAGCACTGTTATTGATGGGTGCAATAGTTATGTGGTTCCTGAAGGTGGAGCGGAAAGCCTAGCGGCCTCTAGAGAAAAGACCATGCTATGGCATAAAAGGCTTGGAAATATTGGAGAGAAGGGCCTTCAGATACTACATGGAAATGGTATGGTAGAAGGTATGTCTAATAGCTCTCTGTATTTTGATTTCTATGAACATTGTGTATATGGGAAGCAGAATCAGGTGAGTTTTCCTTCTGGTGCTAAGAGGGCGAACAAGATATTAGAGCTTGTGCACAATGATGTGTTTGGACCTGTGTCGATTCCATCACTGGGTAAGTATGTGTAATATGTTTCAGTCATAGATGACTTCTCAAGGAATACATGGATATGTTTCTTGAGGAAGAAATCTGAAGTCTTTGACAGATTTAAAGAATTTAAGGCTCTGGTGGAAAACCAAACAGAGAAGAACATAAAGGTGCTAAGGACAGATAATGGTGGGGAGTTCTACAAGAAGGAATTTGAAGAGTTCTGTAAGAAGTGTGGTATAGCACGACAGAAGAATACTCCATACACACCTCAGCAAAACGGAGTTGCAGAAAGAATGAACAAAACGCTGATGGAAAAGGCAAGAAGCATGCTTAGTGGTACCAGGTTAGGATAAGAATTCTGGGCAGAAGCAGTGGAGACTGCATGTTACTTGGTTAACAGATCACCTTCATCAGCATTGGAGGATAAGACTCCACATGAGGTATGGACTAGTGAGAAACCCTCCCTTTCACATCTGAGGGTATTTGGATGTGATGCATATGTACATGTTCCAAAGGAGAAAAGGACCAAGTTGGATAATAAATCTGAAAGATGCATCTTTATTAGGTATAAGGATGGTTTAAAGGGTTACAAGCTTTGGAACCCAGAAAAAAGGAAGGTTATGTAAAGCTGAGATGTGGTGTTTAGAGAGGTGAAAGATATTTTTAAACATGAAGTCCTACCAAAGGAACCTGAGAAGATGGAGTTTGAGCTAAAGGAGGATGAATCAGACTCTACAACATAAGAATGTAGAAATTTGAATAACTGATATATTATTCACCGAGATTCTCCTGATCACACACTATTTTAGCTTCATGCATAATACAAAATCTCTTCTACCATTGATCATTACATGCGGAAATAAAATCAATTGCATGCACACATTAAAACCACAAACAATCACACATATGAACACAGTATTTAATGGGAAAGCTTAAAGCTGAAAACCCTAACTATCTGTATATTATATGTCATGGAGATCATGTAACAATCATAGTACAAAGCTCCTCACAAGCTCTCAACACCACCTCCAATTGCTACACACTATCAAGCTAGATCTAGAAAAACACATGCTCCAGTCTTTTTCCACTTGATAGCCAGCCTCTATTGCGTAATAAATGCTATGGGATGGCTTCATTAAATAGATAAACCACCTGGCTTTTACTGCGCAATCCTCATGGGCTTCTCCACTTATCTGTGTGTTGCAAATAGCAACTGTATAGTCACAACTCATAGTTAACCTACTCTTTCACCTATTTCTGCACTGGTCTCCACTAAAACTGTCCATGTACTGAAGTTAGCTGATGCATTATTTAGTTGATTAATGAGTTTATAATTAGTGGATTAATTAATAATTAATGCACACCACTCTCACTAATTGTATCAATTAGTTAAACTGGATACAAATAGCTCAACTATGTTTAGATTAGTTAAACTGAACACAACTTCATTAACTTCCTCAATCAACTCCACCAAACTCTGTCACATGAGTTCTAACTGAAGTATCCATGCAATAGCTCCACATAACCCTCAGGAATAGCGTAATTCCTTCTGTCAGCTCCTGTGCCACATCTGTGTACTTAACTGAAGTGCTCCAAGAGAATAAGATAATGTTTATAGTCCAAATATTATTAAGAGCTAATAATATTCGACATATCTATTTTTAGACTGGCAATCTAAAAATAGATTCCGCCCAGTATGTCTAAAAATAGAAGTCCATCTATTTTTTCCAACTTGACTAACCATCCACAAATAGCATCCTGCAACTCATAGAACATGATCCATATGTCTAAAAATAGACTTTGCGCCAAAAATAGCCTGTGGGCCCACTTAGTGAAGGCGACTCTTTTCACTAAGCTCATCATCTTGTTGCAATCTCAACACTCCCTCTCAACAAGATAAGGATTATCTGCAACCCCTATACTTCCCCTGTGGTATTCGAATTTTCTCTTGGTGAGTGCCTTTGTCAAGATATCAGCATCCTGATCCTCCGTAGGAATGTATGAAAGTAACATGATCTTCCGCTGCACACAATCTCTGATATGATGATACCGGATGTCAATGTGTTTAGATCTATCATGAAATACTGGATTAACCGAGAGTTTGATGCAACTCTGATTATCACAATAAATCACAGTAGGATCCAAGTGAGAACTGAACAACTCGACCAGGATCTTCTTCATCCATATAGCCTCGCATGCAGCCAAACTTGCTGCCATATGCTCGGCCTCTGCTGAACTGAGTGCCACGGATCTCTGCTTCCTGCTGTACCAAGAAACTGCTCTCGACTCGATACTGAAAATCCCTCCAGATGTGCTCTTTCTTTCCATTAGGATCCCTGCCCAATCTGCATCCGTGAAGCCACATAGCCTCACCTCATCTGACTGTCTGTACCATAATTCATATCCTGATGTGCCTCTGAGATATCTCAATACATCCTTGCCTGCCTTCCAGTAGAGCTTGGTAGGCTTAACCATATCTTTTGAAAGCTGGTTCACAGCATAGCATATGTAGGGTTGTGTATTGACCAGATACATAAGCGACCCCACCAACTGTCGATAAATAGTGGCATCCACTACCTCCGCCGAAGTAGCATCCTCCTTTCTCCATCCACCAAGAAGAGGAGTATCAACAGGCTTGCAACCATGCATGTTGAACTTTTCCAGTATCTCCTGGGCATACTTACCCTGAGAAACAAACAATCCAGCACTGCACTGCCAAATTTCCAATCCCAGGAAATAATGAAGGAGACCCAAGTCCTTCATCTCAAACTCTTTTGCAAGATCATCCTTGCATGAGAGTATCAACAACTCATCACCTGTCAAAATCAAATCATCTACATAAAGTAAAATGATCAACAACTTACCCTCCACCACAATCTGGTATAGGTTCGGATCCACCTCACTCTTGGAGAATCCAAGTCCAGTGAAATAATTGTCTATCCATGTGTACCAAGCACGAGGTGCTTGTTTCAACCCATACAACGCTCTCTTGAGCCTGCACACATGCGACTCGCTGCTGAAGATCTCAAAACCTTCAGGCTGCTCTATGTACACCTCCTCCTCAATGAATCCATTGAGGAATGTAGTCTTCACATCCATCTGATGAATGTGCCACCCCATCTGCGCTGAGAGAGCAAGAATCGTCCGTATGGAAGAATACCTTGCGACAGGTGCAAAGGTCTCCTCATAATCGATCCCCTCAATCTGTGAAAAGCCTCAGGCAAAAAATCTTGCCTTATACTTCTCCACACTCCCGTCAGCTGCCTGCTTCACTTTGTAGATCCATCTCGAACCCACCACTGATTTCCCTTCCGGCCTTGGGACAATCTCCCATGCACTGTTTCTGACAATCGAATCATACTCTTCCACCATGGCATCTACCCATGCGAGGTCCTCCACAGCTTCCTCGAAAGAGGATGGCTCTGTCACGATACACTTGCTCATAAGAGCCATGTATCCAGTATACCGGTCAGGTGACTGTCTCTGTCTGCGCTGTGATGTAGGTTCTCCTACAACCTTCTCTGCATCTTGAGCCAGTCACTCAGCTTCTGTAGTGCGCTTCCGCCCTCTGATGGTTGGCGCTGCATGAGTGGTCTCTTCCACTCCATGAACCTCCTCTTGTGGCTGATCCACATCCTGAGGCTCATCCTTAGGAACTAATAACTCCTCATCTGCATGCAAGTGTGGCTCCCTCTCAAGCGAACACTTCATGGCTTTCTCCTCCTGAAATTTGATATCCCGTCGCACAACAGTCTTGCGACTGTCTGGAAAATACACACGATATTTGTGGGGCGTATCAGTGTACCCCAAAAATATCCCAACCTCTGCGGTCGGCTCCAGCTTCTTCCTGGCATCCTTCGTCACATGAATGTAGACAGGTGAACCAAAAATCCTCAAATGGGAAATATCAGGCCTCTTACCAGAAAACGCCTCCTCGGGTGTACTCATGCCAAGTATCTTGTGAGGACAACGGTTCTGCACATATACTGTAGTATTGCATGCCTCCGCCCACAAGTGAATGGGTAGGCCCTGATCATGCAACATCGCCCGTGCAGCACCCACGATCGTTCTGTTCTTCCGCTCAGCAACCCCATTCTGCTGTGGGTTATGAGGTGCTATGAGATCTCTTCGAATTCCTTCTGCGCTGCAAAAGTCCTTGAATTTGCCAGAGATGAATTCACCACCATTGTCGTTCCTAAGAGCCTTCACTTGCTTCCCCGATTCTTTCTCAACCAGTGCCTTGAACTCACAGAACTTTGAGTATGTCTCGCTCTTCTTCTGCATGAAGAAGATCCAGCACTTACAAGAAAAATCATCAACAAATATCACATAATACCTGTGCTTTGCTGTCGAAGCTACTGAGAAAGGTCCACACACGTCTATGTGAATTCTCTCAAGGATCGTCGTGGCGCGACTATCCTTCTCGTGAAAGGTGGATTTCACAAATTTTCCCAACGTACATCCCTTGCACTGATATGATTGCGCAAGAGTACCCTTAGGAAGCCCAGTAGAAATCTGCTGTAGTATCTTCAAAGCTCCATGGTGAAGGTGGCCTAATCTCCGGTGCCACAAATCGCCATCATCCCGGCTCACCACTCCTTCTACCTTGCCTGCCATTGCTGTGCAGCCATCTACCTGCAATTGATAAAGGTTCTTAACTCGAACCCCTATCCTCCGGGTCTCACCAGTTGCCTTACTACGCAGGAAAGATTTTCCTTTGCTAAAGACAACATCACATCCCTTGTCTTCTAACATCGCCACAGAGATAATATTATTCTTCAATCCTGGAACATGCATCACTTCCTTCAATATGAAAGGGTTTACCAGACTCCCTCTCAAAGGAAATGGTACAGGTACCAGTTGCACTGTATCTACCATCATCGCCCATCTCGATGTGCACTCCAAGATCTTTCTCATCCAGATCAGTAAACAAATCTCGATCTCCTGTCATGTGAAAAGATGCACCACTGTCAAGAAACTACATTGAACCCATCACACTTGAGACCAAGCATGTGATCAGCGAAAAATCCAGCTCAAACTGCGAGGTTAAGGCCTCTCCAGCTGCAGTCCCAACAACCTGCTTATTTTTCTTCTTCTGTGGACAACTAGTGGCGTAATGTCCGTGTTGGTGACAGTGAAAGGACTTCACCTTGGACATGTCCTGCTTCTTGCCTTTTACACCAGATTGAGAAGTTTTCTTGCTCTTCCCCTTATTTTCTTTGGCAGCCAAAGTGAAATTCTCTTCATCAGAGCTCTTTGATGAAGATCCGTCCCTGGTACTTCACCTTATCTCCTCTTGCACAAGATCCGACCAAAGTCACTCCCATCCTGGAAATTTCTCCCGACCATTGACAGAGTCCTGATAGGAGTGCCAACTCTTCGGAAGCCCAAGGAGAGCCAGGCTCACCAAGTCCTCATCATCAAAATTCACCCCCACACTTCCCAACTCATCCCTGCATTGGATGAACTTCGTGAGGTACTTGGGCATACTGTCGCCTTTCTCCATTTTTATGTTCCTGAGTTTGTCCTTGAGCGCCAACTTCCTCTGGTCACTCTTGCTTTGGAACAAATCTGTCAAAGCTTTCCACATCAAGAATGGAGAAGCCTTACCATGAAGGCTGGATACTATGTGATCCTTCACGCCCTCCAACAGAATCCTTTGACACTTTGCTGTCTTCTTTTGCCATGCGTCAAGTACGGCAACATCACTAGAAGTAGGCTTTGGAATTTCTGCATCTATGAACTCCTTCAACCCATTGTCATCTAGCACCACCTCCATCCTGTCCTTCCATGAAATATAATTCGAGCTGCCCTCAAGGGCATACTCTAATCGCAATCCGTTGAAAGACATCTCAACTTCAACACCAATAAAACACTGTTGCAAATTCGAATTCCACCAACACAAAACTCAACCGCTTCAATGTTTTGCGATTTCTCCAATGATCAATATCGCTCTGATACCATGTAGAAATTTGAATAAATGATATATTATTCACCGAGATTCTCCTGATCACACACTATTTTAGCTTCATGCATAATACATAATCTCTTCTACCATTGATCATTACATGCGGAAATAAAATCAATTGCATGCACACATTAAAACCACAAAAAATCACACATATGAACACAGTATTTAATGGGAAAGCTTAAAGCTGAAAACCCCAACTATCTATATATTATATGTCATGGAGATCATGTAACAATCATAGTACAAAGCTCCTCACAAGCTCTCAGCACCACCTCGAATTTCTACACACTATCAAGCTAGATCTAGCAAAACACATGCTCCAATCTCTGCCACCTGATAGCCAGCCTCTATTGTGTAATCAATGCTATGGGATGGCTCATTAAATAACATAAACCACCTGGCTTGTACTGCGCAATCCTCATGGGCTTCTCCAATTATCTGTGTGTTGCAAATAGCAACTGTATAGTCACAACTGATAGTTAACCCGCTCTTTCAACTATTTCTGCACTGGTCTCCACTGAAACTGTCCATGCATTGAAGTTAACTAATGCATTCTTTAGTTGATTAATGAGTTTATAATTAGTGAATTAATTAATAATTAATTCACACCACTCTCACTAATTGTATCAATTAGTTAAACCGAATACAAATAGCTCAACTATGTTTAGATTAGTTAAACTGAATACAACTCCACTAACTTCCTCAATCAACTCCACCAAACTCTGTCACATGAGTTCTAACTGAAGCATCCATGCAATAGCTCCACTTAACCCTTAGGAATAGCGTAATTCCTTCTGTCAGCTCCTGTGCCACATCTGTGCACTTAACTGAAGTGCTCCAAGAGAATAAGATAATGTTTATAGTCCAAATATTATTAAGAGCTAATAATATTCGACATATCTATTTTTAGACTCGCAATCTAAAAATAGATTCCGCCCAATATGTCTAAAAATAGAAGTCCATCTATTTTTTCCGACTTGACCAACCATCCACAAATAGCATCCTGAAACTCATAGAACATGATCCATATGTCTAAAAATAGACATAGTCTAAAAATAGACTTTGCGCCAAAAATAGCCTGCGGGCCCACTTAGTGAAGGCGACTCTTTTCACTAAGCTCATCATCTTGTTGCAATCTCAACAAAGAAGACTCGGAAGAGGAAGAGCCACAAACTCCAGCTATTAGAAGATCAGTTCGGGAAAGAAGACAACCAAAAAGGTATAGTCCATATGCTTTCTGTTCAAATTTTGATTTAACTATAACTGATGATGATCCCATAACCTTCAGGGAGGCAGTAGATTAAGAGGATGGAAAACTATAGAAGGAGGCCATGGTTGATGAAATGGCATCCTTGCATAAAAATGAGGCATGGGATCTGGTGGAGTTTCCGGCTGGAAGGAAGCCCATCGTGAGCAAATGGTTTTAAGAATAAGATGAATGTAGAAGGCAAGGAGGAGAAATACAAAGCTCAGTTGGTAGCAAAAGGTTATTCCCAGGTGCCAGGAATTGATTTTGGTGATATTTTTTTCTTCTGTTGCCAAAGTTACTTCTATTAGATTACTTTTATCTATTGCTGCTGCATTTGATTTTGAGGTAGAACAGATGGATGTGAAGACAACATTTCTTCACGGGGATCTGGAAGAGGAGATCTACATGAAACAACCTAAAGGCTTTATGGTGAAGGGGAAGAGAGAGCTAGTATGCAGGTTAAAGAAGTCTCTATATGGGTTAAAATAGTCACCAAGGATGCGGTATCATAAATTTGATACCTATATACAGGGACTTGGCTTCACCATAAGCAAGGAGGATCACTATGTTTATTTTAAATTAATTGGTGACCGTGTTATTTATTTGGCCTTGTATGTGGATGATATGTTGTTGATTGGAAATGACAAAGAAATTATCCAAGATTTGAAGGCCCAACTGTTCTCCAAATTCGACATGAAGGATCTTAGTGCTGCAAACTATATTTTAAGCATGTAAATTAAGAGAGATCGGGAAAAGAGGAAGCTCTGGTTAAACCAAAGGAAGTATGTCGAGACTATATTGTAGAGGTTCAATATGCAAGATAGTAAACCGGTGAATGTTTCGATTCCTATAGGTACAACGTTGTCTGCTGAACAATGTCCCAAGACACAAGAAGAAGAGTAGGATATGTCCCGTGTTCCATATGCAAGTACAGTGGGTGGCCTAATGTATGCAATGGTCTATACTAGACCAGACATTGCACATGCAGTGGGAGTATTGAACAGGTTTATGTCAAACACATGGAAGGAGCATTGGATAGTAGTGAAGCAAGTTTTCAGATATTTGCGTGGCACTAGTGATTATGGCTTGTGTTAACAGGGAAGACCAATATTGGAAAGAGTGTTGGACATTCGTGGTTTTGTTGATGCTGACTGGGCTGGAGATCTGGACCAAAGAAGATCTACAAGTGGGTATGTTTTCAGCCTATTTGGAGGTGCAGTCAGTTGGATGAGTAAAAGACAGTCTGTAGTGGCTCTTTCAACTACAGAGGTAGAATACATGGCAGCCACTCATGCAAGCAAGGAAGCAGTTTGGTTGTAGAGATTGTGTTCAAGTATGGGGTTGTTGCAGCAAGCTATAAGGATAGACTGTGATAGCCAAAGTGCAATTTTATTGGCTAAGAATCCTGCTTATCATTCAAAGACAAATCACATTGATTTTTAATATCACTTTGTGAGATATATGGTTGAAGCTAAATGGGTGTTGTTGGTAAAGATGGACACTTTGAAGAATATTGTAGATGCATTGAAAAATTTTGTGAGCACTCAAAAGTTCTCTTGGTGTTGCAAAGCTGAGCTAATGAATCAACTCTCCAGTGGCCCCCTGTGGAAAGAAAACAACAAGTGGGAGAATGTTGGGTTTGTGTTATATTCTTTCCACGACTAATCACGTGCGGGGGGGGGTCACAGTGGGGGCGGTAGCCCCCCTTGTCGAGGTTCAGAGCAATGCCCCATAAATTTTTTTTGGTCCTTATTTTCTAGTGGGCGGATCCGCCCATGGTTTTGTGCATGGGTTTGCACATGGTTTTGGGGCATGATGGTTTTCGACCCTGGTATTTTGTAGAGCCGGTCAAGGGAACTGCAGTTATGTTCTAGTCCAGGGTTAATGGATTGGGGTTTATGTATGCTTCTTCATGTATATATATGTGTTGTAACACTAAAATGAATATAATGAAAAATCAAACTGGTCATCCCGATTTGGGATCTAGGAGAAAATCTCTGTGTTTATCTGTTTTATGTTTTATGCTCTCACTATTGTTTATTTTCTATTTTAAGATTCGTTAGTAGATAATTTCTGTACAGGGTTAAAGCCTACGACAATTCCTAGGGTGGTTGGTGGCTCATGCATGGAAGACTCAGTTAGAACTGAAGTGGAAAAGTTGTGACAGAGTTGGAAGAGTAGTTAATGGGGTTGTTATTCAGTTTAACTCAGTTAAAGTGAGTTAAAATCAGTTGAGATAGTTTTATCTAGTCTAACTGAAAGAGACACTAGTGAGAGTTTAGTGAATTAATTAGTTAATTAATTCAAAACTAATAACTCACTAACAACTGAACAAATATAGCAGTTAACTACTTGCATGTCAGTTCCAGTGAAGACCCAGTGGAGAGATAGGTGAAAGGGTGAGATGGACTATCTGTTGTGACTATAGTGATGCATTCAATGCATATGACACACATTGGAGATGCCGATGAGGATTACGTAGTCAAGGTAAGGCCAATTCGAATTCATTCAGGGGTCTTCTTCAACAAGGATTGCGCAGTGGAGGCAGGCTGTCAGGAGGCAAGAAATTGGTGCATAGATATGCAAATTTTTGCATGACAGTGTGTAATGATTGTTGATTATACTGAGATCTTGATGTAATAAGCTTTGTATGAGATTATTACATGATCCATTGATATACATAATATATGATAGTTGGGGTTTTTAGCTTTAAGCTTTTCTGTTAAACAACTGTGTTTATGTGCGATTGATTTTATTCACATGTGTTTGCAATTGTCGATTTAATTCTGCAAAATTAATAGTGGAAGGATTCTGTATTTAACATAAGATTAATTTGTTAGATTAGGAGAATCCCGTAATACATCAGTATTAAGAAATTTCTACACTCTAAATTAGACCCAAGGTCGTGGAAATTCACGTGGTATCAATGTGTGTCTGATCTACTTTTGAAGTCAGTGAATGATAGTTGTGCTTAGTGAAGTACAACTTGAGAGGGAGTTGGTCACATTTTAGGTGACAATATCGAAGTTGCAGGCAGGTCTTCGGTATAAGTACATGTTGGAGGGGCTGTCTAACTATAGTCCTTGGAAGGAAAGGATCAGGTTAGTCTTGCAGGTTAACATGATCTGATATTTTTCTGAGAAAGTCATTAAGAAGCCAACTGACCCTAAGGAGCTCAAAATATGGTAAGAATTGGATACGAAGGTGAGAATTATCATCCTAGATTGTGCGAAGTATTCCATAATAGCTTATTTGTATGAGAAGAACACCACACATGAGATGTGGATGGATCTTCAGAATTTGTTCCAGAATAAGAACAGGAACCGGGTACTAGTATTGGAGGATAAATTGAAGTCCACCAAGATGATAAAGGGTGAAGGAGTGAATTTGTATATGAAGAGATTGTCTCAGGTCAGATATGAGCTTGTTGCCATCGGTGTGAAAATTTCAAATGGAGATATTGTGAGGATTTCCTTGAAAGGGTTCACCGAGGAATGGAAGCCCTTCATCAAAGGAATCATTTCCAGAGAGAAATTGCCAGACTGGAATATACTATGTGATGAATTCATTCAGGAAGAGTTTCCAAGAGATGATCTTCATCCATCAAAGAGGGAAGATGAGGATGTGGCACTTTCAGTGTGAATGAAGGGCAAGAGGAAGAAGGAATTGAGTAAAGTCAAGTGTTTCAACTGTGGCGAGAGGGGTCATTTTTCGTCGAGATGTATGATGAAGAGGGGATATGATGAGAAGAGGAAAGGAAATAAGTTCACCATTGTTTCCACTTCAACTGAGATAGATGATCTCTCCAGGAGATTGGAAGAGGAGGAATTTTCTATGATATCTCATTTCTCGCAGGGTACTATCAAGGAGGATGGATGGTACGTGGACAGTGGTTTGAAGGAACATATGAAAGGGTCACAGGAGATTTTTGAGACTCTAGTTGAATGGGACTCGAAGTAGCACATGGTGTTTGGCAACAAGAGTGAGTTGGTGATAAGAGGATTGGGTGTTGTTCCATTCAGGATGGAGAGAGGACAAGTGACGTGGGTCCAGGATGTATTGTTTGTACCAGGACTCAGATATAGCGTGATTTTTGTCTCTATGATAGAGAATAAGGGGTTTTAGATCTTGTTCCAAGATGGAAAGGCAAGACTCTTTCCTAGATGCTCTAGCTCCATTGGTATCATGCTTGGAGTTAGAGAGCATGGTATATATAGGAAGACAGGCAAGCCTTAGATCATGAGAAGCATGTGGAGTAGGTGCAGGTTCCAGAGAAGCAAGTGTAGGTGCAGGCTTTAGAGGAGCATGTACATGTTCTCGAGAAGAAGGTCCAAGTTCCAGAGACTCATAGGGATTCAAGTTCTATCCATATCTTGTAGGTTCATAGGGAGAATTTGTAGCCCAAGAAGAGCATGTGGTCAGTGGGGAGAAAGGGTGTTTCCACATCTATGAATAAGGAATCATGGAGGGACTGGAAAGTGGTACAAGAGAAGAAGAATAATCATGGTGCTTCCAGCAGTGGTAGTGACACTTCCGAGAGAGGCGTATTTCACATAACATGGATTGTTGCGATGGTGATCGCTAAGAGTTGGGTGAGTGTTGCTAGTAGTGAAAATGATTATGAGTTACTTCCTAGTCTTGGAAGTATCTCCCTCGCTACGAGGGAGTGTTTATTTTTTAGTAGCTTGGGAGGTAATCCAAGCCCTAGGGTTTAGGGTTTGGAGGGAAAGGCGCCACAATGGTCACTTGTGGGCTTGGAACCCAAGCATGGGGTATTGCACCAAAACGTGTTTTGGGAATTTCCATGAGCAGAATTCTGCATGTGATGGCATGAGATGATAGAGGGCGGAAAGGAGAATCCAATGCCTCAAGAATAATCAAATTCCAAGTTTTATAAGTGGAGATATGATTTTTTGAAGACATTTTTGGGGTTGACACCATAAGTTTCAAGGTCGACCTAAGTTTTTTTTAGGTTCATGAGAGTTGACAACCCCTAAAATGTGACGGTTTGAAGCCCTTCATTTATGTATAAATAGAAGGTGATATGTGAGGCTATTCCTCATCCATTTGTGAAACATAGAATAAGTGACAAGATAATTGAAGGAGGACAATATTTTGTGGTATCCGTAGTGAGAAGAGGCTAGGGCAATGAGGATTTCATGACTGTTTTAAGGGCTAAACAAGGCATCAATATGCTATAAATAGGCCAATAGTTCTTGCTGGGTATACTGAGTTGGGAAACCTCTCTTGCAAATATATTTGGGCATTGTTTTAGGGACATGGAGCTAATATGATGCTAGCCGTAAGCTACAGGAATATTGTGTGCTAGTCCACATTCCATATCACCAAATTTAGGTATGCGTAGGGTGGATTAAGGGCTAATATATGCCCAAGACAACAACATAATTGAGGAGCTGTATCTTAAAGGTGTGTTTTAGTTGGTTGTAAGGTTGTTTGTGGAATGTGAGTGGGTTTTGAAGGTATGCTGTAGTGTAATCAATTTACTTAACTAGAAAAATCAAGGGCTATGGATTACAAACACATTTGGAGCAACGTTAGTGAGGTATGTTGGGTCAAGTCTTGACCGGATTTGGATCACATTGTTGGGAAGCCTGTGGGAGCCAAATTCGAGGCTTATTTAAGTGAACATAAGGCTTCATCAGTGTAAATCTTGCAGTGAATGAATGGACATCATTGTTTTGGTGGAGGGAAACATGATGATAGCCCAATGTAACCCTAGACGAGCTATCTTCAAGTGACAAAGAGGAGTTGAAGGTTGGGTGAAGATTGGTGCCGAAGTGCATCACCTTGATGGACAAAGGTGACTACTAGCCTGGCAGTTTGGAGGTAGGGAATTAGGCTTATTGAGAGAGCATATTGGATCAGCCTGTGTACATGCTACATAAGTTACTTGCAATAGTGTTAGGTGGCAACCCTCCTAGAGTCTCGATGTGTTGTCCTTTGAAGGACTAAGGGGAATCTAGTGAGAAGTATATAAGCGAAGGAACGTAGGACAAAACATGACATCGAAGTTGTAGCAAAGTTTGTCATTGTATCTTGTATACCATAGACTATTGTATTATTTATATTTGGTTTAATATAACGAAGATTGGGGTTGTAAATTAGTGGAAAATTTTGTTAAAAACTAGGTATATTTATGCATGTTTGATTTAATGCTTTATATTTTCTGCCGTGCAAACTAGTTCTGGTTGAGATTCTTGGTTTGGTAGCGTTAGTGATTTTAAGACTCTAACCTAGACCCAAGGTCATGTAAATTCAACAAAATTGACAACAAAGGAGAATTTATTTTTAACACCTTCAAGGAATTTTGTGCCAAAGTGGATATTAGAAGAGAACTGATAGCACCACATAACCCACAACAAAATGGGGTGGTTGAAAGGAAGAATGAAATAATAATGGGAGCAACAAGAACAATGTTGCATGATCAAGGGCTACCACTACATCTATGGGAAGAAAAATGCAACACCGTAGTTTATTTACATAGCAGGAACCATCATAAAATACTTGGCATGATCACACTTGAAGAAAATTTCTCTTGGAGGAAGCCATATGTATCTCATTTTCAAAATTTTCAAGTTACCTTTTATTATCATGTCTCCAAGCATAGCAGGAAGAAATTGGAGCCTACAACTAAGATGGGAGTCTTTGTAGGATACACAAAGACTCCACTTAACTATAGGGTGTATTTTCCATAATTTAGGGTGAAAGTAGTGAGGAGAGATGTCAAATTTGATGAGGAGAAAGCTAGAGATGCTATCTAGAGTAAGGGATGAGTATCCCACTAAAAGATGAGCTTCTATTCCTAAGGAGGATCCTCAAAAAGGGCTTCAAGATGTTGTGGAGTAGCCACAAGTGGAGGAACAAAAAATAGGTTGAGTGGAGGCACCCACTCAACCAAAATATTCCAGTGAGGGGAGGAAGAGAACCAAAGAAGATTACAAATTGGTGCAGGATGCACAAGAACATGTGGGAGCTCTTACATCCTATCGTAGGAAGAGGAGGTCACCATATAGATATACTGGTTGCATGGAACTCATGAAAAAACTCATTGATTATGAGCCTTGTTCATTTAAGGAAGTAGTTTCTGAACCAATATGGGTTGATGCCATGGTGGAGGTGTATAACTCCATCATGAAGAAAAATGTATGGGAGGTGGTGCGAAGACCATAGAACAAGTCAATGTTTGGTTCTATATGGATTTACAAAGTGAATCATGGAGCTCATGGGAGCATTGAGAAGTACAAGGCCATATTTTTTGCCAAAGTATTCTCACAGGTAGAGGGAGTTGACTATAAGGAAACATTTTCCCCAGTGAAAAGATATTCCTTGATCATAACCATTATAGAATTAGATGCACAGATGGGGCGGAAGATCCACTAGATGGATATGAATGCCACCTTCCTTAATGGTTTTGTTGAGGAATAAATTTACATATAGAAGCAAAGGGGATTTGAGACTTATGATAGGGAGACACATGTGTGTAGAATTAGGAGAGCCTTGTATGGCCTCAAGCATGCAACCCCAGCATGGTGGACTCAAATTGATGCATATATTAGTGGATTTGGCTTCACCAAAAGTGAAGCAGTTGCCAATCTCTATAAAATTGTGGTAGATGACAAGCTTCTTATCTTGGTGTTGCATGTTGATGACTTGATAATTACAAGGGATGAGTAGTCGATCCACCCTTGCAAGGAGTACCTTGCAAGAGAATTCAAGATGAAATACATGAGATTTATGCATTACTTCCTTGGGTTACAAGTATGGAATGGTGATGGAGAGTTATTTGTGAGTCAATGGCAGTATTCCTGTGAAATACTTCAGAGATTTCACATGAAGAAATACAAGCCTATGGACACACCTCTAGCTACAAACTGGAGGAATGAGCATGGATCTTTAGGAGAGGTAGTATATGATACCATATATAAACATCTTGTGGTATCCTTGATGCATTTGGTGAACACAATTCCTGACATATGATATGCCTTTAATTTATTAAGTCAAGCCATGTTGAAGCCTACCAAGTTGTATTGGAATGGGGGAGAGCATGCGTTAAGATATTACAGAGGAAAAATCGAGTATGGGTTATGGTACATGGGGGGAAATGGAATGAATCTCCAAGGATTCACTAATGTATATTGGGCAGGGAGTCCATCAGATGATAAAAGTATTTCAAGTGCTATCTTAAGTGGTGGGTATGCAACTATTTCCTGGTATAGCAGGAAATAGAGGTCTGTGGCACTCAACTCAGAAGAGGCAGAATACATGGCTGCAAGTCAATTAACATGTGAGGCCATTTGGATGAGGAAAATACTTGTGGGTATTTTCAGTCAGGATATGGATCCGATAATGATTTATTGTGATAATCAGAGTTGTATTAAACTCTCTAAGAATCCAATATTTCATGACAGGTCCAAGGACATTGATTTCAGGTACCATCACTTGTGGGATTATGTGCAGAGGAGAATTATGATGCTATAGTACATTCCAACTAAGGAGCATGATGAAGATATCTTGAAAAAGGCATCGTCAAGAGGAAAATTTGAATTCCATAGGTGTAGGATAGGTGTGGTGAAAAATCCCTTTCTTTCTAAGAGGGAGTGTTAGAAATTGTAGCAAGAAAGGCTCAATTTGAATTATGCCTTAGTAAAATTGAGTAATTCAATTTTCTACATTAGAAGGATGAATTCAATTCCAATTAACTTGTGCGACATGGCCTTTTCCCCTAGTTAGATCGACTAATTCAAGTTTGTAGGCTTGGAGTAGATTTGTGCATGTAGTGATTGCTAAAATTTAGTAACCTAGTTCATTTATTTCATTTGAACTCAGTTAACTGATCTCAAGTCATTAATTGAGTCAATTGAAGGTAATTTGAGTAGTATAATTGTTGTTAAATCACTGATCTCTCATTTAAACAAGTCAACTAGACAAAAATATCCAAACATGCATGGAATTAGAATTGCCTAACTGGAGTGGAGGAAAAGGAACATTGTAATTATAAACTGTATACTAGTTGAGTTTACAAGCTTGGTAATTGAGGAGATGATCAATTCATTGGTATTTTCACAAGGAAATAAGTGGAATATAGAGCCTTGAATTTGATAAGTGTTGGCCAGAGTAGGAAAACCAACATGAGAACAAGTTTATAGTGCAGGGTGTACTTCAGAGTTGAAGAAAGACATTGTAATAATTTATCATTCTCATATGGTTAATTAAAAGAAGTGGAGGGGATTTTTGTTGTCTTTATGGGGCCCTGACTTAGGTTCAGACAGTCTGCGCAGTCCAAAAAAACCCACTATTACTAGCCCTTTCAGCAACGATTTGCTTGTGCAAACCGAAGTCTCACCCGAGGCAATATAGGGGGATGCTAGAACTAGGTTTCGACATCCAGAGAGATAGAGGATTGTGGCTTCAGGGATTTTCCTTATTATCAGAGCTCTGCAGTTCAGATCTATCAGTAACACATGTGTTGTTCATCACAATTATTGAACTTACCCACAAACTGCGTGATCTTAATTATTAAAGAATTAAACACAGTAAATAACCATAAAATGAACTGCATTATTCATTTACAGGACAAAACCCTTATTCAACATATACATTCATAAACAGTAAGAAAAAATAAAACACATTATTATAACTTAGATCTTATCAATAGTTCTTTTATTAATGTCCAGATCTATCTCATACATTTACTTTCCACCTTGCGCACATAGCTATAAGGGCATGCACACACAACTACAATATTTCCTAAGCTATCCATGCACACAGCTGCAAGAGCCTTTTCCTTTGACCCAAAACACAGACTCTAACTTCGTCTTACATCCAAATGCATTGCATATCATCAATCATAACTTTCCTATGACTTTTATTAGACTCCTTATATAGATTTCTCTTTTACAATACCATGGTCCCAAACCATGGGTAGAGCCCAATGTTCACAACAAGTCCCATCCCATTACATAATTAAGGGGATTTGACCCACCCCAAAGCTCCTAAGAATAAAAGTATACTCCACATTGCATGCTCTACACCTTGATCTGCAGAGTCTTTACTTCGCGGGGGATCCTAGCTCCAATAGGCCCCCATCAAAAAAATGTGACTCGTCCCAAGTCATAACGGTGGTACACCATCAATATTTTCTATGATGCCATGCAAGGTATCCTTTAGTGGGGGAACTGTAGCAACACACTTTTTTGTAAAATTTATGTCTTTGCTAAATAGAGCCATGCTCTCCTGAAACTCGATCGCTTGATGCATGCTCACTTGATGCACGCTTGCTTGAATCACACTCGCTTGTACCTACAACCCATTTATAGCCTTATGCCCCCAACCAACTGCGCGGAGCATCGAGAATCTATGCCAACCATATAGTCATTGCGAAATGGCAGGGATAGAGTTGGCCTTGTACATTTTTAATCTACTACTATTGATATGACTAGGGAAAATTTCCTCATTTAGCTTGGCAAGCTGGAATGCACCTTTGTATGTCACTACCTGGACAATATACGAGCCTAGCCGGTGCATTTGTAGCTTCCATGGGAACTTCAAAAACTTGTTGTCATACAGTAGAACCAGGTCCCTATATTTGAACATATTTTTCTTAATATGTTGGTCATGCCATGCCTTCTCTCTTTCCTTCTGAACTTGTTGATGAAATCTAGCAATGAAGCGATCCTCTCCTAGCTTGAGTAACTGTGCCAATCTCTGCTCCATGATGTCTTTGTCGGCCATATTCATTACTATGATAATACATATACTAGGCACAATGTATTCCATGGGCATTATTTATTCTTGTCCATATACTAATTAAAACGAGGTTTTTCCAGTCAACTTCTTGCAGGTAGTTCTATAGGCCCATAAAAAGAACAAGAATGAGTAGGTCCCAGTTGTTTCTATTAACATTGCATACTTTAGTGAGCGTTTTATCCAAGATTTTTTTGAAAGCTTATACTGTGCCATTCGCTTGAGGGTGGTATGGCGTACTCTAGTGGTGAACCACTTGGAATTCTTCAGTCAGGACGTTAATGGTGCTATTCAAGAAATGTATACCTTTGTCGCTAATTAGGATTTTTGGAAAACCAAACCGAGTCACAATATGCTAAAAAAGGAAATTTTCCACTGTGTCTGTAATACAATTTTGAACTGGTTGTGCCTCAGCCCATTGAGTGAGCTAATCGGTTTCTGTGATAATATACCATGCACCCGTTTTCCTTCCAAGGGGATCGATTGGGCCAACGAAGTCAATCGCCCATTTTTCGAAAGCTTGCAACATAACTTGAGGTTGCAGTTCCATTGCATATCTCCGTGACGGTCTCCCTATCCTTTTACATACATCGTAAGAATGACAATACACCTTTGAGTCCATATGTACCATAGGCCACCATATTTTAGTTCACAGAATCTACTACCAGTAGGTTTCCCAGCGTAGTGACCTCTTGCCACACCACTATGTGCTTCAAATAGTATGTTGTGACACTCGTGTTTAAGAACATATCTTCGCAAGATCTCATCAGCCCCCAACTTGTACATATGTCCAACAATCAAAGTGAATTCAGCTGCCCTTACCACTAGGTCCTTCTTCTGTTGCATAGTGTACTCTGCAGGTGCGATTCCCGTGGAAAGAAACTGAATAACATCTAGGAGATGTTCATCTGCAACCTTGATAATGAATAGTTGTGCGTCAGGTAAACCTTCTTCAAGGTTCATTGGCTCTTCTCCTATTTCCATCCTAGAGAGATGATCCGGCCCCAAATTCAAACAAACTGGCTTGACAATGACCTCAAAATCATATTCTTAGAACAATAATAACCATCGGAAAATATTTCCCCCCAACACAGGCTTGTTGACTAGGTACTTAAAAGCATAATGGTCTGTAAAAATATTCAAGTGTGCACCTACGAGATAATGCCTGAATTTCTGCAACGCATAGACCATTTTCAATCCTTCTCGCTCTGTGGTGGCGTAGTTCCTTTCCTCTTTGGAAAATTTTTGGATTGCAAAGGAAACAAGATGATCAATATCACCCTCCCCAGGCTGCGCTAACATAACTCTCAAATCTATGTAGGATGCATCAACATGTACATGAAATTATTTCTGCCAGTCCAGTAAGACAAGAATGGGTGTAGTCACCATATTTTCTTTCAATACATCCATTATTTTCTGAAAATCATCGTCCCAGCATAATTGGAAATCCTTCTTTAATAATTTCTCCATTGGCACAGTGAGCTACACATATGCCTTAATGAACTTCCGATAATAGCCTGTATGTCCAAGCGTCGTGCATAACTTCTTTACACTTGTTGGGGGTTCTAGGTTGATAATCACAACAATATTTACGGGATATAATATAAATCCCTGCCAATGCACACAATATGCCCTAACAAAATTCCATATGGGACGTAGAAGATGCACTTCTTCAGATTTAAGGAAATTTGAAACTTTTGACAAGTATCTAACATCTGGCATAGACTAGAAGCATGTTTCTTCATCAGGCCAAATACTATCTTGTCATCAAATTAAACTTCCAAGAATTTGTGAATATATTCTTTAAAATATTCCATGACTACTATAGAGAATATAGCTGGAGTGTTCGTTAACCCGAAGGGGGACCCCCACTCTTTAGCGAAGGTGGTCTTGCTTCAGTCTTCTGGGGAAATCTGGATCTGGTGATACCCTAAGAACCCATCAGTAAATGAGTAGACTTCCTGCCCACTCAAGTTCTATAATACTTCATATGTGAATGGTGTTGGAAATGGATCATGGACACATGCATCATTGAACTTGTGGAGATCAATGCAAATCCTTATCTCCAGGGATAATTTTAAGGATGGAAAATTATCTTGAAGTTTAAAAAATTGGCGAATCTCACTAGTCCCTAATATGAAAACTATAAAATGTTTATTGATGTATTTATAAAATTATTCAAATTTATAATGATCTTATATATATTTTATATATAATTTTGGCGATTTTTAAGGTAAAATAATTTTATATTGCAAAATTTGGGCGAATCATTTTTATAAAAAAATGGAAATTGGCGAATCTTTTTTTTGGAAAAACCATGGAAAATTAGCCCACCTACGAATATTAGCCCCTAAAATTTTCCATGCTTATCTCTCCTTTGGTTTTCTTTTCCTGGACCACCATGGGGCTAACCCACTCAGATTCCTTGACTGGGTCAATGATTCTAGCACTAAGAATTTTGTCGAGCTCTTCCCTTACCTTCTCTTTATATTTGGGGTTCATCCAATAGGGGTGTTTCTTTACTGACTTCACATCAGTCTTCAAAGTGATGTGCATAAATCCTATTTCTCCCACAATAAAATTTAGTTCCAAGAATTTGGTGGGGAACAGATCCTGGTATTTGTGCAACAACTCTGTGACCTTTCTTATGGTATCCTCATCCCAATCATCCATGATCTTAGCAAACTTGGGCTCTGCCTCGGAGCCAATGTTAACTTGGTGAGTTCTAACGGGTTGTGTCACATCAATAATTACTATCTCGGGTTCTGCAACCTCATTCATCCCTGCACAATCTGAAATTTTAATATCATGTGGATCCTCTTCACCCTCCTCTACGGTTAGATTGTATCATTCATAGGCCTGTACCATTTGCGCAGCCCAATCATGCTGTACCAGAGTCTTGGGTTCCTTAGTAATCTAGAATACACCTGCCTTCACTTCTTGAAGAGCCTCATTAATTATTGAGTGTGAAGCCTAATTATCTTCTTTTCTTAGATGTATCGCCACGTTGGACCCCTATTCTTAATAGGGTGGCAACATTGCCCATGATTTAATCACCGTTAGACCCTATTCTTAACAGGGTGGCAACACCGCCTATCATTTAATCACCGTTAGAGGGGTCCAAGGGGGGAGACGACGATTTTATGAGCCCTCCCCTGGTGGGGGGTTTCGGGGGCAGCGCCCTCGAAGCTAAAAATAGATGTAAAATTGCATTGTAAAATATTGTAATTTAATAGTCAATATAGGTCATTCATTAGAAGAATGATCTGATGGTAGAAGTTATGTTTAATTTAGGGTTTTTTTTCTCTAGAAGGCACCGCTCTATTGTGTGAGGGAATTTGTATTGTGGCTGTGTATTGGGGTGTATTCGTAGCGAGAAAGAGAAAGAGGTACTATGTGAGAGAGTAGAGGATATTACATTGGATCTGTTGTAGGTTGTGTCTCTTAATTTTTTTGGATAATATAAAGGAAGGACTGACTGTTTCTGTCAACGTAGCCCAAGTTGGGTGAACCACATATATCTGTGTCTCTCTTGTTCTATATGTTATTTCTGTGTTTGTGTTTTCACATATTTTATGTGTTCCATTTCTCTATAATATATAATTTTCTAACATTAATGCATTCCCATCCATCCGTGAAGCTATATGTCAATAAGAACCCTTCTACCATCTCATCCCAATCTATTGTTCCATGATGCAGTTATGTTTCAATATACCATTGTTGTGGTATCGTACCCAAATGATGAAATAACATGTGCACCCATTATGGCTGAGGTTCTGCTCCCCAATATGCGGTCCAACGAGCTAAATGCTTGCGTAGATCGTTTTGGAAATCATACTTCTCCACAAATCTTCTGTCAACCTGACCAAACCTTAACCTTATCAGGCTCCAACCTCCTAGACTTTCTCTGTGTGAAGCCTACCATTGGGCTGGAGTGGACCTTAATGCGTAATTGAGAACCTCATAACTTTGTTCCTTCAACACTTTATGCTCAAATTCCTCCAAGAACAAGAAAAAATTCCCCGTTCCATCATAAAAGGGTAAGTCACGAACTTCTGAATTGACATAGCGCAGAGATTTTGTAACCTTTTTACAATGCTTTATGGTTACTTCATGCAATCTATTCTTCCAGTCCTCCAAATATTCATGAGAATTAGACACACATGAATTATTATGTTCCCAACATTTTCTTCCATTTGCGGTGGGATTAATCTAGTCTTTGTCCTACACAGTAAGCTGATAAATTAGATCAATCATAGCATCACCATACTCATGATGGAAAAGTTATGTATAGTGCACACCTTTAGAGGGATCCATTGTCACAACAACTCGAGTGCCATCCTTTTGAAATACCATCTTCCTATGCTTCAGGTTTATTATAGCATCCATGTCATAAGCCTAGTAAAATCCTAACATCACGGGTTATAGATTACTATCATCAACAATCTCGATGACCTCAAATTCAAGCAACACACTTGCACCATCAATATCTACGCTACCTCCCTACAAGCACCCCATAGGGATGATCTTCTGCTAATTTTCTATCCTCAGCTAAATAGGTGACCATTGCAACTTTGGATTTCCCATCCGCTCCCATGTCTGTTTTGGAAAAACATTAGCACCCGATCCCATATCCAGAATGAATTGATCCATCTCATAGTCTCTGATATACACAGTTAATCACATCCCCTGACCAATTATCTTCTTATTCTTATACACTTTGTTTACTACGCGTTGTTCCATCCATAACTCTTCTTTACCACTGTAGTTATCAATCAGCTCCTGCAATCCTTCTACAACCCTTCAATCCATTAACAACTTCATGCACCTTTGTAAGAAAGATGCTAGGATCGATGGATCAACTCCCTTTACTTCAACATTGTCTTCAGGCTTTTTTTCTATCGAGAACAACTATCTCTGTGCACTCGACATTGCAACCTTTGGAGTAATGAATGATTTCTTCGCTGCTAGGAATGTCTCTTTTTCGCGCTGTACATCAAACTTAACAATATTATCTTCGGCCTTGCTTACCCATGTCTCTAGTACAGACCTTCCCCATTTGCATGGTTTCCTCCTATGTTCATACCACTGCACGTGACTATATTAACACTTGTATCTCCTTGGCGTGGTTCAGCCCTCATCATCCGTATGTTTTGCGTTGGTTGTTGGTTGTGCTTCTCCTGCATTTTAGCTAACAAAATAGGACAATTTTCTATTTCATGATTAAATTCATGATAATACTTCCAGGACACATCAGAATCATTCTGGAAATATCAATCAAAGTGTCCAAGATATCCACAGTTATAAAAAACGATCTGTCCTCGCCCTTGACCAGTGCTTCCTCATCAGTTGCACCCTCAGCCTTGAAAACCTCCTCACACAATTGGTGAAATCATAACTTCGTGACCTTCTACTTGCATTCGAGATGTGCCTGGAATGTTATGCAACATTAGATTTTAGCTCCTACAATGATGTTCATTGTGCCCAACTGAACTACAAAAGTTGCAAAATAGTTTCTTCTGCCATTTGACCAACTTTTTTAATAAGTGAAAAAAAGCGATGGAATGTTGGCCTACAAATTCGAATATACTACACCATACATTAGGCCCTACAATTGGCCCTCTGCTTGATCCAGGTTTTAATGGACTTAGAATCCTAGTGCCCAAATAATTTCTAAAAACAAGGCACTACTCCTTGTAGTGACCCTCAACCTTGCACTTGATACACCAGACCATCGTTCCCATATCTAGGTGAACATCCTTTCCCTTCTTTAGATATTGGAGCTCCATGTGAAAAATTTCCAGCCGAGTTTGAATTTGTTGCACCCCTATGATTGCATCGACTACCAGCAAAGCTTCCAGCTTCATCACTATCTCCAGTGCTTCAACCTGAGTCGCGATATTCTATTGTGATAATGGAAATCTGGGATGAGGCAACAATGCAATAATGAACCATTCTCTATGTTGTTCATACAGTATATTGAAACTAATCTAGCTCAAAAATGTCTTGAATCACTGATATACCTCCCATTTTCTCTCGGTAAGAATCTACTTAATTTCTTTGATCTCAGTGATACACTGGGATTGCGAATTTGGTTTCTTGAATTCAACATTTAGCGCGGTGATTGTTTCAGACAATGAAGAATTTTCATTTATTGTAACAAACTTCATGTACCAAGATAATGCTTGATCTTGCAGCGCAGTAACCAACTGTGCTTTCTTCATATTTTTGTCTGTAACATTCTAGGAACTCCATATCGCTTCTACTACAAACCAAAAATTTTTAGGGTCATATGTTCCCTTGAACACATGCATCTTCGGTGGCATGGTGAATGGGGGAGGTAGAGGCAAAGGTGGAGGTGGAAGGAAATAATGAAACAAAGTGATGATGGGGGTGTAAGGTTGGTGAATTTCCTCAACACTCTGCTGACTTTCATATCTAAATGATAGAATTCGTGGAGTAGCAGGGTTTCTTTCTCCTCCTTCAATCTCAAACAATGGTCTATATTCCATTTCAACGTATGTTCTTGTTGTGCCATTCAATAACCCTCATCATTTTAGAATAGATACCTTAGAGAAAATAATGGGGACCCTTCTAAATTTTTAGGACAAGAAAATTAAATTGTTGTGACTTATATGGAGAAATATGAATCTAAGTCATAAATTTGATTGCCTTATATACTTAAGCGGAAAACCCAAGAGAGGCCTAAATCACAAATCACAAATCGTAGAGATAACAAAGAATGTTCTAAGCCACTCCACATGAACTTTGTGATGCGATATCTCCCAAGACCTTGAAACATGCTAAATATATTTCCAATAAAGAGGGGTGATGAAAGAAAAAAATCAATAGTAAAGAAAAAACGATCCCTGATGAAGATATATGTCATACAAAAATGATTAGTGGGACCCACCTTTTCCATTTCACAAATCACAATCGCAAGATCACATTTTCCCCACTATCATATTTTCCACCCCACCTTCATTTGTTTGATGCGAAATATCACATCACATCTTTGCCACCTATCATCCTTTCACCTTCTAATTTCACCAAGACCGCGATTGCGATGTGATATCTCATCGAAACATCATTTACCCTTATCTTTCGCTGCCAACATTTCAAAACCTTTAAAAAATCATTTCATATCTAAATCTTGGTTTTAAAAGGGAAAAGGTGCAATCGCAATCGGAAAAACAAAGAACGATTGGTGTTTTGAGACCTTGGCACACAAATTAAGCTACGATGCAAGATATCTTATTTTAAAATGCTTAAGTGTCCCTTCAGGCATGTAACTCCACATTTTCCATAAATGCATAATCATAATGGTATGATAGCCCTGAGCCTTCAAATGAGATTTAATTGATGGTTAATCAATATTTTAGATTTCTTCGCATACAACACCATATTCTTCATCATTGTGTTTAATTGTTACATCGCTCCCACATATTTTTTTTTCACAACTTGTTCTTCCTATTTACAAGCAAGTGCATAAAAATAGTTTTTCTTCATTATGTCTAGGGCTTCTAAAAAATAAAATAAACCCATGGCTCCGACTAATACTACACCTTCTGTTGCCAAAGTAATCGAGGTGCAACCCCTATTTTCAGACACTGCTTGTGCTTCAGAAAGTGGTTCTGCTTAATGTGAATCGATGTATAGTATTTTTTAAGATGAAAAACCTCGCATAGTCAAAAGGACAGCTACAGCAGATGCCCCTAACTCCTCAAAATCTACCATTTTTTTATGTAGCCAACTCTTTTCTTCATAGACTTGCTACGCGCCCTAAGGTTTGACCATATTCAGATATGGTGAAATGGATGATTGATAATCTTAACATTGAAGACATAACCTTTCTCACGACGAGAGGCACAATGATAGGGTCATTTTGCATAGAGGATTTTAAGATAATGTACCTTATACCAGACCCCCATAAGGTATATGAAAAATATTTCCTCAAGGAATTTTACAAAGAAAAAAAGCTGCAATCATACCCTATAAAGCAGTGGAGGAACAACCTCATCAAACACAAGCATGATGACAAGGTTATGTATTCCACTCCTTCTCTGGCTTGTCCCTACTGTTATGTTTCTGCTATGATGTGTAGGCTGTTTGGTTCACCCAATACCACTAAATTTTCAATTGAATGGGTCCCTCTTACAGAGGCCATCACAGACTCCTATGTTATGGATTGGGGTACCACTTTGTCAAACAATATTGCTTCCTAGATCCTTGAATAGAGTAAAAATCATTATTTTACTTCCAAGAAAATCACCCCATTCTTTATGAGTGCATACATCATGGAATTTTTCTGTTCTACCTCTGATTTTCCAACCATGGGTTGGAAATGGACCATCCAAGATCCCATTCATATTCATTTTTACCATGATATTCTGTGGGAATCTAAATATGAATCCAATTTTTACAAAATTTATCATGGATTTATTCTGCCACTCTTCCAAGTTGTCTTTAATGAAAAAGCCCTAAGATTGTCTAAGGAAGCTCAAGATGATTTTACAAGCACAATGAAATGGTTTGGTGAGGATTTATTTACTTACATCAGAGTATATGGAAGCATTGTTGAACCCCATGTAGTCCCATTATATGTTCCAGACAAACTTCTAGCCAGAGAAATTTCTTACCAGAAAGTGGGTCATGGATTGATCAAAGCCTTGAAAGAGGAAAAGAAAGATTCCTGGCCTACCTTTCCCATTCACTATGTTGTTTATGCATTGGAAAATTTCAAACATGTTGTATTAGAAATTGCTCAAATCTAGTGCTTGAAATTATTTACAATTCCTATTAGACAATTTGATCCAAATAAAGTTGCTCTAAATGTTACAACTTAGGTTAAGATCAAACATTTCCTTCATGAGGATGATGATTATGACGATTTATTTGAGTCTGCCAATACTTATATAGATGTTAAAAAGTTAGCAGCCGTGCGCCTTACCTTTGAGCAAATGCAATATTTCAAAAAATACAAAAACAATAGGTTCGAAGGCATCCCTCTAGACATTTTAGAGGTATCCAAACCTATTACGGAGAAAGGTCAACAATCACAACATGAAAAAGAGCAACCCCCTAAGGATATTGAAGTACTTAGTAGATCAAAACAAGTTAATCCAGTAGAGTTATAGACTGATAGACCATTGTTTTATAGTGACCTACAAGATGTCTGGAAAGCATTCAATCATCAACTTATGGGAGATCAAGAAGTGGTGATCATTGATCATCAAGAGACAGTTGAAACACCTCATGACAAAAGTCAGAACCCATTTACTGCTGGGTCTACTGACAAATTTGTTAGCACAAAAGAAGTTGAATTCATCCCGACCTACCCAACATCTAAAATAGTATTGAAGATAGAGGAAACCCCTCCTTTCTATATATTTTACAAGCCAAAGCATAAGGTTATCATGAGAAAAAAAGAGGAAGAAGAGGAGAATTGAACAATCACAAGATCTAGTTCCTAGTGATGTTCCAATGGAGATAGTTTGGAAAGACCCTCAATCAGATCCATCCCAATATCTATCAAGGTTAACTCGGTTCGTAGGTGCTTATGCATCTGCCTCGATTGATAAAGTCACGGAAGTACAACAACCAATAAAGGAGAAGGATGAAAAAATCCTTCATCTAGAGAAAGAGATATTGACAAAAGAGCAGAGTATTAACGTACAGCTTCAAGCTCAAGTCACACAGCTTCAAAAAATATGGATCAACTAAAATTGCAGCATCAATCTGACATTGCTTTTATGGATGCCAAAATCCATCAACTGCAATTTACTATGGAACAATTAAAGGATAATCCAAAATTGGATGAATTTAAAAGGAAGAACTAGAACTAAACACTTCGTTGGCTCAACAACAAGTTATTTTCTGTTAAAAACTATCTAGCACAAATGAGTTGTGTGAACAGAGTGATTCGCTAGTGAATCAATTAGTTGGTGAGAGGATCAAATTTGATGAAAATGATGATGAAGTCTCCCAATATTTCACTTGGAAAGATACTACAGAAGGCTGAAAGGCCAACCTTCCTAGGATCAAAGATTCTAAAATATAAATCTTGTTCACCGATTGGGATATACAATTAAAATAGGCGAAAGGGGAAATTTGGAGGGAAAGAGATGTTGCCAATAACATTGTTGAAAAAGTTATCCAAAACCTCATTGCTGCCAATCTAATTGATAAATCCCCACCTGATTCTCCACCCATTGTGAAATATTTGATAATACAGTGGCAGGATATGTCTAAAATGACGTAAGAAAGCATCAAAAAATTCGAGAAGCTTGATTTGGAAAAGTACTGTAAGCACTTAGTCAAGCCACATAGCCAATGGCTAATGCTGCACCGTCTAACCGACACTTCCTCTTACATGATGGCTCCACTATTAGATGTAGTATATACAGGATAGCTGCGCGTCAGTCCAGGCCAACTTCCTGAAGTTCAACCTATGATATACATCCTTCAGCTCATGGAACGAATGACAACAGAGACAACACCACACTTATGACGTGAGTCATCCCAACAAAATCTATTTCTTTTTTTATTTTACTTATTTTAAGGAGAGGTGTTTAAAACTCCTCAACACTTTATGTATTTTCTATTTTTATACTTTTTATTTTACTATATAGACCCTTTCATGTCTTTGAAGAAAGGGTCCTGAAATTTTGAAAATAAGACTTTACAAAAGTTGCACTTTTGTACTCTTAAAGTTTCTGTTAATAGAAAGGCTAGACCAAGGATTGTTTTTCAAATGAGCAGAGCTAAGATATATATGGTATTTCTATCTTTAGGTTGATGTTTTTTTCCTATGATAAATAGTTTATTTTCCTTATGATGTTTTTGTTATATGTATCCTTTTAAAAATAGTCCAACATTAATTTAATTATGAAAATGCTTGGATTGACATTTTTAGTACATGAAAAAATTCATACAATTATTAAATGTGATATGTGCTTAAAAAATTGATTTGATTAACTATTTAATCAAATCAATTATCTTGAATTTTTTTTACATTTCTTTAAGTGCCTGATAAATCTTCATTTACATACACTTAATATCATCTTTTAAATCACATATATAAAATAAAGATAATTCATCCTGGGATAGAGATAGGTTTATATAATTTTTATTCTTGTTGTTTACTCTCATTCATCAAGTCAAAATTATAAAATACCACCCATTCACTCAATTATATTTCATTTGGAAACTGGTCCCATAATCCCCAGTTGGAGCCACTATCTAAAAACAGATAAGGGATGATTTTTAAGTTCCCGATCGGGTGGTTTTCGCCGATGTTGTTGCAACGATTTTCGAGGTATCAACATTTTTGGCACTAGAAGGAGGGCCACTAGATTATGAATGGAACCAATTCCTAATACTAAAACCAAAGACCATCAAAAGAGTCAACCCCCCTCCAAATCTCCTACAACTTGAGGCCCACACTCAAAATCTCCTACCTTTAGATCAGAAGTTTTTTAATCTCCTCCCAAGTATCCTAGTTTAATTCCCAAAGAACTGTCATCTAAATATACTCCAGAATCACCTAAAGTATATACTTTGATAAAGAAATTAGAATAAATTTCTATTTCAACAAAAAATCTCGTGCTTTCTGAAGCCTCCGAAGGAAGTGTTACTTCAATTTTTCAAGGTACTGGTGTATTGACTAGTTCTCAGAGTGAAAAACTTGGAATAACTCCATTTTATTTTTAACCTTCATTCCCATCGCAAGAAAAATCCAACATCTCAAATTAAAATATCTCAAACTCAAACATCTACTAGTGATATTCTCTCATCTTCTCCTCAAACTTCGTCATTTATTCCTCCTTCATTTACATCCCCTCAAATAATTTCCTCATATACTCATATCTCTTCATCTTAGTCAACTATTGTTGCCTCAAGCAGTACTATTTCTGTGGTTGTTACTTCTTCAACTACATCCACCTCTGGAACTACTTCTTCTTCGAATCCTCCTTCCGGAAAAACCAATACTTAAGGTCATACAATGGAAAATAGACCATGGACCAATCCATGAGTTGTTGAATTAGCAGGTCCTCTCCATAATTTACCCAAAAATCCAAAAATATGGTTGCCTAGGTATTATCTTGAAGATGGCTTCCCCGCTGAGGAGAACCTCCACAATTTTATGCTTGCAATTAACCTTAATGCAATCTCAGAAGAAGTTTGTGTAGTAAGGTTGTTTCCCTATACTTTTCAAGGATCAACCGGATCATGGTACTTTTCATTATCATCAGGTACTATTAATAGATAGGACATATTCGAAGAGAAATTTCTCACTAAATTTGGTGATGATCATACTACTTCTACTCTCATAAATGGTCTTTCAAATATGAAAGAAAACTCAGGGGAAAAGATCAGATATTTCAATTCTATATTTAACAAATTACTGAATAAAATCCAAAATACATCCAAACCTAGTGTAGATGTATAGATAGTATGGTACATATCCTCTCTCCCTTCTAATATAGAAATTTTTGTAGATAGATCCAATAAGGCTACCTTGGTAGAAAATATGAAAGAAGCCCTGTCTGTAGAAAAGAGAATTATTTATCTAGAGAAAAATATTGCCCAAGAAGATAGAAAGTATAAAAAAGTCACATTCAAGGATGAGCCCAAAAAAAAAACACCTAAGGATCCCTTCTATCTTGAAGGTTTAAAAAAGGTTCTACGAACCATGTTTAACGATATGGTAGAAATAAAAAAACAAGTATCAAAATCCTCTTCTAAGAAACCTTTTAGATATTTCAATAAAAATCAGACTTCAAATCCTCAAACTTCAAATGTAATCTCTAATGCTGAATTAGATCAAGATGAAGATGAGGATGAAACAATATTGTTTGCAGATGAATCTCAGGACAAAGAATTGGTTGAAGTTAATGGATTATGGGATTTCATCCTTCCTACATTCGATAATGAAGATGATCATGAGGTGTTTCCAGTTAGCACTAGAAGTAAAAACCCTATTGATTTTCCACAGTCTTCTCAAACACAGAAATATTCAACCCCTATTGCTAAAGACACAGTTGTTAATAAAAGGACTCCTTCTACATCTTCTCAAACCATCCCAACTTCTTCTAACTTTCCATCTACATGAAATACATTAGTGGTTTCAGATACCATTGAGTATAATATAATGAAATATATGAAGAAAGTCAAAGAAAACATCTCCATGTATGCTAGGGGAGTAAATTGAAGCAGAAGCAGAAAATGCTACTCAAAGAATTGAATGTAGTTCCTACCTCTCCTTTACATGCTCCTGTCACTTCTAAAGATTCAAAAGGAGTAGGTAAACCTCCCACAGATTCATCAGAAAAGATCGATGCCTCTGATGCTATCCTAATTGGAGACAGATCCAAATCTCACACTTCTCCATTCCTTTTTACTTTTGAACTTTTCAATAAAAATGTGCATAATTGCTTGATAGACTCTGGGGATTCTTAAAAAATAATGCCATATTATGTTTGTTTAAAGTTAAACATTTCACCCAAAAATTTTGTTGTACACATTGTTCAATTGGATAGAACCAAAGTCAAAGTTTTAGGAGAAATGAATTCTTTCCTTATTAGGCTTGCATCTAATTCAAAAGTTCACCAAGTAATTGATATTCTAGTTGTTGATATCCCTGACTTTTACAGTTTGATTCTTAGTAGAGATTGGTTTGAAAATATTCATTTTTATTTTTCCACAGACTGGTCTCATATGTGGCTTCCACTGGAAATTCTTTGGAAATTTCAAAAAAGTAATTTCCAAGGATGGAAATTTCATTGCACAAAAATCTCCATTCTAATCAATTCAGATAATTCTCAAATTGAAAATTTTTCTGAGTCAGATTCTTCCAAATGTATAAATATTCTAGAAAAACCTTTTTCTAAAATTTTATTTTGGACTTTTTATTTTGATGGATCTAGATCTAATGATGGTGTAGGAGAAGGTTGCATATTAATTAATCCATAAGGAGAAAAGACAATGCTGACATGTATATTACAATTTGAATGCACAAACAATACTGCATAATATGAGGCATTGGTCTAAGGATTGTATAAAGAAATAAAACTTGATGTCAAATACCTTCAAGTATATGGAGACTCTGAAATTGTTATTAAACAAATTATAAATACTATTCACTATGTTTTTGGCCATCTCAAACATTATCAGACTTTAGTGCAAGCTCTTACCTCACATTTCTTAGCTTTCAATATCTCCCCCATCTCAAGGATTGAAAATGAAAGTGCAGATATTCTGGCTAATGTAGCATCTAGACTTATTCCATCTTAGGATTATAGTCCAGCTAGATTTTCCATAGAATTAATTTTTTGCCCATCTATTCCTGATAATGTCACTAATTGGATAGTATTCAGTGATGTTGAAGACATTCTAAGATTTCTAACATCCGAAGGATCATATGATGATCAACTGATTGATAAGGATGAGCATGAAAGACAGTTGAAGAAAAAATTGATGAAAATTCCATACCTAAATCTTGAAGATCTTTATGACTTGAAAGACAGATTTTAAAGGGTTACAAATTCTAAAATCCAAAGTTCAACTTTGAGATTTGAAATAGTAAACCTTGGAAATAATCTCAGACCCCATAATATCAATCTAGGATTTGGTATATTGTCTGATGAGAGATTAGCCTTCATCCATTTATTGAAGAAATATAATAACGTTTTTGCATGGAGCTATGAATATATCAAGACATATGATACCTCCATTATCCAACATACTATCCCAATTAAATCTACTGATAAGCCGGTACAACAGAACTTAAGAAAAATTCACCCCAATTTGGAAAATCAAATCAAATATGAGCTTAATAAACTCTTTAAAGCTAAAATCATCTTTCCTGTTAGGGATTCAAAGTGGGTGTCAAATTTAGTCCCTATTAAAAATAAAAATGGTGACATCCGCATTTGTATATATTTTAGAAATCTTAATAAAGCTTGTTTGAAAGACAATTTCCCATTACCACATATGGAACAAATCCTCCAATCAGTTGTTGGCTTTGAATTAATGTCTTTCCTTGATGGTTTTTCAGGTTATAACCAGATTCTAGTTCATCCTGAGGATAGGTGGAAGAATACATTTAGAACCAAATGGGGCACTTATGCCTATCAAAAAATTCCTTTTGGTTTAATAAATGGAGGAGAAAATTTTCAGAGAGCTATGGATATTGATTTTATAGGTATAATAAACAAAACTGTGGTTGTATACTTAGATGACATAACTATTTACTCCAAAAAGTGTAACAACCATTATCATGACCTCAAAAAAATCTTTGAACGCTGCCAAAAATATGGGATATCATTAAATCCAAAAAAGTCTTGCATCGCTCTTAGCGAAGGAAAAATTCTAGGATTCATTGTATCAAAATAAGGCATTTTTATAGATCCTAGGATAAAGGCAATCTCTGAAATCTCTTTACCTCATAACAATAAATCCATGCAATCCTTTTTAGGAAAAATAATTTTTTTTAATAGATTTGTTCGTGACTTTTCCTAGATTGTTTTACCATTGCAAGCCACGATCAAGAAAAATTAGGTCTTTAAATGGTGGAAAAATGAAGGAGAAGCTTTTGATTTAATCAAGCAAGCTATCATAAATTCCCCTTCTCTAACAACTCCAAATTTTTTTCATCACTTTATTTTATACGCTTTCACTTCTGAAACATCTGATGTTTTTGTTCGAACACAAGTTAATGATCAACAAATCGAAGCACCCATCTCTTTCTTTAATTCAATTTTTCAAGGTGCTAAACTAAATTATTCAAAGGTGGAGAAACAAGATTTTTCTATTCATAAATATTTAAATAATTTCAGAATTTTTCTCCTAAAAACACATACCAATTTAATAGTCACATTCCCAACAGTAAGACAATTGCTTTTGCAAAAGGAAGAAGGAGAAAAAAGGGAAAATTGGGTTACAACATTGCAAGAACATGATATTGACATTAAACCAACTAAAATTGTGAGAGGAGAAGGTTTTTGCAGATTTCTGATTGGAGCCTCCAACATACTACATAATGAGAATTCAGGTAACACTATATAAATATCTAAGGTAATACTAGTAAACTTTGAATCACAGTATGAAGATCTTATCTTTTATTTAAAAAATGGATTTCCTCCCACAGAACTCAATCATAAAAGGAAAAGAGCTTTAAGATTAAAGGATAATCAATATCATATCATTAATGTTGTGTTGTTTAGAAAAAATATGACTCTATATTATTAATATGCCTTGAAAAGTTTGAAGCAAAGAAGGTTTTGCAAGAACTTCACGATGGACTTGCAGGTGGACATTTCAAAGGAGAAACCACCAGAAAAAAAATCCTTAATGCAGGGTATTATTAGCCAACCTTGTTCAAAGATACTCATGCACATGTAAGAAAATGAAATACATCTCAAACTACTACTAGGAGACAAAGAAAGCCAGCCTTACCTTTACAAGCAGTCAACATTGAACAACCCTTTGAACAAAGAGGACTTAACATCATAGATGAGATTGTTCGTATCTCTTCCAAACAACAAAAATACATTCTTACTGCAAAAAAATACTTTACTAAACGGGTGGAAGCTATTCCACTAAAGGTAGCTAATTTTGAAGCCATTATGGAATTCATCGATCAATTTATTATTACCAGATTTGGCTTACCTAATGCACTTATGTTTGACAATGCATCTTACTTTTCAGGTAATAGTATGACTGAATTTTCTCTTAAGAGAGGTTTTAAACTCAAATATTTAACACTAATTACTATCCCCAAAGGAATAGTTTGGCATAATCAACCAATAAAAACCTCATAAGAATCATAAAAAGAACTGCTGATCAGAGCCAAAATAATTGGTATAAAACTTTAACATTTTCTCTATGGGCAGATCGAATAACTCAGAAGTCCTCTATAGGAACTTCTCCATTCAATCTAGTATATGGGAAAGAAGTTGTAATTCCATCAAATTTAGCCCTTCCCTCATTAGCCCTAGTCCAATTCATTGACAAAGTACCTTCCTCTTCTTTACAGATAAGAATGTCCCAAATCCTTAAACTAGAAGAAGAAAGGGAAAAGGCTAAAATTGCGCATGCTCAACATCAAGAAATTGTCAAATCTTCTTTTTATGCAAGTTTTGTTGCCAAAAAATATTTTCAAGTTGGAGACCATCTCCTTAAATGGGACAAGGAACATGATGAAAAAGGTAAGCATACCAAATCCCATAAAATGTGGCTTGGAACATATCAAATTGTAGAACAAGTATGCCCATCAATCTTCATATTGCAAGATCTACAAGGGAAGGGAGATTCTCTCACTGTCAATGGGCTTATTTTGAAAAAAAATATTTTCTTAGAAGAACATTTCTTCTAATGTAATATAATTGTATTTCCACTTCTAGGTTAATTAAAGAATAATGTCATATAACATACTCTTGGATATTTATCAATATTTATGAAATCATTTTATGACTTTTCATCTTGAAGAAATAGGAATTTTAAAAAGGAAATGATTGAAAACTTGAAAAGGTGGACAAATATTATATAACTCTAATTATTTTTTTCCATTGAAATTGTAAATTCTTTCAAAAAACCTTAAACTTTATAAAGTTTTTTTACCTCATTATCAGTTAGAAAATTATCTTTACAAAGTAATTAATACTTGTTTCTAAGCATCTTTAACTCTAAATTGTCATCCAAAACTCTTAATGAGTCAATGGTTCTCCCCATCCATTAATTATACTTTTTTAGAGTGTAATTCAAAAATATATAAAAATTAAGAGATAAGAGGTTTCATCATGAGCCTACTTACCATGATTATAGGAAAATAATAGGCTGACATTACCACTACTGCATATCAAAATAGGGTAATGCCTTATGATTGTTTATAACTGTAAGACAAGGGGTCTCATCACGAGCCAACTTGTTATGTCCAATTACAACCACTGAATGGAATTGTCACCACCTGGCCACCAAACCAAGACAATGGATTATAAGAGTAAAAAGAAATAAATAATAAAAAAATTATATATATATATATATATATATATATATATATATATATTATGTTGAATTTATCTCTAAATATTGCAATGATAAATTGATGGGACATTAAAACATTGATGGCTAAAGGTAACCTTGTCGAGGTTATGAACACTTGCTGGAAGCAGTGGCTTTACCTATGAAAAAATGACTATATCAAAAGGCTAAGTTTTAAAAAACCCTTCTTTATCTTTTTAACTCCGAATGACTCGTATAGGGAAATAAATAATTTCACATATAAAAGATTTTTATTAGGATCACAATAAGATGAGTTTTTTTTTTTTTTTTAATATTCAGAGTAATTCTACTTATCCAAGTATTTCGAAAATTGTTTTCATTTCCTTAATTATTCTTACTTATTTAAAGTATTAGAGATTTCATTTTTATTTAAATCAAAGATTACTGGTTCTTCCAGTGAATCGCCATTTTCTGTGCTATTCAACAACCCCCGTTAATTTAGAATAGATACCTTAGAGAAAATAATGGGGACCCTTCTAAATTTTTAGGATAAGAAAATAAAATTGTTGTGACTTATATGTAGAAATATGAATCAAAGTCATAAAGCTTATTGCCTTATATACTTAAGTGGAAAATCCAAGAAATTCCTAAATCACAATCACAAATTGCAGAGATAACAAAAAAACTGCTAAGCTGCATCACATCAGCTTTGCGATGCAATATCTCCCAAGACCTAGAAACATGCAAAAAATATTTCTAGGGAAGAGGGGTGATGAAGGAAAAAAAGCAACAGTAAAGGAAAAGTGATCCCCGGCAAAGATATATATCATAAAAAATGATTACTAGGACCTGCCCTTGCCACGTAACCAATCACAATCACAAGATCGCATTTTCTCCCACTATCATATTTTCCATCCCACCTTCATTTCTCCAATGCAATATATCACATCACATCTTCGCCATATATCATCCTTTCACCTTCCAATTTCATCGAGACCGCGATTGCGATGTGATATCACATCGCAACATCATTTACCTTCTCTTTCCCCTCCAACATTTCAAAACCTTTAAAAAATCATTTTATATGCTAAAGAATGGTTTGAAAAGGGAAAAGGTTCAATCATTATCGGAAAAACAAAGCGCGCTTGGTGTTTTGAGACCTTGACACACAAATTAAACTGTGATGTGAGATGTTTATTTTAAAATTCTTAATTGTCCCTTCAGGCACGTGAGTCCATTTTTTCCATAAATGCATAATCATAGTGGTATGATAGCCCTGAGCCTCCAAACAAAATTTTACTGACGATTAATTAATATTTTATCATTCTTCGCACGCGACACCATATTCTTCATCATTTCATTTTAATTGTTACATCGCTCCCGCATATTGTTTTTTCACTCCTTGTTCTTTGTTGTGTAACCAACTCCAAAAATAGAATAAAAGAGATATCAACGCCTTAGAAATAAGCCACTTCGAGGGGGCAACCTCCAATACATTACATGAATGAACAATTCTTGGATGATCCAATTTACAAAACCTCCTTTTTATATATAGGAGTCCATGTGGCCATAATGTAATCCTAGTTGGCCACAATGTAATCCTAGCCGACCTAACAATAATAATTTAAGGGCACAATAATAACAAAATGGGGTTTACAAGGGTACAATAATAACAATAAGGGGGTTACACTAACAACAATAAGGGACTATACTAGTAATATAGGGACCTAACATGCCCCTCTCCTTCAAAAAGTGTTGTCCTCAACGCTTGAGTAGCTCTGGGTGCTTCTGTATAAAATTATCATCCTCCCATGTAGAATCTTCAGTGGGTAAGTTCTTCCACTTGATGAGATACTCTGAAATTGATCGATTCCGTATTTGTCAAGTTCTTGTTTCCGTGACCGCTTCAGGTTCCAATATGATTTTTCCTTCCTCATCAAGTTCTGGCAATATTGTTTGAACTGGAAGATTTTCACCTATAACCTTCTTTAAGCATGAAACATGGAAAACTGGATGTACTCTCGAAGAAGCAGGAAGCTCCAATTTGTATGCCATAGTACCAATCTTTGCAACACCTTGTAAGGACCATAGTACTTTGGCGATAATTTATTATCCTTCTTAGCTTGCTTGAGGGACATTTGTTTATATGGTTGTAGCCGTAAAAATACCCAATCTCCTCCATCAAAACTTCTCTCGCTGCGATGTTGATCTGCCTGTTGTTTCATTCGATTTTGTGCCAAATTCAGGTTATCCTTTAAGAGTTGGAGAACTTCTTGCTGATGCTCGATGTGATCTTCCACTGCTTGAACCTTAGAATTTTATCTTAAAGATGATGTGATGGATGGTGGATGATATCCATAAAGTGCCATAAATAGGGTCATTTTTGCTGCAGTATGGAAGGAAGTGTTATACCACCATTCAGCGAGAGGTAACCACTTGACCCGTTGTGTTTGTTTATCAGATACAAAACAACGAAGATATCCTTCCAAACATTTATTTAATATCTCAGTTTGACCATCAGATTGAGGATGATAAGATGAGCTATGAGCTAATTGAGTACCAAAACAAGAAAATAACTCCATCCAAAAATTTCCAGTAAAAATGGGATCTCTGTCGCTCACAATAACCCTTGGGTTTCCATGTAGCTTTTGAATTGTGTCCATAAATGTAGTAGCAACCGTACTTGCTTTAAATGGATGAGATAATGCACAAAAGTGTGCATACTTGGTAAGTCTATCAACTACCACCATGATGACACTCTTTCCTTCGGACTTAGGTAAACCCGTGATAAAATCCATTGAAATCTCCTCCCAACGTTGACTTGGAATGGATAAAGGTTGTCGAAGTCCTGGGGTCTTAATTGTTTCGACTTTATTCTGGTGGAAAACCAAACATTCCGCCACAAAATTTTGAATATCAAATTTAAGGCCATCCCAAAAAAATTGTTTCTTCACCCTGTGGTAAGTTTTTAAAAATCCTGAGTGTCCTCCTAAAGGAGAAGTGTGCAATTCCAGAAGAATATTTTGTTTTAGTTGGGAATTCTTACAAAGATATAAGTGATCTTTGTACCATAAGGAATCATTTTTCCAAATAAATGTATTAGATGTACTAGGATCTTGCTGCAACTTTTGAATGAGTGTCCATACATCTTTGTCCTTCTTCCATTCATTTCTCGCTTCGGTTATCCAATCTGGTTGGATAATAGAAATGGCACAAAGCAATGCTTCCACCTCTTCATTATTTCTTGAGAGTGCATTTGCAACAACATTAAGCTTTCCTTTTTTGTAGATTATTTCAAAGTCATAACCCAACATCTTTGTGACCCATTTTTGCTACTCTTCTGAAGATAGTCTTTGTTCTAAAAAGTGTTTAAGACTATCATGATCAGTTTTTACCTTGAAATGTCTTCCCATTAGGTAAGTTCTCCATTTCTTTAGTGCATGCAATATTGCTAACATTTCCTTCTCATAAATGGGTTTCTGTAAATACTTTCCTTTGATTGGACAACTTTCAAAAGCAATGGGTCTTCCTTCCTACATTAAAACAACACCAATTCCATTTCCTGAGGCATCACATTCCACAATAAAGGCTTTTGTGAAGTCTGGCATAGCTAAGACCGGTTCTAGGCACATTTCCTCTTTAAGATGTTCAAAGGCCTTAGTTGCTTCAGGAGTCCATGGAAATGCATCTTTCTTCAATAATGTTGTTAGAGGTGATGCTATTCTCCCATAATTCTTAACAAACTTATGATAATACCCTGTTAACCCGAGAAATCCTCGCAACTTCTTTATGTTTGTGGGGACTTTCCATTCCTTAATGGCTTTAATTTTTTTAGGGTCTACTTTAACACCCTCGTGAGATACAATATGACCCGGATATTCCACCTCTTGTACTCCAAAGAAACATTTGGATATTTTTGCATATAATTATTTCTCCTACAATAGTTTGAGCACCCTGTCAACATGTTCAACATGATCCTTCCAAGACCTGCTATAGATTAGTATATCATCAAAAAATACTAGCACAAATTTTCTAAGGAAGGGTTTGAAAATGGAATTCATCAACCCTTGAAATGTAGAAGGTGCATTGGTAAGGCCAAAAGGCATAACCAAAAATTCATAATGACCCTCATGAGTTCGAAATGCTGTTTTTGGAATATCTTCAATCTTCATTCTAATTTGATGATATCCTGAACGAAGATCCAACTTGGTAAAATAAATTGCTCCATGTAATTCATCCAATAATTCATCAATCACAGAAATGGGAAATTTATCTTTAATGGTGAGCTTATTGAGCTTCCTATAATCCGGACACATTCGCCATGATCCATCCTTCTTGTGTACCAATACTACAGGAGCAGAGAAAGAACTTTGACTAGGTTGAATTATACCCGCCTCTAACATTTCTGCAATAATACGTTCAATTTCGCTCTTTTGGAAGTAAGGATATCTATAAGGCCTGATGTTTGGAGGAACACTTCTTGGAATCAAATGAATAGCATGATCATGATCACGAATAGGTGGGAGTCCTTTGGGAGTTTCAAACACCTTGGAATGATTGTCCAAGACTTGTTGGAGATCTGCAAGAATAGATGATTTTGATGTTGGAACTTCTAGTGAGCATAATTGTGCAATTACGCCTCGTTGTTCTTTCTTTAGAAGCTTTGTCATGACATTAGAGCTTATTATCCTTCCTGGCTTCCCTGCAATACCTCGTAATTCAACTTCCTTTCCTTCTGAAAAAAAATTCAAGAAAAGTTCTTGAAAATTAAAAGCTACCGTCCCCAAAGATTGTAATCATTGTACTCCTAGTACAACATCAACACCTCCCATAGGAATGGAAAGCATTGGACTAGTCAATACATATTCCCCCATGGTTAGCTTGATATTATGGCATTTTCCAGAGCAATTTATAGTTCCTCCATTTGCAACCATCACTTGACATTCTGGTGCTGGGTATAGGAAACAATTCAATTCCTCGGCTACCTTACAATGAATAAAATTATGGGTACTACCTGAATCAATCAACACTATTACCTTTTTCTTCTTGATATGTCCTTCTATCTTGAGAGTTTGAGGAGTGGTAATTCCTGCCAATGCATTACACGATATGGTCAGACTCATTTCTTCCTCTTCTAGGGCTGGTTCCTGGTGTATATCATCTTCTTGTTCATTTTCTTCTTCCTCTTCACAATCTATGTAAAATAATTTCTTCTCAACACACTTATGACCTTTAGTGTATTTGCTATCACAACTGTAGCAAAGCCCTTTTATTCTTTTTTCTTCCAATTGTTGTGGTGTCAACCTTGTAGGTTGTGGAAATCTAGGAGTAGCAACACTTCCCTCTTTATAGAAGTGAGTGGTAGGCTTCCTTGTCGCCATAATTTTACATTCAATTTTTCTTGCCAACCTGAATGCCTTCTCCAATGAATCAGTTTCCAAAACGCGAACTTCATGTTGGATGTTATCCTTTAAAGTACCTATGAAGAGATCAATCATGTGTTCCTCTGGAATATCAGTTACCCTTATATTCAATTTTTGGAAGTCCTCAATGTGCTCCCCCACTAAACCATTTTGTTTGAGATTTATCAATTGGCTAAAGAAGGCGTTGCTCTTTGTATCCTCATAATGTGCTATCATTTCCTCCGTAAAAATTGACCAAGTGACAATTTTTTTACGGGAGCAAAGCCATCGATACCATACAAATGTATTTTGTTCTAAATGTAAAGTTGCAATGCGTACCTTTTGTGTTTTTTGCACATTATGGAGATCAAAATATTGCTCCATCTCTAGTATCCATGTTACAGGATCCTTTCCATCAAACTTCCTCATATCCATTTTTGGAATATGGTGGTTCTTCCCGCCAACATTAGAGTTTATGAAATCACGATTAACATTTATTTTTTTCTGCCATTATCACACCTCTTGTACTATCTACCAATATCTACATTTTTGATTCAACTTTGCCTTAAACCTTCATGCTTGCTTTCAGATCATTCTAGTGCTCATTTTTTCATCGATCTTAGCTTCCCTGTCATCCATCTTAGGTTCCATGCCAGCTTCCATGCCATCTATCTTAGATTCCACGCCTTTATTCAAACCATCCATATTATTCTTCACGCCATCCATCTTTGCTTCCATGCCTTTCTTCAAAACTTCCATTTCATTTTTTGCTGCTCTTTGCGAGAGCGAAATTTGTTGCACTTGCTCTTGTAATTTTGATAGATCATGTTGCAATTCTTAATCTTCATGAGTCATAGTAGAGCCTTCTGAAGGCTTAATGGGTGTTGAATTATTTTTATGGGGTATTTTTTTAGAACCCAATACTAATATCTATTCTACAATATGACCTTGGAATCAATTCAAATTGATTTTTCAAACAAGACTTATGCAATTCGGAAAAAAAATACGCACCTTTTTCTTGCTTTTGAGGAGCTCGATATTGAAATTATATTATCTCTGTGATTTCAGCTCTTCAATATCTGAAATTCAGCACTGAAGTAGCCCTATGAAGTCTCTTTTTAATGCCATAGGTCTGACCTGAATTGGATTCTCCAAGAAAAACTTATGTCCAATCTCCCACAATGACCTAATTATGGACTGGTTCAGTAGAGCGAACTTGTATGACTTTCCACGTGTCACTTTTTCATCCTTCGATTCTGAAATTGATAGTGAAGAAACTTCGATCCGTGTTATTTTGACAAATTTTTACATCACTCCAATCCGATGCTCATAGAGATAGTTATTGAACTTTTCCCATGATCACCTCTTTGAGATAAAATTTTGGAGTCTGAAAAAACACTACATTCCACAGATCATATCTCCAAAAATATTGTGAACCAAGCTCTGAAATTTTGCAAGGAGTTTCCTCAGGATTTCAGCTTCGTACCCTAAAAATTTCAGATTCTCAACCTTCGTAGAAAAAACGTTATAGCACAAATGCCACGATGACCTGTTTAGGAGCCTGAAAAAAGACCTAACTTCCACAGATCATATCTCCAAAAATATTGTGAACCAAGCTCTGAAATTTTTAGACGATCTTCCTCAGGATTTCGGCTTAGTACCCTAAAAATTTCAGCTTCTGAAACTTCTTAGAAAAAAATTTATAGTGAAAATTCCACGATGACCTGTTTGGAGCATCGAAACCCTAGAATCCAAAGCTCTGATACCAAATGTTGTGTAACCAGCTCCAAAAATAGAAGAAAAGAGATATCAACGCCTTAGAAATAAGCCACTTCGAGGGGGCAACCTCCAATACATTACATAAATGAACAATTCTTGGATGATACAATTTACAAAACCTCCTTTCTACATATAGGAGTCCATGTGGCCATAATGTAATCCTAGTGGGCCACAATGTAATCCTAGCCGACCTAACAATAATAATTTAAGGGCACAATAATAACAAAATGGGGTTTACAAGGGTACAATAATAAAAATAAGGGGGTTACACTAATAACCATAAGGGACTATACTAGTAATATAGGGACCTAACATTCTTCCTATTTACAGGAAAGTCTAAAAAAAGTATTTCTCCGAGATGTCTAAGGCTGCTAAAAAATCAAAGAAAGTCATGGCTCTGACTAATCCTACACCTTCTGCTGTCGAAGTAACCGAGATGTCGCCCCTATTTTCAGACACTACATGCGCTTCAGAAAGTGATTCTGCTTCATGGGAATCAATGTACAAGCTTTTCGAAGATGAAAAACATTGCATAGTAAAAAGGACAGCTATAGAAGGTGCCACTAACTCCTCAGAATCTACCATTTCTAATGTAGTAAACTCTTTTATTCATAGAATTTCTACGCACCCTAAGATGTTACCATATTCAGATATGGTGAAATGGATTATTGGCAATCTTAACGTTGGCGACAGAACATTTCTCACGATGAGAGGCACAATGAGAGGGTCATTTTGAGTAGAATATTTTAAGATAATGTACCATATACCAGACCCCCAGAAGGTGTATAGCAAATATTTCCTCGAGTAATTTTCCAAAGAAAAAAAAGTTGCAATTAGACCCTATAAGGAAGTTGAGGAACAACCCAAGCAAACACAAGCATGATGACAAGGGTGTGTATTCCACTCCTTCTCTGGCTGGTCCCTACTGTTATGTTTCTACTATGATGTGTAGGCTATTCGGTTCACCCAATATCACTAAATTTTAAATTGAATGGGTCCATCTTATGGAGGATGTCACAAATTCCTACATTATGGATTGGGGTACCATTTTGTCAAACAATATTGCTTCCCAGATCCTTGAATACGGGAAAAAATGTTCTTTTAGTTCCAATAAAAACCCCCAATGCTTTATGAGTGCATACATCATGGACGTTGTCTATTTTACCTCTGATTTTCCAACCATGGGTTGGAAATGGACCATCCAAGATCTCATTCCTATTCATGTTTACCATGATATTCTGTGGGAATATAAATATGAATCCAATTTTTACAAAAATTTTCATGGATTTATTCTTCTACTCTTCACAGTTTTCTTTAATGAAAAATCCCCAAGATTGTCTAAGGAAACTCAAGATGATTTTACAAGCATAGCGAAATGGTTTGGTGAGGAGTTATTTACTTACGTCAGAGTATATGGAAACATTGTTGAAGCCCATGTAATCCCATTATATGTACTAGAAAAACTTCTAGCCAAAGAAATTGCTTACCAGACAGTGGGTCATGGATTGACAAAATCCTTGAAAGAGGCAAAGAAAGCTTCCTGGCTTACCTTTCCCATTCACTGTGGTGTTTATGAATTGGAAAATTTCAAACATGTTGTATTATAAATTGCCCAAATATGGTTTTTAAAATTATTTACAATTCCTAATAGACAGTTTGATCCAAATAATTTTTTTCTAAATCATTACAACTCAGGTTAAGATCAGACACTTCCTTCATGAGGATGATGATGATGATGATTTATTTGAGTCTTCCAATACTTATCTAGATGTTGAAAAGTTGGTAGCCATGCACCTTAACTACGAGAAAATGGAACAGTTCAAAGAATAAAGAAACAATAAGTTCGAAGGCATCCCTCTAGACATTTTAGAGGTATCCCAACCTATTACGGAGAAAGGTCAACAATCACAACATGAAAAAGAGCAACCACCTAAGGATATTGAAGTCCTTAGTAGATCAAAACAAGTTAATCCAGTAGAGTTATAGGCTGATAGACCATTGTTTTATAGTGACCTACAAGATGTTTGGAAAACATTCAATCATCAACTTATGGGAGATCAAGAAGTGGTGAGTCATTGATCATCAAGAGAGTTGAAAGACCTCATGAAAAAAGTCAGAACCTGTTTACTGCTGGGTCTACTGACAAATCTGTTAGCAAAAAAATAATTTGAATTCATCCCAACCTACCCAACATCTGAAATAGTATTGAAGATAGAGCAAATCCCTCATTTGGATATTGTCTACAACCCAAATCATAAGGCTCTCATGAGAAGACAAAGGAAGAGGAACATAATTGAAAAATCACAGGCTGTAGTTCCTAGTGATGTTCCAATGGAGAAAGTTTGGAAAGACCCTCAATTAGATCCATCCCAAGATCTATCAAGGTTAACTCAGTTCACAGGTGCTTATGCATATGCCTCGATTGATAAAGCCGCAAAAGTACAACAATTAGTAAAGGAGAAGGATGAAAAAAATCCTTCAACTAGAGCAAGAGTTACTGGCATAAAAGTAGAGTAATAACCTACATCTCCAAGCACAAGTCACACAACTTAAAAAAGATATGGATCAACTAAAACTGCAGTATCAATCTGACATTGGTGCTAAGGGTACCAAAATTCATTAACTGCAATCTACTATGGAACAATTAAAGGATAATTCAAATTTGGATGATTTTAAAAAGGAAGCACTAGAACTAAACACTTCCTTGACTCAACAACAACTTTTAAGTCAAAAACTGTCTAGCATAAATGAGCAGTGTGAAAAGAGTGATTTGCTAATGAATCAAGTAGCTGACCAGAGGATCAAATTTGATGAAATTGATGATAAAGTCTCCTAATATGTCACTTAGAAAGATACTGCAGAAGGCTGAAATGCCAATCTTCCTAGGATTTAATATTCTAAAAAGGAAATCTTGTTCACCAATTGGGATATACAATTAAAATAGGCGGAAAGGGAAATTTGTAGGTCAAGAGATGTTGCCAATCACATTGTTGAAACAATCAGTGAAAACCTCCTTGCTGCCAATATAATTGGTAAATTTCCATCTGATTCTCTACATGTTATGAAATATTTAATAAGACAGTGGCAGGAGATGTCTAAAATGAAGGAATAAAGCATCAGAAAATTGGAGAAGCTTGATTGGGACAAGTACTGGAAGCACTTAGTCAAGCCACATAGCCAATGGCTAATTTTGCACTGTCTAAATGACACTTCCTCTTACACGATTCCTCCACTATCAGATGTGGTCTTTACAGGATGGCTGTGTGTTAGGCTTGGCCAACCTCTTCAAGTTCAGCCTATGATAGACATCTTTCAGCTCAAGGAACGATTGACAACAAAGACAACACCACACTCATGAAGCGATTCACCCCCCAATATATATATATATATATATATATATATATATATATTTGGAGAGTTGTTCAAACCTCCTCAACACTTTATGTATTTTCTATTTTTATACTTTTTATTTTACTATATAGATCCTTCCATGTCTTTGAAGAAAGTGTCCTAAAATTTTGAAAAGAAGACTTTATAGAAGTTGCACTTTTGTACTCTTAAAGTTTCTCTTAATAAAGAGGCTGGACCAAAGATTATTTTTCAAATGAGAAGAGCTAAGATATATATGGTATTTCTATATTTATGTTGATTTTCTGTTTCATAAGATAAATAGTTTAATTTCCTTTTGATGTTTTTGTTATATATGTATCCTTTTTAACACAGTCCAACATTAATTCACTTATGAACATGCTTATATTTCCATTTTTAATATATGAACAAATACATACAATTACTAAATGCGATATGTGCTTAACAAAATGATTTGATTATCTATTTAATCAAATCAATTACCTTAAATTGTTTCACATTTCTATAAGTGCCTGATAAATCTTCATTTACATACACTTAAGATCATATTTTAAATCTCACATATAAAAGAAAGATAATTCATCCCGGGATAGAGGTAGGTTTATATAATTTTTATGCTTGTTGTTTACTCTCATTCATCAAGTCACAATTATAAAATACCACCCATTCACCCATTTATATTTCATTGGGAAATTGGTCCCATAATCCCCAGTTGGAGCCACTATCTCAAAAAAATAAGGGACATTTTTTAAGTTCCTGACCAGGTGGTTTTCCCTGATGTTATTGCAGCGATTTTTGAGGCATCAACAACTCCCGACTAGGTGGTTTTCCCCAATGTTGTTGCAGTGATTTTCGAGGCATCAACAGTTCCCCAACTAGTCTTAAAATTTTTTCCACTTCGCGTAGCACCAGGTTCTTTGTCATCAAATGAAATTTGAGCACAATTGCAGTATACCCTTTTCACACAATAGCATTTTAATCCAGAACTTCAGTGAATTCAAGTACTTACCTTGCAGGCCTTTGAAAAAGTTGTGCTCTTCTTCACTATAGGATACAGAGGTCTTGATCATGAACTTAGTAATGAATCCCCCAAGGATTCTATCAATCCAGTAATCAACAAATATCACGATCTCATTATCGGTATTTTTCAGTTTCTCACTTAGATCTAGGGTCCAGACAGTAGGTCTATTATTAAAATTCATTGTTTGAGTAGCTAGCCTTGATATCCACTCATGTAGCTTGCTAAAAAACAATGCAAAGAAGAGCTTATACTGATATGTATAGATATAGTTATGTAACCAGTTTATAATAGAGATACACAAAATTTTGTTTTCTTACGCAACAAAATCACCTTCTTTTAGATCTATGCAATCTTCAATATCTTTCCTAGACCGATGCCACATCCAACTATCCCTGAGTCAGATCCTGGTCCCAACAATGGAACCATTTGTTGGCTTCATGGGGCCCTGACCCAGGTTCAAATAGTCTGTGCAGTCCAACAAAACCCACTATTACCAAACCTTTCGGTGATGATCTGCTTGCGTAGACCAAAGTATCACCCAAGGCAATATAGGGTGATGCTAAAACCAGGTTTCTGAATTGAGAGGGATAGAGGACAATGGATTTAGGACTTTTCCTTCTTATCAGAGCTCTTTACGCAAGATCTATTAGTAACATAAGCATTGTTCAACACAACTATTGAACGTACCCACAAATTGCATGATACTACTTATTTAAGCATTAAACAAAGTAAATAATCATAAAACGAATTGCGCTATTCAGTTACAGAACAAAACCCTTATTCAACATATAGATTAATAAACAATAGCTCACCTTGAGATCCACTCATGCAACTCACTAGAAAACAATGCAAAGAAGAGCTGGTACTGATCTATATAGATATAGTTCTGTAACCAGTGTTCAGTAGAGATACGCAGAATTTTGTTTTCTTGCACAACAAACTCACGTTCTTTTAGATCTATCCAATCTTCAATCTCTTTCTTAGATAGATGCCACATCCAACTATCCCTCAGTCAGACCCCGGTCCTACTAACAGAACCATTTTTTGGATTTATGGGGCCTTGACCCAGGTTCATTTAGTCTGCGCAGTCCAAAAAAACCCACTATTACCGACCTTTTCGGCAATGATATGCTTGCGCAGTCTGAAGTCTCACCCAAGGAAATATAGTGGGATGCTAGAAACACTGTTACCAATGAAATAGGTAACCGCACTGTTACCTACTTTTTTAGGTAGCATAAAAAGCACCTGATTTTGAAAAGTGGTGATGCAGAATCACCCCTTTATTTTTTTGTGCACATTTTTGAGACACTACTATTTTTATTTATGAAGAATGAATATTTTTTTTAAAATGTTAGTGATTTTCATGCTAATTTTGAAATGTATTGATGCAACGTCAACTTTTTTTTTAAGAGCAGTGATTTTCATGCTAATTTTGAAACGTATTGATGTAGCATCAACCTTTTTTTTTTAGAGTGGTGATTTTCATGTTGGTAATAAAACACAAAACTTAGATAAAAAAATATATATAAAAACAATAAAAAAAAACCAATAAAAATGTAAAAAAACAAAATTAACTCGTAAAAATAAAAAATTTAAACAAAAATAAATTAAAAAAACAAAAAAAAAACGAAAATATTCGAAAATAATATCAAAAGAAATGACAAAATTTGAAAAAAAACACATAATTTAAAGAAAAAAAAAACGAAAATTAACCCAAAAAAATTAAAAAAAAAACATCAAAAACAATTTTTTTCTAAGTTATTAAAAAAAACCATATAATTAAAAAAAAATTAAAATAGAAAATTTAAAAATAATTTAAATTACAAAATTAAAATTTAGATAAAAAAAAATAAAATACAAAAAAGAGAAAATTAAATTTAAAAATTTAAATTAAAAAAATAATAATAATAAGAAAAAAAATACAAATTTTAAATTTAACAAAAAAAAACAAATTAAAAAAAAAACAAAATTGAAAATTGAAAAAGAAAATTAAAATAAAAAAAACTATCATTAACAAACAAAAAAAATGAAAAAAACCACGTTCAAATAATTACAAAACAAATATCCATAAATTTACTGTTTTTTTTAAATGAAAAAATTTATAAAATTTAAAAATGAAAAACTAAATCAACTAAAAGATTAAAAAAAAAAAAAAATTAAATTAAAATTTAATAAATTTAATAAATAAATTTTAAATTTTAAAAAACAATTAATCTAAAATATGAAATTTAAAAACAAATAAAAAAAAAAAATTAAAACAAATTAAATTCAAAATAAAAAAATTTGAATTAAAAAAATAATTTTAAATTTTTTGAATTAAAAAAAAAAATTAAAAAAAAATCAAATTAAAAAAAAATATTAAAAATTAAAAAAAATAAAAAAAGAAGAATTTTTTGATCGTGGTGGCGCTACCAATTGGATTCTCGCCCAGGTGGCGGCGGAGGCCGGCCACTTGGCGGGCGGGGAGGCTGCATGCAACCCCTCGCCTGCCCAGCAGCTGACTTCCGCTACCACCTGGGTGGAAGGCCGACCGCTGGGTGGGAGGCCAATTGTCGGTGCCACCACGATCAAAAAATTCTTTTTTTCACTTTTTTTTTAATTTTTAATATTTTTTTTTTAATTTGCTTTTTTTTTTTTAATTTTTTATTTTTTTAATTCAAAAAATTTAAAATTATTATTATTTTTTAATCTAATTTCTATATTCCAAATTTAATTTGTTTTAATTTTTTTTGTTTTTAATTTTTATTATTTTTTTTTAAATTTATTATTTTTTTTTTGTTTTTGAATTTTTATTTTCTAAATTTTGTTAATAATTTTTATTAAATTTTGTATTTTTTTTTTATTTAATTGATTTAAAAAAATAAAAAAATTTCATATATATATTTTTTTATTATTAAATTTTATGTTTAGTTTTTTCATTTAATTTTTTAAAATTTAATAAATTTTGTATTTTTTTTTAAATTTATTTGAATTTAATATTTTTTTAATATTTTTTATTTTGTTATTATTATTTTTTTAATTACATAAAATTTTTATATATTTTTTTTAATTTCAATTAAAATTGTGTATTTAAAATTAGATTTTTTTAAAATTAAAGTTAATATTTTCAAATTAATTTGTTTTTTATTTTATTTTTTATTTAATATATTTTTTTCAATTTTTCATTTTTAATTGATTTTTAAAGTTTTTTTAACTTTTTATTTTAACAATGTTTTTTCTTTCTTTCTTTATATTTAAAATTTATTTTTTATTTCCAAATTTATTTGTTTATTCATTTATTTATTAAAATTTAATAAAATCTAATATATATATTTTTAATTTAAGTCTATATATATATATATATATATATATATATATATATATATATATATATATATATATATATATATATATATATATATATATATATATATATATATAATTTTTTATAATTTAAATTTAATTTATTTTTCAAAATCTATTTGTTAATTTAATATATATATTTTTTAAATTTAATATTTTTATTGTATTTTATTTTTCATATTTTATTTTTAATCAATTTTTCATTTTTTTACTTTTAATTTCAATAATTTTATTTTATTATTTATTTATTTTTAATTTAACATATTTCTTAAATAATTTTTTTTTTTTTTAATTTATTAATTTAATAAACATTAAAAAAAAAAAAAAAAAATTAATTTCTATATTTTGTTTTTTAACTTGTTTTTTTTTTTAATTTAATATTTTTATTTTGTTTTTATTTCTATATATTTTGAAATTTTAATCTTTAATTTTAATTTTTTTTTTCTTAAATTTTAAGTTCTTTTTAATGTTTGAATTAAAATTTTTATTTTGTTTATATTTTTATTTTTTTATTCCAATATATTTTTAAATTTTAAGCTTTAAAATGTTTTTATTTTTTAAATTTATTTTTTTCTTAAATTTTAGGTTTTTTTTTTAATGTTTCAATTTTAAAAATTAAAAAATGTTATTTCTATTTTTAAAATGGCTACAATATGATGATGAAAAAAGTATATTCAAAGATTGAACTGTTTTTTTTTGAGGGTGTTTTTTCAATCCTTTTTTCAAGAAACAATTTTGTTTTTAGCATAATTTTATAAAATGTTGAAATTTGACCTTCAAAAAAAACCAAGTGCGTTCTGGAATACACTTTTTTGTTTTTGGGGTGTTTTTTCATGTTTTTTGAGGTAGAGTTCCCGTTTTGAGGTCAGGTTACCTATTTCATCGGTAACAATGTTTAGAACTAGGTTTTTTCATCTAGAGGGATAGAGGAAAGTGGCTTTAGGGCTTTTCCTTCTTATTAGATCTTAGTAGGTCATATTTATCAGTAACACAAGCGTTGTTCAACACAACTATTGAACTTACCCACATACTACACGATCTTACTTATTTTTGCATTAAACAGAGTAAATAACCATAAAATGAACTGCGCTATTCAGTTATAGAACAAAACCCTTATTCAGCATAGACATTCATAAACATTAAGAAAAAATCAAACACATCATAATAACTCATATATTCTCAACAATTATTTCATTAATGTCCAAACCTATCTCATACATTCACTTTCCACCCTGCGCACATAACTGCAAGGGCCTGCACAAAAAACTACAATATTTCCTAAGGTCTCCGCCCACACAGCTGCAGGATCCTTTTACTCGAACCCAAAACATAGAATCTAACTCAGTCTTACATCCAAATTCATTGCATATCATTAATCATAATCTACCTTTTTCCTGTCTTTGTCTTGTGCAATAAGCTGATAAATATGATCAATCACAACATTGTCATACTCATGCTAGACAGGTTCTCTATAGCACACACCTTCAGAGGGATCCAATGGCACAATAACTTGGGTGCCATCCTTTTCAAATATCATATGCCTATGATTCAATTTCATTATAGCATCCATGTCATAAGCCTAGTAAAATCCTAATAGCGTGGGGTACAAATTAATATCATCAACGATCTCGATGACCTCAAAGTCAACCAACACACTTGCACCATTAATATCTACGTTGACTCCTTGCAAGCACCCCATAGGGATGATCTTCTATTGATTTTCCATCCTCAGCTAAATATGTGACCATTGCAACTTTGGCTTTCCCATCTGGTCCCATGTCTGTTTTGGTAGAACATTAACATCTGATCCCAAATTCAGAATGACTTGATCCATCTCATAGTCTTCGATCTGCACAATTAATTTCATCTCTCGACGAATTATCTTCTTATTCTTGTACACTTTGTTTACTACGCATTGTTCCATCCACAACTCTTCTTTACCAATGTAGTTATTAATCAACTCCTGCAATCCTTCTACAACCTTGTGGTCCCTTAACAACTTCATGCACGTTTGTAACAAAGATGCTAGGATCGACGGATCGGCTCCATTTACTTCAACATTATCTTTAGGATTCTTTTCTACTAGGAGTAACTGTCTCTGCACAGGCAATGTCACAACCTTAGGAGTCATAAAATATTTCTTCGCTGCCAATAATGTCTCTTTTTTCGCGCTGTACATAAAACCTAACAATATTATCTTCAACCTTCCTTACCCATGTATCTGGTACATACCTCTACCCATCTACGTTGTTCCCTCCTATATTCATACCACTACGAGTGACTATGTTAAAACTTGGGTCTCCTTGGCGCGGTTCAACCCTAATCATCCGTATGTTTTGCACTGGATGCTAGTTGCACTTCTCCTGCATTTTAGCTAATAAAACATGAATGTCTTCTATTTCATGACCAAATTATTGAAAATAATTACAAGGCACAACAGTAGAATTTTGGAAATCTCGAGAAAAGTGGCCAGAATTTTCATAGTTGTTACAAGCGACCTGTCCTCGGCCGCACCCTCAGCCTTGAAAACCTCCTCGCATAGTTGGTGAACCCATATCTTTGCGACCTTCTACTTGTAGTCGATATGCACACAGACTATTTTGTAGCATTAGATCATAGCTCATACAATGATGTTCATCATGCCAAATCGAACTACATAAGTTGCAGAATAGTTTCTTTGACGATCTCACCAAATTTTGTAATCAGTGACAAAAATTGGTGGAATGTTGGCCTGAAACTTCGCAGATACTACACCATACATTAAGCCCTACACTTGGCCCTCCGCTCGATCCAGGTTTTAATGGAATCGGTATCCCAACGTCCAAATAGTATCTAAAAATAGGACATTACTCCTTGTAGTGACCCTCAACCTTGCACTTGACACACTAGACCTCTGTTCTCATCTCTGGGAAAACCTCCTTTCCCTTATTTAGATCATGGAGCTCCATGTGCAAACTTTTCAATTGAGTCTAAATCTATTACAACCCTATGTTTGTATCGAATACTAGTGAAGCTTCCAGCTTCATCACTATCTCCAACGCTTTAGCCTCAGTCTTGATCTTCTGTTGTGACAATGGAAATATAAGATGAGGCAACACCACAATAATGAACCATTCTCTATGTTGTTCATCCAAAATATTGAAACTAATCTGGCTCAAAAATGTCTTGAATCATTGATCTACCACCCATACGGTCTCGATAGGAAGCTGCTTAATTTCTTTAATCTCAGTGATACACAGGGATTTCAAATTTGAACTCTTGAATTCAACATTCAACACTGTCTTTGTTTCAACCAATGAAGAATTTTTATTCGTTGTAACAAAATTCATGTACTAGGACAATTATCGATCTTACAGCGTAATAACCAACTACGCTTTCTTCATATCTTTGCCTCTAACATTCCGTGAACTCCATATCACTTCTACTACAAACCAGAAATTTTCAGGGTCATTTGTTCCCTTGAATACAAGCATCTTTGATGGTTGGGCCATGATGAATGGGGGAGGTGGAGGTCGAAGGAAAAAATTAAACAGAGTGATGATGGAGGTGGAAGGTTACTGAATTTCCTCAGCACTCTCCTGACTTTCAAATCCTAATGACAGCCTTCGCTGAGTAGCAAGGTTGCTTTCTCCTCCTTCAGTCTCAAACAATGGTCTATATTCCCTTTCAATGTATGTTCCCCAACTGGTCCTAAACCTTTTTCCACTTCACTTAGCACTAGGTTCTTTGTCTTCAAACATCATTCTGAGAAAAATCGAAGTATACCCTTTTCACAAAATAGCATTTTAATCCATAACTTCAGTGAATTCAAGTACTTACCTCGCAGGCCTTTAAAAAGGTTGCCCTTTGGTTCACTATAGGAAAAATAGGTCTTGATCGTGAACTCAGTAATGAATCCTCGAAGGATGTTATCAATCGAGTAATAAACAAATCTCATGATCTCGTTATCAGTCTTTTTCAGTTCCTCAATTAGGTATGGGGTCTAGACAGTAGGTCTATTATTAAAATACCCCATTTGAGTAGTTAGCCTTGAGATCCACTCATGCATCTCGCTAGAAAACGATGCAAGGAAGAACTCGTACTAATCTGTATAGATATACTTCTATAACCAGTGTTCAGTAGAGATACGTGAAATTCTATTTTCTTGCATAACAAACTCACGCTCTTTCAGATCTATCCAATCTTCAATATATTTTTTAGATAGATGCCACAACCAGCTATCCCTCAGTCATATCCTGGTCCTGAAAATGAAACAATTTTTTGGCTTTATGGGGCCCTGACCTAGGTTTAGATAGTCTGCATAGTCCAACAAAACCCATTATCACTAGCCCTTTCGGCAACGATTTGCTTGTGCAGACCAAAGTCTCACCCGAAGCAATATAGGGGGATGCTATAACCAAATTTATACATCCAGAGAGATAAAGAAAATTGGCTTCAGGGATTTTCCTTCTTATCATAGATCTGCAGGTCATATCTATTAGTAACACAAGCTTTGTACAACACAACTATTGAACTTACCCACAAACTACGCGCTCTTACTTATTTAAGCATTAAACACAACAAATAACCATAAAATGAATTGCGCTATTAAGTTATAGAACAAAACCTTTATTCAACATAGACATTCATAAACATTAAGAAAAAAACAAACACATAATTATAACTTAGATCTTCTCAAAAATTCTTTCATTAATCTCTAAATCTATCCCATACATTCACTTTCTACCCTGTGCACACAACTGCAAGAGCTTGTGCAAACAACTGTAGTCTTTCCTAAGGTCTCCATGCACACAGCTGCAGGAGCCTTTTCCTATAACCCAAAACACAAACTCCAACTCAATCTTACATCCAAATTCATTTCATGTCATCAATCATAACATGCCTATGAATTCTATCTAGACTCCTTATATAGATTTTGCTTTTACAATACCATGGTCCCAAACCATGGGCGAAGTCTAACATTCACAAAAAATCCCATCCCATTACATAATTCAGGGGATTTGAACCACCCTAAAGCCCCTAAGACCAAAAATATACTTCACACTCTGCACCTCAATCTGCAGAATATTTACTTCACGGGGGATCCCAGGTCCAACAACTTTCCTAGTTGGGTTCCTGTATAAATCATTGTGTTATTGTGATTTTGGTGGTTGCATTTCATTGCATGTGTTTCTAAATTGCGATTTCCATTCTACATAATTGTAGAGGAAATTTTTAATCTCTTGTTTTCAGTTTGAATTCATCAGTAGTAGCTAATTTCTATTAATTTCTAAGTGGGGTAGTCGTAGCGTGCCCCCAACCTATCCTGCTAAGAACACCCTATCCAGGAATTCACATTATGCATTTATTAAATGCATAAATTAGACACATGAGGTGTGTATTAATTGGCTTTAATTGGGTTTAGTCCCCACCAGGTCATAGGTTCAAACCTCATGGGGAGGCTTTGAGGAATGAAGCCACTTTTGAGGAAATTAAACTATCCCAAGGGGTGTCCATGCTCTATTGAGCTTCACACAATCCTCATGAAAGTATCACAAAAGTGGGTTGTCCATTCTTCCATCCAATAGATGAGCTAGCGCTGGCCTAGGCTTACCCTAGTTACACAAAAAAATACATGCATAAATTTGATAATAAATATTTTTTTATTTATTTATCAAAAAATGTCATTTATGAGAGTGGAATAGTAATAATAATACAAGTAATCTAATTTTAAGGTTATAGTCAAATCAAATAATACCCCCTTGCTTATGGGGCAATAGATCTCCTTTATAGTGATATGATTACTAAAATTCATAAGATATACCTACTCTGCCCCAAACTCACAAGTAGAATAAAAATAATGATTTTTATTTTTAATAATTGATAATTGGTTAATATATAAGAATTTTATGTTTAAATAGTTGAATGTGAAGTTTAATTATAATATTTGTAATTTTTTAATTTTTTTTAATTTTTTTTTTAAATTTTTTTTTTTATAATTAATTTTTTTAGGATTAATACTTTTTTATTTCAAAATTTTAATTATAATATATGGATTAAGGTTAAATGTTATAATGAAGTACATGGACTCACATTTATGTCCCTAGCGATGATAATAAGGGATGTTGGGTTTTTTTGGAGTTTGGTATGACATAAAACTACTTCTAATTATCTGAGGGTTCTTTTTCTTCCTTAAACATAAGGAAACAATTTAATAGCCCGAGACCGAAAGGTAGTTTGTAGGAATGGAGATATGTCCCTTCATAAACTACCAACATGTAATTTCAAATGGCCAAGTTTTTTCTATATAGAATGATGTTATTGCATGTTGGAGTTTCGAAATGATATGAACACAAACAAACATGAATATTTAAGACTTTTTCTTATTTTCAAAAAATATTAATAATAACAATCGTTGATCTGCTATATTTATGTATTATATAGTCATAAATACTTGTATTTTGTGGTAGATTTTCATGGTGTTTAAGGTTTGTCATATATCATGGTTATATATATATATATATATATATATATATATATATATTTATTTATTTTTTTCTGTTAGATTGATCCATGAGAATTTGAACTTTGAATCTCATGCTTTACATATTAATTCATAACATGGTGATCATTAATTGACTCTCTTCCCCAAGGCTATATCATCGTTACCTTTAGATGTGTTATATTATTTTATTTTTGTAATGCTAGGTATAGGACTGCGACCCACCAAAAAGTGCATAACCCCTAAGAGAAGATTTTTCTCCTCTTTGGATAGCTTACCAACCAACAACTTTATATGATCAACACAACATTATGCGAATATCCTTGACCTATTGTTTTTCGTCAAATATATCTCCCATATGGAATTTATTCTTAAAATAAGGTGGGTAATCTATCAACAGGTGCATTAACCATTTTTGCAATCATGTTCTTTAATTTAGTGTTATGAGAATACTAATATGGATCATAGAGTAAATTGGATGATCGATTGATCTTGATTGTATTATTGTTCCCAAACTTCACCTCGGGGTTAGTCTTTGACTCTAGTCTAGTGGGACCTCCATTTAGGCCTAATATTCAGGAAGGGTATTTATTGGGGAATAATTTATTGATGTAACATGTTCAATATAATCCATACTTACCACTTTCTTTGCCTCCCTATTATCCATATCCATTCTTTGTGCCATTTTTAATTCGTCATTAATATTGACACCCTTTCATCCACATCTTTGACTCAAGAACTAGAAACTTGGCCTAGAGAGTGATGCAGCTAAAAAAAAGTTAATAACATATAAATCCATAATGAAAGAAAAATGGAAAATGAAGAATATGGTTGGGAAATTATTTAGTAAGTGGGAAAAATCATATCTTGAGCTCTACCCCCCTCAATATCTAACACATAGTTCCTTAATAATTTAATGTTGAATCCAAAGAAAGGAATTCCTTAAAATCCCAACCTTAATGGGCGATAAAATACCCCATATTAAAGGGGTATTGGAAAATAGAAAATAAATCTTGGGCTCCGAAGCTATGCACCAAATAAATACAAGTCATAAAAATTAAAAAGTGCATCGTAGGGGTGGAAAATGTAGGCTGAGGAAAGGGGTAACTCATTCCACCATGATTTCTCCCTCAAGATGTTGGACCCTCATTAGGTGGTCAAATAGCTATGGAACCTACCCTGAAGTTTTTCCCACTCCATAGCCATAATTATAACAAACACATGGATTGATATAATAACCCGAGACATGTCACTCCCCTTGGGGGTAAGTAAAACCTAATAGGGTTATTAAACTAATCAGCCATAATATAAGTGAGGTAACTTGTTTACATGTCCTGGTCTATTTATACATTTGAAGGTGAGTTTCATATGGAGTATTCTTGTTCCCTTGGCATTATATATTTTCCATTACGATGCTTTAATGGTTATTTTCCCTAGTGGCTATTGATCTCACTTAATATTCAGAGGTTTTTGTTAGGTAGTTTTTTCATAGTAGCAAAGACACCTTGAGTTATGGGCTTGATCCCATTCAACAACACTTTAGAGTTCATTACGCCTCATTCAAAGAGAATTTTAGACCTTGATGATGTAGTGTTTCCCCTACAAAAATGAGCATTGGGTATGAGATGATTCCATATGCTAATTCACCCTCATATGTACTCCTGGATGCTGAAACATTGCGGCAATGTCATTAGGCACTGGACTATTAGATGATGTGCCCAGATGGACCTAGGATGCCCCTAGGCTGACCTTGAAACTTTTGATGGATGTTGCTTGTTCTAAAGCCTAAATGATGGTTTATTATCTTTGACATGATGTAGGAGGGCGTGTAGAACACATTTGGATCTCATCACTTTAGCATGATGATGCCATACCACTCCTTTTTCCATTTAAAAAGTGATTTATGGAATAATTATGATGACATCATGGTTTGGGAGACACTTTATGGAGGTTTACCATTGTACTTTGATACCTTCTTGGAGTGAGGAGTGTTATCACCCTAGTAATTTCTTAGGTCATGGGCTTTTGATTTATAGTTAAAGAAAACTAGGGGTAACCACAAACCTACTTTGGAAATTTAGGATCTAGCCTTCCTAAATTTCAGAGAGGGCTCTCTCTTTCAGATTTAACTTTGTTTTTGTTTAATATTTTAGGCTATTTATGATTGGGCACTTGGTTTTTTGTTTGAAATGTTTGGTGGGAAATAATATTACTTGGAGACAAATTAAAGAGGGATCTACTAGTCCATTCGGCTATGGAGTCAAGATGTAGCAAGCAAAGCTGGAAGGCAAGGCCAAAAGGATGCTAATGTACTCAGGGAAAGGTAGATAACCCTCAGATATTTGAATAGTTTGTTTTGATGAAATGGATTTCTTTCGAGATAAATGGCAGTAAAGGATCCTTTAATCTAGAAAGCAAGCCATTTCATAAAAAAAAAATATTCAAATCTCTGAGGGTTATCTACCTTGCCCTGAGTACATTAGCATCCTTTTGGCCTTACCTTCCATTTTTTCTTGCTACATCTTGACTCCATAGCCCAATGGACTAGTAGATCCCTCTTTAATTTGTCTCCAAGTAATCTTATTTCCCACCAAACATTTCAAACAAAAAACCAAGTGCCCAATCATAACTAGCCTAAAATATTAAACAAAAACAAAGTTAAATATGAAAGAGAGAGCCCTCTCTGAAATTGAGGAAGGCTAGATCCTAAATTTCCAAATTAGGTTTGTGGTTACCCCTAGTTTTCTTTAACTATAAATCAAAATCCCACGACCTAAGAAATTACTAGGGTGATCACATATTGGCGACTCCACTGGGGAAATTAACCACTCTCTAGTTTTAAATTTAATCTTGAAGGAAGATTTTTAAATATATATTTTATACTTTAAGGTTAACTTTAAAGGTTGTGGGTATTCATAAATAGTCATTCTGGCTTCTAGGAAAACCTACTATACCAGGTCTAACCCGGATCCTAAGCCTGCAATAATAGTAGATAACCTAGAACAGATTGGAAAAAATAAAAAGAAAAAACAAATTGATAGTTTAGAAGCTGAAGTGCCCTTGAGAAAAGCTAATTCCTTACCCAAAGAAATAGTGAGCTTATCTGATATTGATTTTGATTTCAAGTTTAAAAATTCATTATTTAGAAATAAATCTGAAACTTATTTAAAGGAAACTGTCATAGATCCTGTTTTTACTTCTTTTGTGAATGAGAAATAGAAAATTATTTCAGCATCAATAAAATCAGACAAATCTGAAATTCAAAGTCCAGTAGAAAGGGCTAATGTTACACGGATTAAAGATGTTGATGAAGCTATTAAATTAGCTCAATTTTTGTCTCACTTTAAGCCTCCAGTTTCTCAATTACACACAAAAATATTTCCAGCAGCAGATTCAACTCTGTATGCTGCCACTTCATTTTTAGACTCCACTTTTAGCTCACCCACAGAACCTTTTAGTCCTGAGTTGCCTTTGCAGCCTAGGATTATATTTTCATCATATCCTCAAGCCATTGCAAGTACATCCACATAACGATTTATTCCTAAGTTGCCTTTGCAGCCTAGGATAGTACTTCCATCATTCACTCAGTCCATTGCATCCACTAGTTTTATAAGCACTACATTGTTTCCATCCAGTTCCATATATATACCAATATATTTTCCAAGTTCTTCAAATATAGTTTTCAGCACATCAGCTACTATAACCAGCACATCTCCTGTCATTTCTGCAAAGCAAGCCATTTCATAAAAAAAAAATATTCAAATCTCTGAGGGTTATCTACCTTGCCCTGAGTACATTATCATCCTTTTGGCCTTACCTTCCATTTTTTCTTGCTACATCTTGACTCCATAGCCCAATGGACTAGTAGATCCCTCTTTAATTTGTCTCCAAGTAATATTATTTCCCACCAAACATTTCAAACAAAAAACCAAGTGCCCAATCATAACTAGCCTAAAATATTAAACAAAAACAAAGTTAAATATGAAAGAGAGAGCCCTCTCTGAAATTGAGGAAGGCTAGATCCTAAATTTCCAAAGTAGGTTTGTGGTTACCCCTAGTTTTCTTTAACTATAAATCAAAATCCCATGACCTAAGAAATTACTAGGGTGATCACATATTGGCAACTCCACTGGAGAAACTAACCACTCTCTAGTTTTAAATTTAATCTTGAAGGAAGATTTTTAAATATATCTTTTCTAATTTAAGGTTAACTTTAAAGGTTGTGGGTATTCATAAATAGTCATTCTGGCTTCTAGGAAAACCTACTATACCAGGTCTAACCCGGATCCTAAGCCTGCAGTAATAGTAGATAACCTAGAACAGATTGGAAAAAATAAAAAGAAAAAACAAATTGATAGTTTAGAAGCTGAAGTTCCCTTGACAAAAGCTAATTCCTTACCCAAAGAATTAGTGAGCTTATCTGATATTGATTTTGATTTCAAGTTTAAAAATTCATTATTTATAAATAAATCTGAAACGTATTTAAATGAAACTGTCATAGATCATGTTTTTACTTCTTTTGTGAATGAGAAATAGAAAATTATTTCAGCATCAATAAAATCAGACAAATCTGAAATTCAAAGTCCAGTAGAAAGGGTTAATGTTACACGGATTAAAGATGTTGATGAAGCTATTAAATTAGCTCAATTTTTGTCTCACTTTAAGCCTCCAGTTTCTCAATTACACACAAAAATATTTTCAGCAGCAGATTCAACTCTGTATGCTGCCACTTCATTTTGAGACTCCACTGTCAGCTCACCCACATAACCTTTTAGTCCTGAGTTGCCTTTGCAGCCTAGGATTATATTTTCATCATATCGTCAAGCCACTGTAAGTACATCCACAAAACCATTTATTCCTAAGTTTCCTTTCCAGCCTAGGATAATACTTCCATCATTCACTTAGTCCATTGCATCCACTAGTTTTATAAGCACTACATTGTTTCCAACCAGTTCCATATATATTCCAATATCTTTTCCAAGTTCTTCAAATATAGTTTTCAGCACATCAGCTACTATAACCAGCACATCTCTTGTCATTTCTTCAAATCATGGCTGCAAGATATGCCCCTCTAGTTTTACCCCAAAACCTCCATGATATGCCCCAAAATTGCCAAAATGATATCCCATTATTTGATAATTTTTCCCAATATACTGCACAACAGCATGTCACCAGAATGACTGATTTTTGTGAAATTTATGAGATAGATGAATCTAATGTCCGAATGAGGTTGTTTGCTCAAAGTTTAACTAGAGAAGTAAAAACATGGTTTAGAAATTTAGTTGCTGGTAGTATAGCAGATTTAGCTGCATTTCATAGAGCATTCATAAATAAATGGGAAAAGAAAAATAATCCCCTCCAAATTTTATCTAAGTTTGATGCTTTAAAAAGAGCTCCTAATGAATTTGTTCAGGATTATTGCACCGGATATAACAGTGTTTATAATGCCATCCCTGTTGATCTTAAACCTACCCCCTATTCAATACTTCTTAAATTTCCTGATGGATTTGATCCAGATATGGCATACCAATTAAGAGAAAAAAATGCTGAACATTAGAATAGATGCAATTAGATGTCGTTGGTGTAGAAATTAATATCCTAGCCAAAAAAGCCAGACTTAGGAATGAAAGGAGAGTCACAATCAAAGAAGAGAATTCAAACATAGATGGTAAATTTGATCTTTTTGCTAAAACTTTAGAAATAGTAGTTGAGAGATTAGACAAAATTGAGAAAAAACCACAATGGGATAACCAACCCGAAATCAGAAATCCCAACTACAGAAAAAACAACAATCCTGGAAAAGGTAAAGAACCTTCTCCAGATCAAAACATTAGGCCCCCTTTTCAAGAGAACTATGCTGAAATTTCTCAAAACAATGTTGAGGATGAGGAAGACATCAACATAATGACGGGGATAGATGAAAGAAATACAATTTTCCTCACTCAGGAGGATCAAGAACTCTTTGAGATTCAATAAATCAAAGTAGAATCTGGTGAATCCTTTGACTATAAGCAAGGTTATAACTTTGCAATCAATGAAATTCACAACTAGTATATCCTTAGGAGCAAGAAAAAAAATGAGCCTTCTACAAAAAATAATGCTCCAACTCAACAAAATCAAAACAAAAAGAATGTAGAGGCTCCTAAAACAAAAATTTTGCAAATTCTTCCAAGAGAAAACAAGAAAAATTCAAACCCACTTAGTCCTAAAAAATAGTCTAGTCCAAAGATTGTTGATATCACTGATGAGGTGGCTCAATCCTCCAAAGATGCCCAAAAGGCTAATACTACAAAGGCCACTAATTAAGCAAAAACAACAGTTCCTGATCCAAAGAAGAATCCAGCTGACTCTAAATCATCAAATCCTTAATCTTCTACTGAAAATTCTAGATCTGACAAAGCCTCTATTTCCACTCAAACTGTTCATGAAAAAATAATAAAAGACATCAGAAATCAAGAAACTTAAACAGAAGATAAAAGAACAACTCAAGCTAAAGTTAAAACTATTGAACCTCAAGAAAAACTGACTCAGTTAACAATCACAAAAGATGAGCTTCTGTAGCTTAGTAAATCTCAACCTGCATTCAACATTCAAGCTAAAATATTCAAGTTAAAAATACCAATTCCTTTAACAGAATTGGTAAACAATGACTTGTATAAATCAACAATCAATGAAACTTTACACATGAATGATGGTGAGGATTCAATTAATCTAAATGATGATCAGCCTGAATTAATTTTTGGTCTTGATGTAAATGGTACACATGCTGATGGAGAAATTCCTCCTTTTTACATTAGTCTTACTATTCGCGATCAGATATTGCACAATGCAATGTTAGACTCAGGAGCTTCCCACAACTTAATGCCAAAAGCTATTATGGAAACTCTGAATCTAGAAATAACTAGGCCATATAAAGACTTGTTCTCATTTGATTCCTCTAAAGTTAAGTGCATTGTATTAATAAAAGATTTGTGTGTCAATTTAGTTCAATACCCAGGTAAAAGCATGATCATGGATATTGTAGTAGCTGACATCCCACCAAAGTATGGCATGCTTCTTTCTCGCTCGTTGTGAGCTAAGTTGCAGGGATATCTACAACTAGACATGAGTTTTGCTACTATCATAGTATTTGGACAGCCCAAAAAATTATATAGAGAATCATTAATGAAATACATGGTCAGTAATGCAAAAATGTCCATAAATTATCCCATATATTCAACCCCAACTGACCTTGACTCTTTCATTTTATGCAACTCTGATAATAATGATATCCAGACTGAATTGATTGACAGAAAACCTGAACCAAACAATGATAATATTGGTCATGAAGCCCTTTGGCACTTAGATTTTGATGGCTCTATGAACAAGACAGGGGCAGGAGCTAGAGTATGGATCACCAACATGAAAACCAGTCATTCGGAAGGACATGCCTTTCGACTCAACTTTAAATGCACCAACAACATGGCATAGTATGAAGCATTGATCTTAGGCCTTCAAATCATCAGAAACTTAGGAGGTAAAAGAATTTTAATCATGGGTGATTCAGAATTAGTCATTAAGAAAATAAAAACTAAGTATTTTGTTCATAATCCTAGATTAGCCAAATATAGAGATGCAACAATTGACTTGGTTGATGATTTACTAGAGTTTAAGTTTGCTATTATTCCCAGAAATCAAAATTTGCAAGCACATTGCCTAGAAACTTTTGCTAGCACATGTAATTTACCTTTTCAACCAACACATAGATATACTGCTGAAGTAAAATACAAACCCATTGTTCTTGACAATCTTAAATACTGGCAGATTTTCTCTGAAGATGAACAGATTTTCAATTTTTTGAACAGCAAGGAAGAATTCCAAAACTGTAAGATAGACACTGATGGTAATTTAGATTCAGAATGTAATGTAGATGATAATTTTAACTATGAAATAAATAATGTAGATCTACATAAATATAAAAACCCAACTGTATTGACTCAATCAGATATAGATAACTTAGAAAAAGTAGACATAGAGGAAATAATTGAAGAAGAAATAGACATGCTAGAATTGAAAGATAATCTTTTACCTAAAGGTTTAACTCCTTTAGAAGACTTGTTCCAATGATGTGCCCAAAAAGCCTAAAATGGAACTAGTCAAATATGATATTGAGGAGTGCAATATAGGAACAGAATTACATCCTAAAATGATAAAGTTGTCTAAATCCTTACCACAAGAAGAGAAAGTCAAATACATTGATCTGTTGAAAGAATATCAAGATGTATTTGCATGGAGTTATGAAGATTTAAAGGCTTATGACACAAATAAAATTCAACATAAGATTCCTGTAAAAGATGACCAGAAGCCTTTTAGACAAAAATTAAGAAGGATTAATCCTATCTTGTTACCTTTGATAGAGAAAGAAGTCAAACGAATGTATGATGCCCAAATAATTTCACCAATCAGATATTCTGATTGGGTTTCTAACTTAGTACCTACTAGGAAGGAAACTGGAGAAATAAGATTATGTGTAGATTTCAGAAATCTCAATAAAGTGTATTTGAAAGATAATTACCCTTTGCCAAAGATGGATCACATCTTGCAGAGAGTAGTTGGATCTTCAAAAAATTCTTTATTGTATGGTTTCTTAGGTTATAACCAGATACTTGTTCAGAAAGAAGACCAACCCAACACAACCTTTACTACTCCTTGGGGCACTTTCATGTATGTGAAAATGCCTTTTGGATTAATGAATGCTAGAGCTACCTTTCAAAGGGCTATGGATATAGCCTTTGCTAAAGAAATCCTTAACTTTTTGGTTATTTACTTAGATGATATTACTGTGTTTTCTAAATCTGATAATGAACATTTGGATCACCTGAAACAGGTATTCATTAAATGTAGGAAATATGGCATATCCTTAAATCCAAAAAAGAGTCTTTTTGGACTCAAAGAAGGTAAATTGTTAGGACACATAATTTCCAAGGAAGGTATTAGGATAGATCCAACAAGAATTGAAGCCATACTAAACATTCACCCACCTTGGAACATCAAAGAGTTACAAGCATTTTTAGGATTTTTTTTTTTTTTTTAAGAAGATTTATTTCTAATCTAGCTGAAATCATAAAGGAAATTAATAACATGCTGAAAAAAGACTTGGTATTAAAATGGACAATTGAAGCAAAACAATCTTTTGAATCTATAAAACATGCTTTAACCAAAACACTAGTCTTAATTATCCCAGACTTCAAAAAATATTTTATTATCTTTTCATTTGCCTCTGAACATACCATAGCTGTAGTTCTTTTGCAGAAAAATGACCAAGGTTTTGAAAAGCCTATAGCATTTTCAGTAAAACACTTAGAGATGCAACTCTAAAATACAACATAATGGAAAAACAAGCCTTAGCCTTGATTAAAGCCATAAAATATTTTAGAGTTTACATTCTTTACTCTTACATTATTGCCTATGTTCCTAATTCTGTAGTCAAAGATATTATTACACAAGATGGACCAGATGGTAGAAGAGGAAAGTGGATTGCCACTATCCTTGAGTATGATATCAAAATCAAACCAACTAAGCTCATAAAAGGACAAGGGTTAGCTAGATTAATGGCTGAATCCAACTGTAATGCCTTAGATATAAATTTCATTGCACAAATTGATGACCAAGAAGAGATGGCGATTCCATTGATCAGTGAGGCCTTTCTAGACGCACCATGGTACTTTGATGTTATCTTTGTACTCACATATTCACAAGCTCCTCCTGGTTTAACTAGAACTAAAGCTAGATTTGTCAAACTTAAAGCAATGAGATATTGTATTCTAGATAAAATGCTTTATCGGAAAGAACAAAGTGGGATTTTACTGAATTGTTTACTGAAATCAGAAGCTGACAAGATTCTTGAGGAATTTCATGCAAGTGACTGTGGAGGCCACTTATACTGGAAGAGTACAGAAGATAAAATTCTTAGAGCTTGTTTCTACTGGCCAACATTGTTTGCTGATGTCAAAAAATATGTTACCTCCTGTCACCAATGTCAGATTTTTAAAGGGAAAAATAAGTTGTTACCTTTACCACTCAAACCTATTTCTACTGAGATGCCTTTTCAACAGTGGGGTTTAGACTTTATTGGAGAAATTCATCCCCCATCTTCTAGATAGCATAAATGGATTTTGACTACCACAGATTATTTTACCAAGTGGATAGAAGCCATTCCTACAAGGCATGCCACAGAATCAGTCATAATCTCTTTTATTGAAAAAAATCTTTTATCTAGATTTGGATGCCCACACAAAATTATTACTGATAATGCAGCTGCATTTAAATCCAGGAAAATGATTGCCTTTTGCAACAAGTATCACATTACCCTAGGCCACTCTACTACTTATTACCCTCAAAGTAATGGCTTAGCAGAATCCTCTAATAAAAGCCTGGTAAACATCATCAAAAAATTACTTCAAGAAAACAAAAAGACTTGGAACAAAAAGTTGATCTATGCCCTATGGGTAGATAGACTCACCACCAAAAAGTCAATTAGTACTTCACCTTACCAGATAGTTTATGGAATGGATGAAATTTTTCCTTCATCATTGGGAGTTCCAGTAATGAAGATTATTCAGGAATCACAAGTTGAGATTAATGACATTCAACAGAGAATAAATCAAACCATTCATTTATAGCAGACTAGGGAGGAAGTATATGAAAAATCTCAAATAATTCATGATAAGATCAAACATATTTTTGATAAAAGGAGTAAGGAGGATTATTTTTACATAGGAGATAAAGTGCTAAAGTGGGATTTCAGGAGAGAGGAAAAGGGAAAACATGGAAAATTTGATTTTTTATGGAAGGGACCTTATGAAATTTATGGGTACAGAGGTAATAATGCATTTTTTATCCGAAATTTGGATGGAACAAACATTCTAGAAGGACCAGTGAATGGTAGGATGCTTAAACACTACTATTCTTCTGAGTTAACTAACAGCTAGTTCCAGATTGATTCCCTTTTTACATCATTGTAAATATTCATTGCAAGTGAGTGGATTGGATTAGATGTTTTCTTTTCAAAATTTGAAGCCCGGAGTGAAGGCCCTAAGCTTTGAAGAGTAAAATATCATAAGTATGAGTTATTGCAGAAATAAAAAGATAGTTACAGGATTATCAAGGTCAAAGATGAAGGTTACTGATCTTAGAGTTCTTGACATTTCACCAGGAAATGCCATCCCCATGTGAAGCTGCTGTTAGGGACCCATAAATATAGGATTCATAATTTGGAATTTACTTATGAATAGTTTTGTAAATATGTAAATACTTTGCCTTCTGCAAGTTGTATTCCCATGTTTTGTAAAAATAAAAGAAAAAATAAAAAAAATATATATCGAAAAGAGGGTAAAAAGTCCTAAAATAAAAATCAAAGGACTTAGAAAAAATAATACATGCCAAAAGGAAAAATATGAATAAAACATGAAAGTGTGCAAGTCTAAATGCCACTAATTTTTACTTTTTGCAGTTGATTATGGAAGAGTGTCAATAAATGCCATAATCCATGATGAGTTGAACTGCTTAATCTTGACTTGTCATGTTTGAATTTACTTGTTTTAGATAGAGAATAAAGAGTTGTCAAATAGTTTAATCCTGACAATTCAGTAGATAGGTATAGAGTAAAAAGGAACCCAACAGTTTAATCTGGGTCCTTGGATGAAATAAGGTAGAATTAGATATTTTTTACAGCTTTCAAAAGAATAAAATTTTCAAGGTTGCTAGCTCAAATGCACCTGCACAAATGGAAGAAAAAATGTTAGATTAAAGATTGGGTAGGCAGAAGAAGGTGGGAAAATCATTGTAAATATCTTTCACTAGGCTATAATAATTAATTTCCGCTTCCCTATAGCTATTTGACATTCTAAACTTTTAATCAAAGAGGCTTAGAGCATTTCTCTGACTTCTGTTGGGACCAGACCCAAGGCTCAATAACTGGCTAGTTGAAAATGTTAAATTTCTGTTAATCCTAAAATTTACATCATCTGCCATTCATGCATTCATCACCATGCAATTTCATAAGTAAAGACTCCATTTTTACTTAATGATACATAAAGCCACCATTTGATTAACTGCCTCCATCTCATAAAGCATAAAAACCCTCAAAAAGACATTATATCCTAAGTAAAGGTGGTGAAATTATAAAATGATAAACTTTGCTTTAAGTTTTCACTTTACTTAGTCATCTAGTGTATTTTTGTGTTTTCCATTTTCCCTTGTCATATTAACCTCTTAATTATTTTATTAATTCCTTGTAAACACACCTTATCCTAAATATTATAACTCCTTTATCTAATTATCCCGTAAACCCACTATTATAAGATTTTTTGACCAAAGAATATTATCCACATGGTGAATTAAAACCCCAATTACACTCCCTTTGGTCTTAAAAATAACCCTATTCAAATACCCCGCCCCCTATAGTGAATAGACATCTCCATAGTCTATAACTATATAATATAAATAAAATAAAAAAGCACTTTACACATATTTTATATGTCTAAAGCGGAAAAAACACTACTTCGACTATTTCATTTTAAACCTAAGTTTTTATAAAGGTGATGTCCCCGCGTCTTTGTAATTCACTTCTTACCCTTCTCTAACTTAACCCAAGGTTAAAGTGTGAAATCGCACAACAAATACCTTTACCTTTTTAATCATTCCTGATTGTATAAAACCTTAGGTTTTATATAAATATTAACCCGCCCCACACACCATTTACCATATATATAAACTCACTTTATATATATAAATTGCCCGATAAACCCCTTTTGGACTATACATAGGTATACGTCTATTTTACCATTACCCCTGCACATATAAACATTTCTATATATAACTAAACTTTGGTTATAATCACACATTTTATAAAGGTTTTGTTATATATTAAACACACCATTTCATATACAGCACCTGGACCACACCCATCCTTCACCACAACTCTTTGAAAGATCCTGACGTTTCGCACCATCCAATCAAATCCAACGGTGCGTGTTCACTTTCCCGCTCCGAAAGTGATCATTCAATGTTTATTAAAAGTTGTGTGAGAAAAGTTGTTTCGCCAAACCTCCCAATGCTACGTGTCTGATTTTAATTAGATCACGTTCCAAAAGGCTTAAACCATTTACCATCCAAATCGAACGTGAAACCCAGTTTTTGTTTTCATAAATTCACCTCCCGCCATTGAAAGGACCTATAATAAATGATATTTACGATGATTATTAGTGAAGGTTTAAACCTTAATATTTCATTGTTTTATGTATTATTTTCCTGCTCGACTGGTAAGAAGTTATGACCCGATTGATTAATGAGTTCTGAGCCTCTGATTAGCCAATTTCTTACCCTGAAACTGAATTTCACCATTTTCTACTACTTCTGAAAGACCATTGAAGCCACCCTCGGTAGCGTCAAGGATCCAATATAAATCCGAAGCCACCAGAAAACCCTCCCCGACTATCAAGATACCTATGAACCAGGTATTTTACTGAATTTGACCTGCAAAATTCACAATTTGACTGCAAATTAAACCAATTAAGCTACTGAGACCAGAATTACCGGTTTAAGCATGCCCAAACATTGAAAAAATAGGGCAAACCCTTGCAAATTTTCCTCAAAAATTTCCGTTTGCCTAAAACTCTGTTTTAAAGCCATTTTCTCAATTTCCAGTCATAAAAAGACAATTTCCATGGTTAAAAAGATTTAAAAAGTGCACAGAAAACCAAAAATCCTTTTTTTTCAGTCCTCTACACCCAGAAAACCTGTGTTTTCTGTCCTAAAACCCCTGCTCAGATTCCCAGATTCCCAAAATTATCCCAGATCTGCTCAATTACCCTCTGTTTCAAAATTAACTAAAGCAAACAGTTTAATCTTGCTTAGTTTTTCCTAAAAATGACTAAAAAACAGGTTACGCCCAAAGATGGAGGTCCCAAAGCCTCAAAACCTATAACAACCAAGCTTCCCAAGCCTGAATCCTCAAAGATCAACATGTCAACTCCTGCTTTAACAGCTGATTCAACTGAAGTTGTTAGACCTCTCCAACCACCTATTTCCTCTGAAGAAAAAATTCCTTTAACTGATTTAGATTACAATATTGCTGATACAGTGGTAGAATTCAATTTGCTTGAGATTCATAACTGGTGTTCTGTTAAATTTCTAAATAAAAATCAAGATGACAGACCTATTTGGGAATCCAATTTGCCCAAATATGTAGTTCCTGTTACTCATCCAGCCCAGGACTTGGTCAGACTATATCAAATGCATTATGTTCCTGATCAGAGAGCCATGGTAAACAAAGATGGAGTAATTCTTTTTTTCATCACAGCAGAATCCATAAATGAGATGCTTCAGTTGAAGCTTGATCCCAGAGTATTGCCCTTGTCAATTGAAGAGTTAACCCAGTTATACTTAGAGTTGGATTTCCCTAAAAAGTTTATGATATTTCAAAATTTTATTCCTACCCATGTAGACCTTCCTAAGGTGAATCCACCATATTTTACTTCTGATTTTCCTGAAGCTTCTAGACAAGTGATCTCAATACTATCCTTCATTCTAGGACATTTTAATGATGAATTTACTGATGCATCTATACTTGGTTTCCTTTCTACATTATCCCATGGGCAGCCTCCTGCCATGACCTTTGATTTTGCCAGTTTTATTGCTGATAGCATCCATCATTAGTTGACCACATTACCAAATGAAGGACTTTTCAGATATTCATCTTATCTATTCCATTTGTTTCTATTTTTCCAAGCTGAGCATTTTCCCATTGCTTTTCAAAATATGGATGTACAGGGTCAGCCTCTATCAGTGATATTTTGGACATCCTTACTCAGAAAGAAAGGAAATGATTTCAGTTATAAATAGTTTTCAGACTTATTCATCATGACATGTATGCATTTTATTTACAAGTCTGAACATCCCAGAGTGAGTGAAGAAATGAAGAGAATATTATAGCTATCTGAACAATTCAAAGTAGGAGACTGGTACTTATCAGAGACACACAGAATTAAGAATATTTGGAACAAATTTGTCCCCATATAAGTTACCTAAATTTTTAATCATCAGGGTTTTTGCATTGGAATATTTGAGACAATTTTTAAATGCAGATGCTATAAAATTCATGGCATCAAAGAAAAAGACACAATTTAAGTTGAAGAGCCAGATTGTCCCTTTCATAATAAACAATAGGGAGGCTGAGAAAGAAGTATCTAGAAAATTATCTGAGTATTAGTTTCAAGAGAGTTTTCAATGGAATTATGATCCCCAGGGTTACCTCAGTGATATAAGGGTAAAATGCAAGCTTCAACCTTTTATACATGACTAAAACCACATATTGAGAGGTTTTCCAATCAAATGGAATGGATGCCAAACACATTGATAGATCCTATTGATGATACAGAAACAATTAAAAAAGTAGACAATTCACAGACTATGATAGTTATTGAATAGGCAGAAGTTTCAAACAAAATATCAAGGGATGATGAAGGTTATTTAGCTCAAACTATTACTGAGAATAAGTTTAAATTAATTTACAACAAAAGAGCTAAAATTATTAATGCTGAAAAGGAAAAGACCATGGAAATATATGATACCAATGATGAGGGAATGAATGATGATAAGTCAGCAAATCAAGAGGCCACAGTAATAGTTGATGAAGTTTTGACAGAAATTGGAAAAGAACAGATTGCAGTAGATAAGAAGGGCAAGAAAATGATTGAAAAAAGGTTGATTTAGAAATTCCCTCTTCTTCCAAAATAGAAGATGAAAAAGATTCAAATATCAAACAAAGGTACAAACAAATTAAGGAGAAAAATGAGGAGATCAAAAGAGAAATCTACTCTCAATTTCTCGAAGAAAAGCCAGGTAACAGGGACAGAATATTAACAGCATTTTATTATTCTACTAATAAAATGATCATGTCCTACCTCTAGCCAAAGGTTGCAGATCCAAAGACAGTCTCAGACTACAACAAAACAGAATTTGAAGTTGATTTAGAGAATATCCATGAGCTGGATCAAATTGAATTTCATAGACATACATCTGAAATACTATATTCAAAAATAGTGGATGAGACCAGGAGTGCTACTCATTTAAAAAACACCATTTTTAATGTGAAGGACTAGATGAGGCTAGACGAAGCCTCTTTATAGGCCAAAGAACTAAGGATTAAGTCCTTAGAAGATTTAGTCCTTCAGATAGGAGTAGATCCATCAAACATATAGGTTTCTCAGGCCTTGATAAAGAAAAATAATGACGATATCACTACTTTGAGGAAACAGTTAAAACTTCCTCAAAACGAACATCCTCTTGGCCTTTCCTTCTAGTGCTACTTGCTAGACTTTGACTTCATAGCCCAATTGACTAGTAGATCCCTCTTTAATTTGTCTTCAAGTAATCTTATTTCCCACCAAAACCTTTAAAACAAAACTAATTGTTCTATCATAACTAGCCTAAAAACATAAATCAAAACAAAGTTAAATCATAAAGAGAGAGCCCTCTCTGAAATTTAGGAAGGCTAGATCCTAAATTTCCAAAGTAGGTTTGTGGTTACCTTGGACTATTTCTCTTGAACTTGGAGAAATTACTGAGTGATAAGAAGGAGCACTCAACATCCATTTTGTCACTTGTGGCACCTTGAGCATTAATGGAGGATGATGTCATGGTGGAATTCATTATTTCCCACACACGAGTTATATTTGGAATTTATTTTATGTTTTTGAGATATATTGAGGTCATATTGTAAGCCCTTTCTTCTTGAATGCTTAAGGAAACTTGTTTTAGGGATTTTCTTATAAAAATTATGGAAATAAGGAAAGTTAGACTTCATATAAATAAATGAGTCCTTATTTTATGTTTTCATCATGAATCGCTCATCACACTCTCCTCTCTTTTGGGAGCGCGCATAAATATTCTTGCTTCTATTGGGCCAAAATGTGATCTTTTAGGGCGCGAGTTTCTCTTGGAGATGGTTTTTGCATAGATATGATTTCCTAGTGTTACACCAGTTTTTGGTCATCTAACCATGTATAATTAGATCAATCGAAATATACCATGTAAGACCAATTTTACCATAGTAAAATTGCTTTCAATAAGAAATAATCTAAAAAACCATAGTTTATTAAGTTATTTCTGGTCCAAAATTTAAAACCCCATGAGGAATAATTAAATAAATCCTTATTTATTTGATTTTCCTCTAGGAATAATTAATTAAACCTCTGTTTAATTATATTCATAGTCATATTTAACCCAATTAATGAGAAATAATTAGATAAATCATTATTTATCTCATTATTCTCTAGGAATAATTAATTAAATCATTATTTAATTAATATTCCTATTAAATTTGACTAAATCATTTAGGAATAATAAAATAAATCATTAATTTTTTTACTTATTCATTGATCCCATCCTCGAAATGATAAGTAAATATTTTATTTGTTTATTATTTCTAAATAAAGGGATTTAACCAATTTAAATTCCTTTTCCCTCCAACAAAATATAATAAAATATCCCAACAGTTATATCTAGATTTTGGTTAATAATATTTTACTATGCACCATTATCAATGATAACTCAATATTTTGTTATAAATAGAAGGGGTTTCCATTCATTTCTTACCTTTGATCCTTTTATCTTGGTCAGACTTTGATCCTCTTATCATTGTCTATCTTTGATTCATTTTATTTTCTTTTTTCTTATTGAGCTCCCTTTGAGTTCTACACGTCTTGGGTATTCCACAAAAAATGAGAGAGAAAATATGAAGCTGAAGAATTTGAGGACAGTCAAGAAACCATCCCATTAAGGGGGATTGTATTAGTTCTCTTCCCAGGTGTTACATATTACAAAAATTTATTTATAATTCTTGTCTTGTCCATTGGATATTTTGGAGAGACTCTTATTTCATTTTGCTATTTAGCTACTTTATTTACATAGATCTAGGTTTATTTTGCATTTTTTTTCGACTGCCTATTACATAACTAAGAAGTTAAATAGCCACATTTGCTGTTAGGGTTGTTTTTTTTTAAGTTAAGATTTCATACTAACAATTGACGACTCCAAGGGGTTTTATTCAGATTTTCCTACGTGGCCATCTGCTTCAGTACCTAAGGTTTTTTATTGAGCTTTCTTTTTAGCTTCTTAATGTTTTTTTTTTACCTTTTATGCCCTAAAACAGTAAAAAATCTAACTTTCGCATGTTTCTGGGTGTTTTCTGTATGTAACAGGTTTCAACTGCAACAAAGACAACAAAATTTTTCTGCAACCTGCCTCTAAGAATCTCGAAAGTACAGCTCGCACTTTTCAGCCCCAAACCTATGAGTTTTGGGCTCAAATAGCAGCTTTCAAGCCAGGAGCTGCAAGTTCACCAGTCAGCAGGTTAGTACCTGCGAATCGCAGTTTTTTGCTGGGTTTTTTCCTAAAATTTTCAAGCTTTTCCACAAGTACTGTTCAGGGTTGATTGACCTCCGTATCCACCCGTATTAGGCTTGGATATGCTCATTTTTTTCTTTTTGAAGTGGAAACAAGCCTCTTAGGGCTTCAATACGCCTCCACATTTTTAGGAAGGGTTTAACTGAGTAGGTAGTCTAAGATTTTGCAGCACTTTCAGCCATTTTTCAAGGTCTTATCCCTCTTTCTTTTAGATCCATTTAGATTGGTTATTATATCATTCAAAACTCCCCCTTGAGTCTTTTTTGACATTTCCCTTAGGGTCCCTCTTGTTTCCCTTAGGTTTTTAACTTGTCGCCTCCCTTTTCGCAGTAGTTTTCCCTCTAATTTTTTGTTGTTTTTTGCACCTCTTTTTAGGAGATCCGAGTCATTAGATCCTGGTACCTTAGGCTTTAGATATTTTTGCCTTTTTGTGTGTTTTTAGTCAGTTTCTCCTGCCTTTAGACTAGTTTCTTGGGAGCCCTTCTTTTTAAGTTAGAATTTATGCATCTTTAGCTGTTTATTTCATTGTCGCTTCCATTTTTATTTACAGTTATACAACATTTTTTATTTTTCTTTATACACAACCAACTGGGCTTAATTAAAATTAACACATAGATCGTACACACGCACACCTAAAGTGAAGAGTGCTTGGTTTACATTGCCAAGCCAAGACTTAAACATCGCAATTAATTTATTTGCTCATCTGCGCCTTTGTTTATTTTTTCTTCCATCTGATTTGGGTATCTGTGTCTTGCGATAATTGTGCCCCCAAGGTGTTTATCCCAGAGAATCCTAGGCCTTCATTCTCAGTTTCCATTAGGAAGACTTACTCCACCTTGCCGCTGCCGAGTCCTGATACCGACTCTGATTCTGGTCCATCAGGCCCTCATTCTCATTCCGAACTCAGTTCCCCTCTACCTCATTCTCCCACCATGTCAGGTGCCAATGTAGGTACTGGTCCTAATGTTGGTGGTATCCCTAAACCTAAATTTGGGGCTATTAGTAATGGAACCAATACCGGAACCATCCTGGCTACTCCCTTGCTACCTTTTATGGTAGGTTTGAGCCTCCCTAATTTTAGCCAGTCAATCAATGACCCTATACACCATAATCTAGGTTGGCCTATTATGCCAACTAATATTCCTTCTAACATCCCAAATTTCAAAGGAAATTTAGCATAGGACCCTACTAATCACGTCCACTCCTTCCACATGTGGTCTTTGTCAAACTCCATTACTGATGACTCTATCCATCTTCAGTTATTCCATAATACACTCACGGGTGACACTTCTAAGTGGTATGTTGACCAGGCCTCTGCCTCTCATTCCACTTTTGCGACTCTTGCGAAAGCATTCCTATCCTACTTCCAGTTACCTCTCCGATATGATACCGATACCAAGTTGTTGATCACATTTCGTCAGACTTCTACCACACGCCTTTATGACCATGTCCAAGAATGGCGTAGAAGGAGGAACTTGTGTCGTGCTCCCACATTCCACGACTATGTCTATATGGATTGGTTTCTCAGGACACTTTTACCCTCTATCAGTAAAGATGTCACTTCTCACTTTCCTTAGAAAGAGGAAGAAGTTCTCTAAATCACCTTGAAATATGACCTCATCTAAGCTCAGTCTGGTTATGTTTATATTGTCTTACCAGATCTTCCTAGACCTGGTGGTGCCAACACACCGGGAGCATCTCACACTGCCGATGGTATTGTTGGAGCTCTCTCACATCCGTATGCTCATCCTCCCATGGGATATGATTTCCATCAAGGGGGCCAACTCCTCTAGCACTTATCCCCCTCCCGACAACATGTATCCAGGACAAAGCACATTTTCCTCACTACATCATCTGATGCCAGGGCCTGCGGTTGCATAAAATATTTACCCAATGTTGCTCAATCTCCTTATTATTCGTATAAACAACCTGGTACTCCATCCCCTCCAGCATTAGCACCCCAACCTCGTATTCCTTCTCAACCTCCATTGCAGCAGCCACCTCCCCCTTTGAGTCAGGTATATGCACAACAGAGAGTGACTGATCCTATAAACTCTTAGAAAAGGAGGAAAGGCAACCAAAAGAAACCATCACAAGGTAATCAAGGGCATCAACCTAATCCACCAAACACTAACAACTAGCAACAGGGCAATCAACACAAGCATGACAGGCCTCTTCGTATGAATAAGCCTTGTTCTTGTTTTGGTGTGCATGGCCATTATACTCATGATTTTTCCCTTTTACCCCAAATGTGTCAGTTGTGGGAAGCACAAGTAGAATTAAGAGGAAAGCAAGCCGTAGTTTCGGCTCCTCCAAATATTGCGCCTATTCAACCAACTATTTTTACTAATCCCTTCCCTTAGAAAGGGTATGTGGTTGCCCAACCCCGTCAAGGTTAGATCGCGCCTCAAACCTCTCAGTCTGGTACCTCTGATTACCATATTCTAATGATGAATTCTGACGTGGTTAATACCACGGATGTTAACCTCCAAACTCGGTCGCGCCAATATGGAAAGCCACCTGCTTCCTCTGCAACCAAGCCTCAAACCACTGCTTCCACAAAGTCTAGTTAGACACTGAATGTCCCTTTACAAATCCCTCAACCACGTGTAGAGGTCCTTCCCAAGATCCCTAAAGCGCCATTACGCCGAACAACTACTTTCTCCAAAGCCGCCCATAACTACAACATAATAGATGACTTAGCACAATCTCCTGCTGCTATGTCAACGTTGGAAGTCCTCTAGTCGTGCCCTTTACAACGAAAAGCTCTATTATCTGCTTTGGGCATTGTAGATCTTTTAGATGATCATTTGATTGCCTTTGATGTTGAAAAATTAGAACATCCCCCTTACCTTCATCCGTCGCCTTCCAAATACATGTCAAGATTTGGAATGCCTATGTTTCGCATTGTATCATTGACGAGGGGGCATCCACCTATGTAATTTCTACCTCTGTTTGGAAGCAAATCAGATCACCTGAGTTAGTCTCATCCACCATCAATTTCCTTTCTTGGGATGGTCACTCTTATCAACCCCTTGACATGTTCCGCAGTTGTCCAGTTACTCTTACGGGAAAGACTCTTTGCATTGACATTGAAATCATTGATGCCCCCTTGGATTACAACATCATGTTGGGTCGTAGCTACACCTATGTGATGTCTTCTGTCACATCTGTGGTTCACCGTAAGACGTGTTTTCCTCACAATGGAATGATCGTCACCATAGATAAATTTACATATTATGAACCAAAGTCTCATTTGTATCCCGAATTTATCATCTCTTCGGTGGCCGATAAAAGAATAGTCACACCTCTCACTAGTGTCTCACCTGGAGTCTATAAATATTCCACCTTACTTGGTGCATTCCCTGGTCTCCCTCCTCTTGTCACCAATCCTAGGTCATCGAATTTTTGCATGATGCAATTGTCTTAGAGTAACCAAAAGCGATCCCATTCAACCACCTAGCATCCCAAGCCTCCGCAACCTAGTGACAGTCACTCAATGGAGCCTGCAAGGCCTTCCTTTGAAGAACCCTCCTCTTATGCTAGTGTCTCTTCAACTCCTTTTCAACCAGGAATGGTTCCCCCTAGCCTTAACCAGTTAGGAGACATTCCGCCAGGTCATTACCACTCCGGTCAGATACCATTTCTCGCTCCCCCCTTTAGAGTATTTTTGGTGCTTGTTATGGCTACATTGAGCCTTCCTAATTTGACCCTGGGGATCCTAGTTTGGTACATCGATCCCCCAGCTGAAACCCAGCCTGATCAGCTCAAACCTTATACCGCTTTGACCCCAGTGCTACTGGTCGCCACGACCCTTACATTTGCTTCAGTCCCTCCACCACCTCAACATGAATCTACTCCTATTGCAAAATCATATGGTCTGGGGGGCAAAGCTAGAAACAAGGAACCTAAGGACAAGGCTGCCAAAAAAAATCATGCTCCTCAACCTCTAAATAAGTCACCTCCATGTGCTTTATGTGATGTTGTTGGGCATGTCACCCATAACTGTCCTAAACTTCCTCATCCAAAAATTGTGGTCAATGAGTTGTTTCCTAAATCTGATATCTCGAAGGTCAATTTTACCTTACCGAATTCAGCTAAGAAACTCAAATTTTTGCACAAACCACCCTTGTGCTTTGTGTGATCTTTATGGCCACTTTTCTCACCATTTTCCCCGTCTCAACGACTTTCATGACACTCTTGAAGTTTTTCATGAAATAGAGGACACTCGTAGTGGATCATGTACCCCTCTACTTGTACGTTATGCTTCGATAGAACTGGAGGAAATTTTCATACCTCCTCCTGATGTCGAGATGATGGAATCGGTGGCCACAATCCACTATCTGTCATCATCCATGATATCCTTGGTGGAACACCCCTCCAAGGAGTTCCCTTCTATTTTGACTGAACCTCCTTTGACAATCACCTTGGGCTCAACATCTATAGATGTTTCATCTACTAGTTCTTTGTCTACCCTCTGTAGCGATGCGTATGTGAACTATATCTCTCATGATGATGCATCAGGTAGCCCTGCCGCGTCATGTGGTATTTCTTCTGCCAGTCCCCCCATATTTCACTCTGATGAAGAAATTATGGAAGCAATGACCACCCCTAAATTTACTTGGTGTTATCTCTAAATTGGTACTGATGGGCTGCTCCACCATACAACTTAGAGTAACTATTTCAAACCAGATTTTGACTGAGGATTAACCTCTTCAGCCTAAGAGGGATCTCTCAAATTAACTTATGATTTTCTCAATTAGGATTCAATCAGATGGATAAATCTGTGATATGTACTTTAATTTATTTTATTGCAAGTGAAAAATGAAATAGGGTTCACTACCATTGGGCTTATGGAGTCAGTGTGAGGAAATTCAATGACAATGGCTCTCCTTGTGGACGACGAGGCTTTTAATGTTTCAATGAAAGGAAAATACACACACACGAATATTCAATAGCTTAATGTTAAAAGGAAGTCAGAGAATGAAGAACATGAATTCTGAGTAATTCAACATCAAGATATTAAGAAACATAAGGAATAAGCTCATTGAAACACTCAAAGAATCTTAGGTGAAGCAGAAACACAGTCACTGTATATAACTGATGATAAAAAATTTTACAATATTTGTAGTGCAAAATAACATTCTCCAACCCGTTATCATTGAAAGTTATGCCTATTAATAGGATTTTTTTCATTACATTGGATATGCCCACCTGGATAGATCATTGAACCATTATCTTTGATGCCTATCTTAACCATAAACTATATTATTGGAAGTGAAAAATACACCTAATAACTTTAGACTTACAAGCCTATTAGGAATCTACCTTTCATTTATTACATTCACTTATCCATAGTATTAGATAATTACATCGATGATGACCAAGTGCTCGAGTGGCACTAACCATAACCTAGACATAAATATACCCACTAGATTTAGGAACTGATCACCCTAATTTTAAGGAGAAGATAACCATAACATTTGATCATTGTCTTCATGCTGAGCTGGGAAAGTGACATCTTTTTCGAAGAGTAAATCCCCGCTAGAGGGTCCCACTAAAACCTTTTAATGCCTCCACGTGGTTGGATGCCCTTCAATACACTTTCAAAACACCAAAATACAACTAAAAACACCTCGCTGCAAAAACAGAGTGAAATAGGAAATTTCGTAGCATATTTTGGTAGAAAATCCATTTCAACCATTTAGGTAAAATTTTAGTCTCTCTTTCTGATTGAGATATGTTTATTAGATAATATAAGCTAAATACAACTCTTATGCTTCTTTGATTTCCAGCAAAAATGATATTTTTTGCAAAAAGTAACCTACAGGGATTTCGTAGCGAAATCTGGCCTTCAAGCCTGGGCTTCGCTACGAAATTTCCTAATTTGTAGAAAAACACTTAATTTTCATTTTTCTTCACAATTTCACTTTCCAAGCTAGAAATGATGTTTCTTGAATGCTGCAAAATTTGTCAACAATCTTTAGGCCAACTCTTCAAACTTTGGGCACTCCATTCTTAGGAGTAGAAGGCTGCATCTCCTCAGGCATTTATCACTTTGATTTTAAGCCCTATTTTCTTCAATGCTTCTTGAATCATCTCCATTTGATCCTTTATTTCTTTAACATGTCCCTTGAGCTTCTTCCTTTCAGATTGTAACCACAGGTTTCTCTTTTTGGTGTTTTTCATTACTCTCCTCAAAGGAAGTGTTATTTTCAGTAAATTTTTGGCATTTGTCAGTGGTTTATCATATTGGTTCAACTAATAATTTACCTTTTCTTCAAAATATGCCATCATATTTCTATCTATATTTGCCTCCTGTAGTTCTAATTTGAATTCAATGACCTCTTCTCTGGCATCTCTTAACTAGTCCTGCAATACCTGTACTTCAGTCTTTTCCACCATCTGTTCTTTTCCTTTCCTTTGCACAAAAAATTCTTCTATTGCTGGAGAAAATTCTATGATGTCTTCTGTGATAGGCTGCTTGCCTTTGTCAAGATCTTATGTCTTTTTTTTTTTCATGACACCCTTTGAAAATTGTAGCCTAGTAAGTGGTTTTCTTGGCTAGAATATGAAACCTGCATCTTCTCCTACAAAATATAACTTTTTAACACTCTTACCTTTATGTTTCTTATTCTTGTCACCTTCAATGTCTTCAGCTCTAACAATTGGAGTCCCTTCAATATCTATTTCTTGGAGGATGTCTTCAAGATTTCGCTTTCCAATGGTTTGACTTCTAGTTATCCTCCTGCTACCATACTTGCTAATATTCTGTTTGTTGCTTGTACGTGAAGGATGTGGGATATCTGCCTCTGATATAGATTCTATTTCAACATCCATTGGCTCCAAGATAGGCTCAGCCTCTTCTTCATTTACACCTTCTGTCACAGCTGGAGATGAAGTGGTTTTTGGCTTTGAAATCTTCTAAGGTGTCACTGAATAAACTTCATACCCACTAAGGAAAAGGAAAGATACCCAATCTCTATTTATTTTCTTCAATTCTTCCAGCACTAAGAATTTAATCAAACCATGGTGAAAAAATGATGTCTCACTGCCTTCATCCCTGGCTTGAACCTTATCAGACATCTTCCCTAAGCTCCTAAACAAAAAAAAAAGGAAGATCAAGGGGTTGCTTACCCGTGAAATGTAAAAGGAGCCTAAAATGGTATAGGTAAACCATATGAAACCTCCCCTCACAAGTAAAGTACTTATGGATTAAAAAAATAGTTTAGAATAGTTTTCCTTCATATAACTCCTTGGAATCTCAGATGCCATATCAGCTCCAATGTGTTCTTGTTTGACGAATTCCTCACAGCTCTGCATTTCAAATTTAGTGGCTTTGAACCAATATTCACCTTCTTGGTATCTTTGTAGCCTGAGAAATGGTATCAGATGACACTGTTAAATTTGAAACCCCCGCCTTCAAGGTTTTTCTTGTAAAGTTCATTACAAAATCCTTTAATATCTGGGCATGAAATCCTTGAAGCTTTTGACACAATTGCAGACATCCGAAATTTCTAAATGCATCCATGAAACAGGGGTCTTAATTTAATAACTTGAGGTCCATGGGCTCGTATCTCACACAAAATCCTCCCTTGTTCACCTTATTATTCATTTCCATTTTTCTTTATAAGCACGTTGTGTCCCTAATTGTGACACCTACAGATAAAAACATTAGACAACAAGCTTCTTGCGGTGGGAGTCGGCTCTTCAAAGATGATACTGGACTACTGCATGCAAGGTTCAAATAACAGATGACAAAGAGATGCTTTGAGATGAATTTAAAATTTTCAATTGGAAATTTGGGATAATGATGCCAAATATGGGAATAAAATTTAATGATGAGGGTAATTACGATCTTGCATGCTTGGGTGATCATGATAACTAATTGGGTGACCTCACCTTTACCCCTGACCATCAGAATTTTGACAGATCATTATGCTGTTTTTCTACAGAAAAACATGATTCCGTAGCGAAGAAAGTTATAAACTTGGAAGATTTGCTACAGAATTTTCAGGTGATTCCGTAGCAAAATCTTCCATTCTACAGTTATATTCGCTACCAAATGGTGAAAAAACATACAAGTGGCATTTCTTTGATTTGAGACCATGCATGTGAAAACTAAGTGGAATTGGGTGGATTTGACTGACATGACATTACTAATGGGGGGTTTTAGACTTAGGGTAAGGTTTATTTCATGGAATTTTTTGTCAAATTCATGAAATAATCTATTAAGACAAAGTGAAACCTAGGTGAGTGAGGTGAGTGACCCTATCAATGAAAATTTTAAAATTTATGTGTGATAATAATTGGGATGATATGCACTACCATGCATAATTCCTTTTGCAACAGTCCCTTGAACAATATGCTATGGAGTCTAAATAATTTATCTCTGATGAGGTCGATTGGTTTAGAAATCCCATTCCTACACTCGATGCTTTCGAAATTAGAATATGGCCAATATCTATCCTACCATTAAAATCAACATTTCTGATAAACCAGGGATAGAAGAAAACATCACCTTAGGGGCAGATTGCACTCGGAATAAATTGAGGCTTACACTAAGCTATTAAAGGAATTCCATGATGTTTTTGCCTAGTCCTATTTAGATATGCCCGGACTTGATCCTGCCATTGTCGAACACCATATCGACACATGGCCCGATGCCAATCTTGTCTGTCAAAAGTTGAGACCCATTAATCCTTCCAGACACGAGGCTATCAAAATCAAAATCAATAAAGCTTGTCCCAAATACAACTTCCCCACATCATTCATTGACCAAATCATATATGAGTGTGTGGGGCATGAGGTTCTATCCTATATGGATGGTTTCTCTGAATGCAACCAGATAGTTATCTTTCGTGTTGATCAGTTAAAGACTACGTTCATTATTCCATGGGGAAATTTTTCTTATAGAGTCATGTCGTTAGGCCTAAAGAATTTCGGAGCCACGCTTCAGCGGGCCATGTCATACTGTTTCCATGACTTGGCTCATATTATGCTTGCCTACCTTGACGACCTCGCTGCTCATTCTAGGCGGAGGACGCAACACCTCCAAAATTTGCGTACCGTTTTTCTCCGCTTTCACAAGTATGATATTTGCCTCAACCCATTAAAATGTGTCTTTTGTGTCCCTGTCGGCCATCTCTTGGGCTTCATCATGTCCAAATATGGTATTTTGTTTGATCCTCTTAATGTTCAAGCCATTCTTGAACTTCCCATTCCTCTTACCTTATGCCAGTTCCAAAGCCTCTAAGGCAGAGCCAAATTTCTTTGTTGGTTTGTCCCTGACTATGCCACCACCGCACATGGGTTTCTATGACTCATTCGCTCTACCATTCCATTCATTTGGGATGACCATGCTCAAAAGTATTTTGGCGCCCTGAAACATGCTCTCACTTTTGCTCCATTTTAGTCCTCCTAACTTTGAAAGGGATTTCATCCTGTACATCTTAGCTTCCACCCACTCGGTTGCTGGGGTCCTTATCCAGGAAGATCACACTGGAAATGAAAATGTTATCTATTATGTCAGTAAGAAAATTTTTGGACCCCCTGTGTCATACTCACATGAAGAGAAGTTGGCGCTAGCCATTGTGTTCTCGGTCCAGAAACTGTCATTATATCATTACGCGTTCTGCCAAGATCGTGACCAGTTCCAACCCTATGGTGTTCCTATTGAGTAGATGGATCATCACTGGGAAATACACCCATAGGTTCATTATCCTTCAGGAATTCAATCTAAAATTTGTCACACCCAAGAGTAAGAAAGGTTTAGCCCTTGCTGAACTTATTTTTGAATTTCCCACTAGGACGTAAGATCCGCCAACTAATGATGATTTACTTGATGAACATTTGTTTGCTATTACTTTGGATGACCCTTGGTATTGCGACATCCTTACCTATCTCTGAACCCAAAATTTCACTCCCCATATTTATCGTGATGCACGACGATGTATACGACACCAGCCCCCCCACTATATTCTCATTGGTGACGATCTCTATCATTGCGGTGTTGATTCTATCCTCTGTCGTTGTCTCACACACACCGAAGCTGAGAAAGTCCTTAATTATTTTCATAGTGGCGCTTGTGGTGGCCACCTCTATGGTTTTTCCACTGCCCAGAAATTCATATGTGCTAGGTATTTTTGGCCTTCTCTCTTCGGTGATTTCATTGAAGCAGTCAAACACTATTCCAATTGCCAAATTTTCACCCCAAAGGCGTGAGCTGGGCCTGCTCCGCTCCATCCTATCATCTCCGCTGGACCATTCAGCAAGTGGGCCATTTAATTTATGGAGTTTTTACCTCCATATGCTGGTAACCACAAGTATATCATTATGGCAGTTGACTATTTCACCAAATGGGATGAGGCCATGCGAACGTTCAATAACACGACAGATACTATGGCCCTCTTTTTCTTTAACCATGTTATAACTCGATTTAGGGTTCCGAAACAATTGGTATCTGACCATGGACAGCATTTCAAAGATGAGATTTGGCATGAGCTTTCCTCTCTGTTGGGTTTTGAGAACCAATATTCATCATCCTATTACACCCAAGGTAATGGTCAAGTTGAAGTGGTCAATCAAATCCTTAAAACTATGCTTCAACAAACGGTGAACAAGCACAAAACCAACTGGTACCTTATTCTCTTCCCTGCATTGTGGGCCTATAGAACTTGTGTTATAACCACCACCAGGTTTACTCATTTCCACCTTGTTTTTGGAAAGGAGGCAGTCTTACTGATCAAGTCTTAAATCCCCTCCCTTCACTTAGCCGTCAAAATTCTCCCTGATACTCAACCTTTAGAACAAAGACTTATCATGCTTGAGTGTGCATCCAAAGACCATTATGTTTCCTTACAAATCATTGAAGTGGCCAAGAAGCACACCAAAGCTCAATATGACCAAAAATTCCACCCTCGTACCTTTCACGAAGGTGAACTTGTTCTGGTGTATGACCAAGCTCATGATGTCCTTGGTCATGGGAAGTTCGACTCATTATGGCTAAGGCCTTACATCATTAGTAAGGACTTGGGCAAAGGGGTATACCTTCTAAAGGATTTCAAAGGCCACCCCCTTCCTAACCCTCACGATGCTCTCTACCTTAAGAAATTTTACCCATAGCATCTCCCATGGAGATATCTGTTTTATTTATGTCATGTAGGTAGCTTGCATCTTTTGTTTTTTGGTGATTTGATACTTCATCCAGAAGCCTCTTTTCCAATAAGGGTCACTTCTTTGCCTCTCAAAATCGAATTTCTGCACTTGCGCCACTTGTACTTGGGTCACCATTTACCCTTCATACTTATTGATGCTTGTGTCAATTTTCGTCATGAGTAACCATCTTTTTCTCATGATTTTATGGTCCCCACTAGGCCTATTCTATGTGGCAGCATCATCGAGTCACCCTTGTTCAAAGAATCCAAGTTGATTCATCATCACATTCATGGAGTCTATCCCAAGTCCCTTTTTCCTCCCGTCACCGTATTCCATCCATTCATGCTTTGTCCCTCTCCCGTGTAGCCCTTTTTTTGCCTCCAGTCCCACTTTCCCCCATCCCCTCAGGAGTCGAGTCAGTCACTGCCAGGTCATCCATGCTTTTTATTGATCCAATTGGTTCCAAAGGCAATGATTAGAATGATTTTGAACTATGGCCAGAGTGTAGATCTTGTCATGCTGATCGCAACAGTGTGAACGGTTCGTCAAACTGAGTTCGTATGTGAAAGTTAGAGTTGCTCAAAGTTATAAGGTTGATTGGGTGACATAGCAGGTTAATGAGGCCGCAATTTTGCAAGATTCTGGTGGATGAATTCCAGTCAGCTCCAGCCCGATTCTGGAAAAATTGGTTGGATAACTAATTTGATTGCTACCTCCAAAAATCATTGAAATTAAAAATATATTGTTTGTTTTAAAAAGACAAACAAAAATATAATAAAAGGGGGGTGGCGGGCCACCAACCCCACCACCCCACCAGCGAATATATTTATGTTTATTTTATGTGGTATGTATTAACCATGGATGGTGATTTATGTTGTGAGATCCCTTTGTTGCCTTGATGGCAAGATACTCTTTGTCACCATGTGTGAAGTTTTCATGCTAATAGGAGGTTTGTGATGAGTGAGAGTTCCTTGTAACAGAACATCTTGTGGAGAGACTTTGCCACTCATGTTGAGGACTTTCCTTGTATGAAAATTCAACAACATCCATGTACATTATCACCAGTTACAACAATGAATGAAGTGGCCAACACCATCGAGACACCAAGGCCCGGAGACATAGTCCACACTGGACGAACTTTGTTACTAAAAGACTTGGAATTATGTTGTGTGATTGTTGACATGTTTTCCTCTTTATTATATATGCATATGTGTTCATTAATTCTTGGATAAAATGTAATTCTAACACATCAAATGAAGAAAAAGGTCTTTGTTAAAAGGGTATTATAAATTTACCTGGATAAAGTGGTATCAGAGCGGTCTTCTTGCTGATGTGGACTGCAAGCATGAGCCATTGAACATGCAGCAATGGAGGATGTCAAAGACATGTAGGATACCATGCTTAAGGTGTCCAAGAAAGAGGACATGTTGTATGAAGCCTATGAGAAACAAGCAGAAGATAAGTCTGAGTTGAAAACACTTCTACAAGAGGATAAGGAGGACAAGTAGCGGTTGCAGCTTTAGTTGCAAGCCACGATAGAGGCATTGGAAGAATTGAAGAATAACGATGGAAGTCTTCAAAAAGATCATGATGCATTAAAGACACTTCTACATGAAGAGAAGGAGGACGAACATCGATTGCAACTTCAATTGCAAGCCATGATAGAGGCATTGGAATAATTGAAGTGCCACGATCAAAGTCTGCAAATAGATCATGATGCAATAAAGATCCTTATACAAGATGAGAAGAAGGAGAAGCAGAAATTGCAGCTTCACCTACAAGCCGTGATAGAGGCCTTGAAGGAAGTGAAGCATAACAAAGGCTTATAAAAACCCTATTCACATGTTTCCAAATCGACATTTGAGGTAAACATTTATTATCATTCTTCAGTTTCATCTTCACATGCAATTATTTCTGTTGGAAATGTGGAGATCCCCATTACAAGAATTGACATGAGACTCCTTACTAGGATGGGTTACAAAGGAGGAGGACTTAACATTCATGGCCAAGGCATAACTCAGCCATTGGAGGTTGTGCAAAGACCTTGCTATGCAAGTTCGGGATACACTAAAGGAGAATGTTCAAAGGTGTCGGAAGCCTCCATGACATTGTGGAAACTGTCAAGGAGAGAGAATGATGGGAACACTTCCCCATCATCTTATGACAACACATATTGTAGAGAGAAAGTTGAGGCAAGCTCCCATCGTGATAATGACATCGGAGGAAAACAAACATTGTTGAACTCACAGGGAAAAGGATTGATGAGAACACTTCACCATCACCCCATGGAAGTGCATGTTGCAGTAGTAGAGCTAAGACAAGCTCTCATCACCATGATCACACCAGAGACCACCAGGAGAGGTATAACAAGTCTCGATATTCGCAAGTTCATTTTTATTATAAGCATGTTTCTAATCATGAACGTAAATCATGGCATAAGAAAACTTGTTATTTTTTTAGTTTACATAACCATGGCATTGCAGAGTGTTGGAAAAAAATGGCAGCACAAAGGAGGATGAGGCGTGAAAAGCCTTTTCCATAATAGGGAAATAAATTGGTTAAGTAGGTCTGGAGGAATAAGACCTTTTGCACCCATTGCAACCAAATTTGTCATCAAATAGCCACGCGTTCGAGGATCCATCCAGAGCAACACCTTAAGGATGAAGCGTCGCTGCATGAAATGGTTGAAAAAAATGTTTGACAAGAAAACGTGCCATAGGGAGATGATCCATTCACTTTGATAAGTGAGAGATGGTTCTTCTAGATGTGGTAGTGTGTCATGACCATGTTTGTAAATCATGTGTTTCATTTTTTACTGTAAAAGTGATGATGTGTTTTCTATTACTTGCAATGCGACAATGATATTTTTGGACTTGTAATGATAGCTGGGGTGTGATTTCTATTTGATGTAAACTTGACTGCCTAGTATGTAAACTCGTGGTAAGTATGGAAATGTTTGGGTTATAGTTGGTCAATTTGACGATGTAATTTGCAAGATATTATACTACAGGTTTGCAGAGGATGTAGGTTTCGGCTCATCGCTTAAGGCTCCAAAGAACAAAGGTGAAGGAGATGGAAGGGTGACCTTTTTCAGGACACTTGTGGTGCAAAAATTGTACACAGTAGTTGCAGATTATTGTTGATGATTTTGGAGGACTAAAATATCCTAAGTGGAGAGGAATGATCCAAGTGGCTCCAAAGACAGACACAGGACAAAGAGGGCTTATGAAATCTTGAAAAACAAAGTGGTCAGAATGATTTTAAACCATGGCCATAATGTAGATCTCGTCGTCCTGATCGCAATGGTGCAAATGGTTTGTCAAACCAAGTTCGTATTTGAAAGTCAGAGATGATCAAAGTTCTAAGGTTGACTTGGTGACATGGCAGGTTAATGAGGCCACAATTTTGCAATATTCTGGTGGACAGATTCCAGCTAGCTCTGACCCAATTCCAGGAAAATTTGTGGGATAACTAATTTGACCACTACTACGAAAAATCGTTGAAATTCAAAATGTATTGTTTGTTTAAAAAAAACAAACAAAATATAAAAAAGGGGGGTGGAGGGCCACCAAACTCACCACCCCATCACCGCATATATATAAAACAAAACAAATTTTATATTTGGTGAGGTTGGCAACCATGATCCCACTGCCCCAACCACCCAACGTATCACATATAACAAATGTTGCAAAGAGGGTAGGCCACCAGTGGTGGACCCAACCCCCACACAATATATACTATCAATACCATAGGGTAGTTGGGAGGATCGCCCAAGGCAGGTGCGGCCCCTCTAAAAAAAAATAAAAATAAAATAAAAAATAAAAATAAAATAAAATAAAAAAATGCCCAAAAATGTTGCATGCGGATTTTTGGGGGAGGTAGGATTTGATCCCCTGATCTCCCCTTAACAAATCAATTTTTTTTACCACTGTGCCAGCCCATTGGGCTTTGATTAATCTGCCCAAATTTTTTTATATAAACCCATTGTTCATTAATATGCCCAGGCAAAGGAGGAGCACGAATATTGACTAATAATAATATTTTAATTGCAGGCAGGTGTGGAACTCTGAGCCAAATTGTATTGCAGGCAGGTGTGGAACTCTGAGCCAGCTTGTAGAGGTAGTGGAACCATAATTTAGCCTCATTTCCAAAGGGGCCAAATTTTCCTAGTGTCCAAATTGAACAAATTTTATATGGATTTTACACCTCTAGGCGACAATAACCTGATGGTGGTGTTAGTATATGCAACATAGGCCCTAATTTTTCGGCCATATTACAGATGGGGATGATGGTGTTAGATTTCAACATGCGGATAGTTTATTTCTCGCCATTCAACGCCACGTTCGTGATGGTGCATTCAGATCTAGCAATTGAGCAACCTATTCTTCAGCCAACATTAGAGTTGAGGTATATGAAGTTTTTTGCCATGTAATTCATTGATTATTGTTGTAGGATGCTTTATGTCATGTCGATTCATGCTTGATGTATGATGCAGAATCTTCACGTGTATTTTCTGTTTTTTATTCCTGCTTGATGTTTGATGCAGAATATTTATGTTTATTTGATGTGGTATGTATTGATCATGGATGGTGATTTATGTTGTGAGATCCCATTTTTTCCTTGATGGTGGGATACTCTTTTTCAACATGTCTGAAGTTGTTATGCTGATAGGAGGTTTGTGATGAGTGAGAGTTTCTTGTAACATACTGTCTCATGGAGAGAATTTTCCACTCATTTTGAGGGATTTCCTTGTATGAAAAGTCAACAAAATCCATGTAAATTATCACCAGTTACAACACTGAATGAAGTAGCCAACACCATCGAGACACCGAGGCCCGGAGACGTAGTCCACACTGTATGAACTCTATTAAACGACTTGGATTTTTTTTGTGTGATTGTTGACATGTTTTCCTCTTGATTATATATGCATACGTGTTCATTATTATTTGATAAAATGTATTTCTAACACATCATATGAAGAAAAAGGTCTTGGTTAAAATGGTATCATAAATTTACTCGGATAAATTATGATCTGAGAAGGGAAGTCATCCGTTTTCTACTTAGTATCCCCCCATTTCATCATCATCCCTGGTGTCAGTCCATCAGTCACTCTACTATATTCTCCCGTGCCTTAGTTGAGGACCCTCATTGCCTCACGTATGACATACCTCCTTCTGTCGAAATCTGCACATTCATTCGAGAATACAGGTCTAGAAGGCAGTGTATCTTGGTTCCATCTTCAGTCATTTTTTGATGCCTCAGATCAAGCAAAGAGAATCCTCATTACCCTTTGACTTGATTGTTTCTCATCTGCTCCACTTCAGCATGATCGAGATTCGTATACTCGATAGTTCGGTGATCCAGCAGATTGATCCAGTGATTCTTGGGCGTGTGTGAGATGTTTCAGGCCTCATGAGGGGGTGGCCCTTCAAGTAGCCCCCCACATGCCCGGATGACCTCATTCTCTTCTACAAAATCATATGCAGCTCCACAGACTTGATGGGTTCGGCCCCAGCCGCTTGTAGCACCTCTAGCATGCATATATCACTTAGATGATCCATTTATATTTTGAGAGCCCTTTCCTGTTTATCAGGGATTTTATGGTTGTTATTATATCTCATGTACTCAGATATTATTGTATTCAGTCCTGACTATTATCTCAAGTGCAATATGTATGTGGGATTCATTATGTTTTTTCTGGCCCATGTTTACATCAACATATCATGTACTTTATAGCTCAATTTCATTTTACTGGGTGAACCATTATTCTTTTTACTTTGTTATCTCGACAAGCATAGGTATGCCTCCCTTGCCTCATTGTATACAGGTACTCAACCATTAAAGGAGACTTACGGTTATCTATATCGCCCCCTTAAGGTTACTATCCTCTCTTTCTTCTCTTCGCGTACTTATCTCCATCTCTATGACTCCCCTTTGGTATCTAGTGATTGTGTTCTTACAACGTACTTCGGTCATACAAATAGCTCCTAACGCTTGCACGTTGAGGGGGCAATCTGTTACACCAGTTTTTGGTCATCTAACCATGTATAATTAGATGGATCGAAATACACCATGTAAGACCAATTTTACCATAGTAAAATTTCTTTCACTAAGAAATAATCTAATAAAACATAGTTTATTAAGTTATTTCTGGTCCAAAATAGAAAACCGCATGAGGAATAATTACATAAATCCTTATTTATTTGATTTTCCTCTAGGAATAATTAATTAAACCTATGTTTAATTATATTCCTTGTCATATTTAACCCAATTAATGAGAAATAATTAGACAAATCATTATTTATTTGAGTATTCTCTAGGACAAAAATAATTAAATCATTATTTAATTAATATTCCTTGTTAAATTTGACTAATCATTTAGGAATAATAAAATAAATCATTTTTTTTAAATTTTCCTTGATCCCATCCTCGAAATGATAAATAAATATTTTATTTTATTATTATTTCTAAATAAAGGGATTTAACCAATTTAAATTCCTTTTCCCTCCAACAAAATATAATAAAAACTCCAAGCAATTAGATCTATATTTTGGTTAATAATAATTTATTATGCACCATTATCAAGGATAACTCAATATTTTGTTATAAATAGAAGGATTTTTCATTCATTTCTTACCTTTGATCCTTTTATCTTGGTCAGACTTTGATCCTCTTATCATTGTCTACATTTGATTCATTTTATTTTCTTTTTGCTTATTGAGCTCGATTTGAGTTCTACATGTCTTGGGTATTCTACAACCATTGAGAGAGAAACTCTGAAGCTGAAGAATTTGAGGATAGCCAAGAACCCATCCCATTGAGGGGGACTGTATCAGTTCTCTTCCCAGGTGTTACATAATACAAAAAATTATTTATAATTCTTGTCTTGTCCATTGGATATTTTGGAGAAACTCTTATTTCATTTTGTTCTTTAGATGTTTTATTTGCATAAATCTGGGTTTATTTTGCATTTGTTTCGACCGTCTATTGTAGATCTAAGAAGTTTGAAAACCACATTTGTTGTTAGGGATGTTTTTCATGTGCAACTAAAGTGATCTCTTTTTGTATACTCGCGTTAAGGTTTCATACTAACACTTAGGATTGATTGAACTAATTATTGTGGGTTTTGTTTCTACCACAAATTATTTATATTTTGCACATTGTATTGTTGTAGCATGGTTTCTAATTGTGCCATAATATAATTTGTTACAATTATCTTGAAATATTACTCCTTTATGATATGCAATTTTTTCTTCTTAGAATTCTTTAAGAGAACTGAGTGTGCATCTCTTAAATTTAAAATCTCCCCTCAGAAGGAAATAATCAGGGTTTGAAACATAGTCATCTGCCCAACTTCAACAAGGTCGCTCTCATTTATTTTTCCATAGAAGACTCCATTTTCCAATTTTGGAGAAAGAATTAGTCATAATAGTCTTAATGAGACCCCTTTTTTTAACAAATTTGTCTTTCTTCTTTCTACTTCCTATATATTTAGGTCTAGGTCTAGGGTTTTATGTGAAATATTGGTAAAAGTAATTCTTGTTTGATGTATTATTGCTATTAAAGTAGGAAATGTAAATTTAATGATTATATAAAAGAAAAAAGTATCATTATTTCATGTGAATTACATCCTTATAGGGTTGGAATCATCATCATTTTGTTGTTTATGCATAGTTTCAGCCATAAAATTGCATTATAAACTCTAAATTTTAGATTTCTATTTGAAGGCCTTGCCCCTTTATTCATTAATAATTAAAATAATTTTTCTATGAGCTATTATATGGCATTTCTTGGCTTATCATTGAAAATATTTAAAAACTTAACTTACAACAACCATATCATAGGTCTAGGAATAGAGTGTTTGGAATTTGGAAAAAATGTCTTAGGACTTCTAGTACTATATTCTAATATTTAGACCTAGTTCAATCAGCTTGAGTCATTCTCATTGAATATAATTTAGGTTACCTTATAGGGAATTATCCCTTGTGGTAAAAAATTAAATGGTAGGAGAAATTCTACTGAGGTGATAGTGGAATCCGATCTCTAGTTTTTCCTAAGGTCTGTTTTTTCCTAGTGGAGCTTTGCACCAGGCCTGCTAGATGTTGTGGCAATAGGGACTAACCACAAATTTTTAACTAGTGATTATAACATACGAAGTTATTTAACAGTGCACCTATTCACCAATTGTTCTATTCCTCATGGGATAGATGTGTTATATTATTATTAGAATTGTTATAAAGAATTTTATTATTATTGCATGATATATAAGTTGAGTGTTGCTTTTAATTTTATTTTAAAGATTGAATTGGTGGTGATGATGATGGTGGTGGTTATTAACGTCTACTAAGATTAAATTTGGTTTATTGAAACTTAAAAAAATTTAAGGAATTTTTTGGTTTTCTTTAGAATTTTGCATTCCTAAATCACAATTGTTACACAACAATTTGTTAGCGTCCTTGTACTCCCTGTTCCTGAATCCTGGAGGACCTTCAACAGTGACCCCTGTGTCTCTTTTCCATCATGAAAATGTTTCATCATATCCCTTAAAGTATACTAAACAAACTCCCTATTACTCATTCTTGGAGTAGCTCCTTAAAAACATGTTAATTTGGAGCAGCGCACTCGTTTTTTGTCTCACTCATATTGATGCCTCATCTTAAGTCTATAGAAACTCCGATCGGTGATAGAATGGATATGATACCCGCGCCGATCTAATTATGAAATGTTTTTAAAAATGGAAATGAAGCTTCGAGATCTAGAAGCTTCGTGTGCAGAGAGTTGGCTGTTTGTTCATGGGGTTAGGGCTGAGATTCTCCCTTTGGGTTTCTTGTTCCTACAAAAGAGGAACCACCCAAGGAGATAAACCATTTCCCCACCTTAAGTGGATTCATGTTCTCCATCCCTTCACTATAAAATGGAAATCCTCCCATACCTCTACTAGTTAGAATAGAGATAGAATAACATAAGAGAGAGAATTGCTGCTATAGGCATTGAAGGAGAGTTGGGACCTTTGGCCTTTTCGTATCAAGCTGAAACGAGTGCTTTGGAGACATGCCTGGATCCAGAACTATTGAAGGAGAGTTTTGACATCAAGGCATAGGTTGTAAATCCCCCTCTTATATTAATAAGATACAACTGATTCTTAATTTCCACTCTTGTCTATGATGCATGATTTGATTTCTAGTATTCCTTGATCAACTAGATAGATTTTTTATGTGAAATACATGTTGTCCTTTCACGTTTTATGTTTTTTGATCTCTTATGCAGGTAACTAAGTGCTAGTGACAGTGAGGATATTACTAGGAAGAGCAAAGGATCAAAGGACTCGAGTGAGGAGCAGCATCAGATCGAGGTAGGTCATCTCCATACGATATGTGTCCATTGCAATCTAGGAAAGTAGGTGTTAGATTGTTCCATGTTGTTACTAGACCCATCCTAGGGCTAGAGGGATCGTCTCTGTCTGCAGAAAGGATTTTCCTGCATAACAAATTGGTGACTATGTTGGAGATGATTTCCTTTAGTCTCCTATTTTCACTCTTTGATTTTTCGTTTTGTCGTCAATATTTTGTTGAGTGTCCATCTCCTTTTATCTGTGGATTCTGTAACTTCTTGTAGACAGTCATCTCTTTTTTGAAGTGATAATCCTAGTTCCAATTTAGCAAACCTTTTCATTTTTTTTCCTTCTCCTCGATTGGCACAGTTATTGTTCTGACAGTTGTGCCGATCATCGTTGAATTTTTTAATACAATCATGCTTTTCCTCTTCCAGTGTGGGTTGCAACACCACAGTCGTACCAATTTCTATGTATATTTTTAAGGTTTCTTCCTTGTCTATTAGTGTGTCTTATCATTCTGAGTTTATTTTTTGTTCGAATAACTCCTTTTCTTCTTTGTTCATGGACACTTTTGTCTCAAGTTCTTCATCTTTGGTCTTCTCTTTTTCAAAGAAAGTTCATCCTTATTGTCCTATGGTTTCTAGGTGTTTTCGGATCATTTGAATGGTTGCATAATTTTTTGATTTGCAGACTTACTATTGAGTCAAACCTTGTCGTATCTTTCAATATTTTCATTTGACTGAGTTTGTTTTTTAGTTGATTCTCTCGATTAGAACTTTCAAGTGTTAAACTTGTGTGCATTTGAGTCTCTTTTCACCAACAAGCATAGACCACATTGCTTGCTTTCAACTGAAGTTTTTTATTTGAGTGTTGATTAGTGCAAAAATGAAGAGTGTCTTGTTTTGAGGAAATGAGTTTGGGTATCTCTTTTATTTTCAGATCTTTGTCTTTTGTAGCATTTTGAGAGATTACGATAGTACTCAAAGTGAGTGATTAGTTTTGGATTGCATTCTACATTTTTCATTATTCTTATTAAACAAAGATTTTTGCATTAAAAATGAAAAGTTTCATTTCGATTTTCTTCCAGTGCATTTAGTGAAAGATAAGAAAGTGAAAATATTTTCATTTCTCTTTAGGATTATGCACTTGAAGAAATAATGAAATTTAATTCCATGCATTTGTTTGATTTCTGCAATGATTGTGTGAATTAGTGTAGCCCTTCATCGAAAGCAAAAGGAAATTGTGCATAGATTAAAATTACATAGTTTCCAAAAGAATTTTTTTGCATAGATTACGTTGCATGGTTTACATCTTTGAATATTTTGTTTTAGATTGGGATAGTATGAGTGGTCTAGTTCAGAAAAGTTTCATCTACTACATCATTGATTGTTGCATCATTGTTTGAAACTCTTCCCTAAACTAGATCAAGTTCATCGAGTTGAAAGAATCATATTCACATTAGTTGCATTATAGGTGTTCAGGTAACAACCGTTTTAAGCCTTGAAATTGAAACTGTAATCAAGATCAACTTTAAGACAAACCTCAATTAACCTAAGGAGCATTTTAAACCTAACACAAAGCATTTAAAGGTCTAGGCTTGAGACGTGTTTCAGCATCTATATGCGTAGGAGTTGTAGCTAACAGTTTGCGTTACAATCTGGGCATGATATCCCGTCCCACGTATGGAAGTATATTGATGTATGGTAAGTATATTTGGGATATTCTCATCGAACGGTTATGCATCAGACAACACAACTAAGGACTTGGACTTCCATGTACCGTCGAGTATATTTTGGGAGACACTATTAGGCTGCCAACCTGCCATAAGTAACCGAGTTTTTCGCCTTGTAAACGTGATACACCAAACACAAAATTCAGGGAAATTGGCTGTTTTACGTTAAGTCCTTGGTAAATTTATTTTCTAAGGTGTATATTGCAGTTCACGGATACTTGGTAAACCCTCTTGCCTAGTTCACCTCTTTTTGTTTCTTTCATTGTTTATTTTCTAAAATTTATTTGTCCATGATAAAATTTTACCTGTGCTCATATCCTTAGCTGATCTTAGGTTGAGATCAACGGAAATGGTTCCTGAGTTTACAAACCAAGGAATCCCCTCAGATGGGAATCCCGATCCATTTTCTTCTTTCGGAAATGTTGGTGCTCCTTATATGGAAATGTTTTCCCTCCCAGGATTAACCATTGGTCTGCAAGATTGGTTATTTGCGACCCCTGTGGTTTCAAACATCCAAGCTGCATCTCAACCGAGTTCGCCTCCGCCTGAACCATGTCAACCCCATGTTGATCTTAAAGTTGACTACTCACCTTATTTTCCATTTTCTTCACCTCATTCTTCCTCTTCACCTGGTGAAAGTCTATATTCTAGTAACCAGGTGGATAAGAAGAAGAAGAAGCAGGAGGAGGAGGAGAAGGAGGAGGAAAATAATCAAGGGGGAAAACTAGAAACCATTTCTACCCATGTGACTGATCTTGAAAAACCTCCCACTACAATCTGCAAAGTCAAATTCCCTTGCAAGCTAGGCGAGGGTGACCACCTTCTTTGTGATTGTCCTGGAATTCCCAAGGTGTTAAAAGTGTGGTCTGTTGGCTCGATTCACCTTTCGTAATCAACCTCTGGACATCATGTTGGTGATGAACCGTTAGCTAGAGATATTAAGACTTGTAAGAAACAAGGTAAGATAAAATTTCCCTGTAGGTTATGTGAAGGTAACCATCCCATTCACATCTTTCCCTATCTGGATGAAGCCTCCAAAGTGTTCGATACACTTTCGGATTCTGAATCGTGTCTTCCCATTAGTTACCAGAAGTTTTCTTTGAGTCCTCTACTAGTTGATCAAGTAATTGATCGGGATTCATCTCTGGTCAATTCCGATATCTCTGAAAGTCAGTTTCATGAGTCTGTTTCCAACCAATAATTGGTTGAGAAAAGGGTCTACCTGATTCCAACTATGGTTCATCAGTTATATTCTGTAGAGAGTGGATCTCATCCCACTCATGTTATTTTTGTTTCCTCTAATTCCCCAGGACCGAAGGGAGATCCTCCCGTTCCCATACTTCAGGAGGGTGATCCTCCGATCCCCGTCACCGTAGTACAAGAGGGTGATCCTTCTGCGCTCATTCTTGAGGTCCAGGAGGGTGATTATTCTACTCCCGTAACCCAGGGTAAAGTCCTCTTATTCCTATGGCACCTCCTCCATGTAGTTTGGTCGCTTCCTTTGATTGGAGCCGATTCACGGGATACCGTCTTCCTTCTTACATGCCCTTTGAGATCACTCTACAAGCCTATAATATGGCCGTACCGAGCACAATTATAGATGAAGGTGCGTTTGTTAGTATTCTATCCTCAACTACATGGAAATATTTCGGTTTTCCGTAGCTTCTGCCTGTGACTCATAATATGTTGGATTTTAACAGAGGAGCCAGTCAACCATTAGGAATCCTTCCGAAGCTGCCTATTGCTTTAGGAGGAAAGATTGTTTATATAGACGTAATGGTTTTTCAAGGACCCTTGGATTTTAAATTACTCCTGGGGCGCGACTAAACTTATGCCATGGGAGCGTTTGTCTCTTCTCTCTTTCGTGTGATAGGTTTTCCACATGAAGGTCGAATCGTAACCATTTATTAGCTTTCGTTCATTGGTCCCCATATGGAATCTAGTCTACCACCATCCCTTAATGTTACTTATAAGTCGATGGTATCTTCCCTGCCACAGGTTAATTATGTGGCCACTTGTTCATTGTCTGCATCCAATAATAGTGCCGTCATGTACCGTGTAATAGGGCATTAGATCCCGATTTCCAAAATGTTGTTCTCCAATCATATGAGAACCTTTTGGAAGCCATGACCTCGTATATGTCTTGATCATGTCTTTGGAGCATAGTTCATTTTCTTTTGTCAAGCTCCTTAAAAAATGAAACAAGATTCTTAGAACAAAGTTCTTTTCTTGTGTCAATCTCTTTAAAAAATAAAACAAGGTGTCATGAGGATAGTTCCCACCCAGGTTCTTTTTGTTTCCTCTGATTCCCCAGGACTGGAGGGAGATCCTCCCATTCCCATACTTCAGGAGGGTGATCCTCCGACCCCCATCACCATAGTATAGGACGGTGATCCTCTTGTGCTCATTCCCGAGGTCCAGTAAGGTGATCCTTCTGCTCCTGTAATGCAAGGGTAAAGTCCTCTTATTCCTATGACACCTCCTCCATGTAGTTTGGTTGCTTCCTTTGATTAGAGATGATTCATGGGATACTGTCTTCCTTCTTACATGCCCTTTGAGATCACTCTACAAGCCTATAATATGGTCGTACCAAGCACGATTATAGATGAAGGCGCATATATTAGTATTCTATCCTCAACTACATGGCAATATTTCGGTTCTCCGCAGCTTCTGCCTGTGACTCATAATATGTTGGATTTTAACAGAGGAGCCAGTAAACCATTAGGAATCCTTCCAAAGCTACCTATTTCTTTAGGAGGAAAGATTGTCACGTAATGATTTTCCAAGGCCCCTTGGATTTTAAATTACTCCTGGGGTGCGACTATACTTATGCCATGGGAGCGCTTGTCTCTTCTCTCTTTCATGCGATATGTTTTCCAAATGAAGGTAAAATCATGACCATTGATCATCTTTCATTCATTGGTCCCCATATGGCATCTAGTCTACCACCATCCTTTAATGGTACTTATACGCCGATGGTATCTTCCCCACCACAGGTTAATTATGTGGCCACTTGTGCATTGTGTGCATCCAGTGATAGTGCCGTCGTGTACCATGTAATAGGGAATTAGATCCCGATTTCCCAAATTTTGTTCTCCCGTCATATGAGAACCTTTTGTAAGCCATGACCTCCTGTGTGTCTTGATCAGGTCTTTGGACCATACTTCATTTTCTTGTGTCAAGCTCCTTAAAAAATCTAAACAAGATTTTTAGAGAAAAGTTCTTTTCTTATGTCAATCTCTTTAAAAAATAAACAAGGTGTCACGAGGATAGTTCTTTTATGATGTCAACCTCGTTAAAAAATGAATTTGGTTTTCAAAGGATAGTTCTTTTACTGTGTCAAACTCGTTAACAAATGAAAGAAGTTCCCCTTAAAATCGAGTTTTTCACTTAATCTCGTAACTGAACCTTCACTCCACCAATCTGTTAGTAACTAGGAGTCTACTCCAGTGAATTGACTGAAGATTCGGGGCATGTACCTCGAATTAAGTTATCATGCTAGGGGCATGCAAATTTTCTTTTTTCAAGAAGAGTTTCCCATGTTTCAAGCTTGTGTAAAAATGAAACCTCATTACATTTTTGTACATCAATGTGCAATTTTGTTTCTAGTTTGGTGTTATTTTTGTAAACCTTTTTCCTGCTTATCTTGTTTTACTTAACATATGCATTGTTCTAAGATAGACATTCGCGGAAATAGTAGAACCATGATCAACATTACATCATGCGCGAAATAGGAAAATATAATATATATATATATATATATATATATATATATATATATATATATATATATATATATATATATATATATATATATGTCGATTTGGTTTGTAAAAGTTTTCAAGTGCATCATAACCCCAAAAAATATCTATTCTGGTACATAACGAGACTCGCAGGTCCCAAAAAGATAACAACTGCAGAAATCAAAACTAGACTAATCACCGTTGTGGTCACAGTAGCAGGCCATTGCTGGAATGAATTGAGTCAGCAGTCAGTGAATGTGATAAGATACCCCTACAGTATGCCTCTGGTATCGACGGGGAATCTCGTGAAAACAAGCGCATTCCGAAATCCTGGTAGTAAAAAGCATCCATATTTCGGGGAATATCTTATTCAGCATCTACTCCCTCCTCGTATGCAGCAACCTCGAACTCCCTTGCCACTTTTCTAGCATTAGGGGACTTTCCAGCTGGTCTCTGTGGTCTGACATCTATGGCACATAAGTTTCAATATTAGAACATATATATTAAAAAAAATATAAGCATTTAAAAGTTAACAAAAAACATGTTTTACCTCTGTCATCCCAATGCTCTCCCTCTAGAAGTGGTAGATCTATATCACCTCATAAATCAGTCTCAGAGTGCAACCAATCCTCCATGAAAATGAGTTGTTGCCTCAGCCATACAAAGAAGGTAGGTTTGCATGAAATTTTCCACCCACCTCCTGAATGAGGCATCAAATCAGTCCATCTGATAAGACGTGGATCCTGTGATGTTGGCATGGCTACTTCCGCCCACTGAATTGGAACAACAGTACCCGTTCCAAGAAGATTTATGTTAAGATCGATCCATACTTAAACTTCTTCAGTTGAGTGTTCTTGCATTTTGAGAGCTGCTTCTTCATATTTTTTAGCATAGCTTCGACCCAGTTAAAATGGTAGGTGACATGCAGTCCATGGAAGTTTGTAGCTGAGACTTGGTAGTTTCATGTGGTGCTTCTACCCCAGCGAAACATGTGATGGTGTATAGGATTACTTTTGGTAGAAAATTGTTCACACTGATTATATCTATCTTCCCACTGAAATATTTCACTGCCTCTGAACACACCCTCCCTATGAGCATATCCATACTTTCGCCCATGATTCGGCCCCCGGTTAGATGCGGCCGTGCTCTTTTACGTGATAGGCCGATGATGAAGTAAATATCATCCACCTTGATTTCAAGCTCTTTGTCACCAATGATGAATCACTCCTATCTCGTATCCCAAATTATTACCAAGTATTGTAGCAATTCTGACTGTGATCTCATACGAGAGGTCATAAAGAATTTGAGGAGCCTGCAGTTCCTTAAAGTGGCAAGGCAATCTCACTTTTCCATAGCTACTTTGTCTACTTAGTTGTGATCTATCTCTCTCCACTCAATCACCATGATTTCTTGTTTTTTTCCTTCCTGTCATAACATTTACACGACCTCTTGTCAATATTCATTCTTGAAAATCGATTTTGAATGGAGATTTTTCGAGAAATTTTGGTGTTTTTTTGCACTCTACGATCAGCACGACCTTTTTAAAAACATCTACATCGATCGAAACTCAGCCAATGTTTAAAATAGAATACCAACGTGATCCTAATATGGGGTCCTCGTGTCGATCTGCCGCTACAACGCGTTTAAATCTCTTCTCCAAAAAATCGTTATGTCGTGTAAAAAATACTAAAACAGGTATGAAAATGACAGGGATGAGTGCGGCTATTACCTGGTGTTGACGGCTCGTCGATCGAAATTCCTGGATCGCCCATGATCTACTCCTATACAATTGAGGTAAATGAGGGTAAAAAACCTCTTCCAACACATGCGAAGGTAAAAAGTAAAAACATTATTACTTTCTACATTTTTTATAAGTGTTCAAGTCATTTTTAGGGTTTTTGTCATGTTTTATTATATTTTAATAACTTTTACCTCAAAAACAGATAATGGGTTTATTCTCGTGCAAAAACAGGGTTGATATTTTGAAATATGGCATGTACATGAGTTCCAGTTTATTACTTTTTCAGACTCGGTAAACAATAAATGAAAAATTCACCCACAAGAGTCATCTTTTAGCTCTTTTCTGACTCTCTAAAAATGAACATATTCCTGAGTTATTTTCGTTTTGAACTCGTGAAAGTGCACAAAACATCATTTACCTAGTATATGTTTACGAGGAATACCTTAGTCAATACCTTAGTTAATCAGGGCTAATAGGTTCTCTCAAAATTTGTTTTCTATATTTTTAGGTTCGAGGGACTATTTACGAAAATGGCCATCTGGAGTTTTCTTTTAGCCTCTTTTCAAACTCTCTAAACATGAAAAGGCGTTGAGTTCCACCTTTGTCAGACTCGTTAAAATTTAATGACATTGGATCCATCACCAATATGATACCAACTTCCTCCTTCCTAGGGCTTGTAAAATGTATTAGGATGGATTTTTCCGAAGGACAAACTTATATGGAAAGCATATGCTATCCCCTTCATGCTTGTATTAAAAAATAATTGGGGTACTCGCCAGAAATGGTGGGGGAAAATGAAATTATTTATCAGTTGCATCGGCAGTATGTCTCTCTTGGACATGACACATCTTCTGTTTCGTGTCATGTTGGGGACATCCTAAATTCATCACCTTGCCTCCATGGGTTTGGGAAATTTGTTTTCCTTTCATTCAATTACCAATGTCGTCAATATGACCTATGATTCCATTTGAGTAATATACTGCCAAGCTCCAGAGTCGTGTCGCCCATACGTTCAAAAGAAGTCATTGCCTAGTTCTCTGTTCAGTTTCATCATTATCTTATTTCCTCTGTCTCGTGTCGATGATGTGGGACACATTATGGCTCTTCTTCAACAAATCACTTCTTGTCGACTTTGACTCATTATCCCCGAAGTAAATCTAGAGATCCATTTTTAGTACCTTAGAGCCTGCATGCCCTAATGGCAGGTTTTTCACGTCTGATGATAGGTTCACATCATTGGCCTTCGATCGGATGATTTCACGAGTGTTTGATGTCAACTCCTTATTCACATATCTTGGATTGTACTACTAGTACCTTGAGGGCCATTATCATTATTGGTGGTCCCTCTCGTTCCTGTTAACAGTTTACATCATTGACTAGTAATCAGGTGATTTTCTTGCATGTTCAACTTCAACTCACTCATTCACATGGCTGACTTTGTACTTGGTTAGGTCGTGACGGAGTGCAAGACCCTAGATTTTTTTTGATAAAGTCCAAGTTGTGAGGCGATATGTATTATTCATGATTGTACACATGACTCTTTTATCTGGATGGATGTGACCACACTTGAGTCCATATTTGTGGTCCTCTTTATTGCTAGATGGATGCGACCATACCATAGATCCCGTTTTATGATCTCTTTTACGGATGGTTGCGTCCATACCTCATGTCATGTTTTTATCTCGGAGATTTCAATTATGTATAAATGTGCTTGATTTCGTAGGTTTTCGAATGACGCCATCTTGGTCTTGGCATGTATTCATAATGTATTTCACCCCTCACTCTCATTCGACCTTCATGCTTTAGGGGGCATATGTTACACAAAATTTATCACTGTCCCTGTACTCCTTGTTCCCAAATTCTGGAGGACCTTCAATAGTGACCCTTATGCCATCATATCCCTTACAGTATACTGAAAATACTCTCTGTTAATCATTGCTAGAGTAGCTCCTTAAAAATATGTTAATTTGGAGCACCACACCCTTTGTTTTTCTCAATCACGTTAATGCCTCATCTTACGCCTGGAGCAACGCCGATCGACACTGAAATGGAGATCATACCCATGCTGATCGACTTCAGGAAGGTTTTTAGAAATGGAAACGAAGCTTCGAGATATAGAAGCTTTGTGGGTGGAGATCTAGCTGTTTGTACATGGGGATAGTGCTGAGCTTCTCCCTTTAGGTCTCTTGTTCCTGCAAAGGAGGAACCACCCAAGGAGATAAAACATTTCCCTACCTTAAGTGGATCCATATTCCCTCTCCCTTCACTATAAAATGGACATCCTCCCATACCTCTGCTAGTTAGAACAGAGATAAAAGAACATAAGAGAGTGAATTTTTGATATAGGCATTGAAGGAGATTTGAGACCTTTGGCATTTTCATACCAAGTTGAAATGAGTGCTTTGGAGATGTGCCTAGATCCAGACCCGTTGAAGGAGAACTTTGACATCAAGGTGCAGGATGTAACTCCCCCTCTTATATTAATATGATACAATGGATTCTTACTTTCCACTCTTGTCTATGATGCATGATTTTATTTCTAGTATTCCTTGATCAACTAGATAAATTGTTTATGTGAAATAAATGTTGTAATTTCACATTTTGTGTTGTCTGATCTCTTGTACAGGTAACTAAGCACTGGTGACAGTGAGGATCTAACTAGGTAGAGAAAAGGATCAAAAGAATCGAGCGAGGAGCATCATCAGATCTAGATAGGTCATCTCCATACAATCTATATCTATTTACAATCTAGGAATGTAGGTGTTATATTGTTCCCTGTTGTTACGGGACCCATACTAGGGCTAGAGGGATCGTCTCTATCTGGAGAGAGGATTTTCCTACATAAAACCATAGTTTTGGCGAGTTAAAATATTAGGAAGGTCAACATTGTAAGAAATATATTTAATTTAGACTTAATGTGGCTATAATGAGGACATTATAAGAATACATGGTTTTCATCTTCAACCCTCTTATTGTAACAAAGATCACAAATTCTATTGATCTTTGATGTTTTATGGATTGTTCAATGGCTTGTATAACTATGGATCTTGTGAAAGTTTTCTCTTATATATATATATATATATATATATATATATATATATAAGGCCAAGCTTGTACTCATGTGAAACAAGGTCAATTTTGACAGCTACCACTATACCGTCAGGTGTATCTACCCTGCCCCAATAGATGACACATAGGTTAGTCAATTCGGGGGATTGAACATGGGTCTTTTATCACTGACAAAAATTTACATAAAATACGATTGCTAAGTTAGTTACCCTAGAGGGGGGGATGTCGAGGGCCTCTTATAATAGAAATTTATTTATTTTCTTCTATATGCTAGTTAAAATAGAGAGATACTTTTGATATTCTAGATTATTGTTGATAATCTCCTCATAATATCTTAATTTTCTCTTATCCTCTAATTATTTACCACATCACAATTTATATATAAACTTAGATGTTATATTTTTTTAAATATTATTGTTATTTTGCATAGTAATTTCGAAGTCCTTAGTTCCCCAAATTAGCCAATAATTTTCATATCTATACCATCCCTCAAACCATATGTGGTTTTTCCTGAAGGTTGAAATGATTTGAGGAAGCCTCTTATTTTCCATGTTGTTTATATCATTCTTAAACATTAGGTACCTAGACACAACCAAGTTCTCAAAGGGGAAAAATAATCACTTCCATGAGGAGGATACAATATGATGTATTACTTTTAATTTTAAGATTACAAGTTTAAAGAATTTTTATATTTTTTCTATCTTTCTCCATAATTCATTAGAGATGTTACAACCCCAAACTTCACAGCCGTATAAAATAATATGAGTGGCACAAGCCTTAAATAAGAGCTTCCCCTTATTGAAAAACCAAAAGTATACTAATCTAAAATTGTTTTTAAGGCCATAATAAGACTTCCACCCTTCATTTACCCTTTTCTCAATGTCATATTTTTATTTAATCTTGTAATGAAGATCAATTCTAAGATATTTGTATAAATTTACTTTCTCCAAGATTTTTATTCCATACAAAAAATTAACATAAGTGATTTTTTTGGATTTGATTAGTGTAACCTTTGTTTTGTTACTGCTAACACTCATACCCATACTATAGTAGAATCCTTGAGAATTTGTAGTTTCTTGTTGAGATCACAAGGGCACCTTTCCATAACAACAATATCATCAAAATAAAGAATAAGGTTGATGGTTGTTCCAACTATAATCATGCTAATAAGACCCACATGTTCTAAATAAGCCTCTATTTTTTCAAGGTATATGCCAAAAAGGGTATATGCTAGCGAACAATGTTTTTTTTCTTGTAAAATGAATTGCTATTAGCTTAAGAAACTGGTATTTAAATCAAAAAGTATCAGTGATATATTAGTCTCTCACTGGGGAGGGTTGATCACAACCACAAAAAAAATCTTCAAAGATAAGACATAGATAGTTGGAAACAAAAAGAAACACCATAAACTAGAAATTTACTAGGTGATAACAAACAATGTTTCTTAAATATTATATCACAATTAGTTTCTTTTGACCACCTTCCAATGTTTTTAAATTTTCTAATAATGCTCTCATATAACCTCAACTCTCAACTCAAAAGGAAATTTTATGGCTTCTAATATATTCCAAAGGTTATTTCTAGACACTATGTCAAACATTTTTGTAAATTCAATGAAGCAACATAAGAGATTAATTTTGTTATTATAAAACTCCTCTTCAGTGATCCTCAATGTAACAAGGTGGGTCAAAATTGAATGGTAGCTCTAAATATAGCCTAGGATTTAGATATTTTTCCTTTACTTTCTAGCCATATGATAATCTTATCCTTTAAAATAATTTCATATAACTTGCCTAAAATAGTGGTAATCATCATCGTCCTAAAATTAAAGGGATTTTTTTAATTCTCTCTTTCAAAAATAAGAACAATGATGCTCTAAGTCCATGCTTTAGGGGAAGGACTACTTGGAAACTAGATTTAAGAGCTTGTAAATGAAATATGAGGACATACCTTCCAATTTTTTGGATTTATATTTGGCATCCTTTGATGTCTTTAAATTTCTCTTTAGCAAACTAGTTATCCCCAAACTGTATGTCTTCTAAAGGGAAAAATTTCTTCCATTGTAGAAATATATTGGAAGGCAATTGAAAAAATTCTAGAGGCAGCCTGATATTTCAAGTTAAGGAAGCAGAGTGGGTTAGTCCCATTGTCATTCGAAATAAAAAAGATAAGTCATAAATAAGAGTATGTGTAGACTACCGAAGCCTGAATAATGCATGTGTGCATAATCCTTTTCCTACACCATTCAGTGATGAAGTGTTAGATAATGTAGCAAGGAATGGCAGTTATTATTTCATATATGGATTCTTTGGGTACCACTACGTCAGGATAGTTGAGGAGGAAAAAAGAAAAACCACATTTACTGTTGAATGGGGCCCTTACGCCTATCATTTGATGCCTTTTGGCCTGAAAAATGAACCGACAGTATTCTCAAGGATAGTCATAGCAACATTCAGAGAGTATATACACAGATTTTTGGAGGTTTACATGGATTATTGGAATGTATACAGTTTGTTGAAAAAGCACGCAAGTCTACTCTGTATAGTGTTTGATTATTGTAGGAAACTACACATATCCTTAAATATAAAGAAATGCATCTTCGCAGTTCCCTTCAGAACATTGTTGGGTCATGTAGTGTGCAAGGATGGAGTATGTGTGGAGCCTGCCAAAATTGTGTCAATTGTTAATATGTACCCCCCGGAAAATGTTAAACAACTAAGGTCCATGTTGGGGCATACATGCTACTACAAGAGGTTTATCCGCAACTATGCTCGAATTACAACCCCATTGGAAAAACTACTAAAGAAACTAAACAATTCACTTGGACCAAGGAGTGTAATGAAGCACTGGATATACTTAAAGAAAATCTATCTAGTGCACCTATCTTGGTATACCCTAATTGGGATAAACAATTCCATGTGCACATTGACACTTGTGGAATCATGTTAGGGGAAGTATTCCTGCAACTAGGGGAGACAAATCATAGGCTGTCTGATATACTTTGCAAGTCAGAAAATGTTAGCTGTGCAAAAGAATTACATAAATACAGAAAGGGAAGCTATTGCGATGGTCTAATCGCTACAAAAGTTTTTCCACTATTTGCTAGGGGGCTCATTCAAATTATTTATAGACCACTCAACACTAAATTATCTGGTAAACAAACCACTACTGGAAGACATAATATGTAGATGGATGTTATTATAGCAAGAATTCATATTTGAGGTTATATTTAAGCCAGGGAGGCTGAATGTGGGACCCAATCATTTGTCAAGACTATAATCAGAATAGAACAGAGGACCGGTTGATGATCAGTTACCAGATGTAGATTTGTTTCGGGTGGAAGCTATACCAGACTATTTGCAACAAAAAACAACATTTCTAGCTACAGAAAGATATCCAGAAGAATATATGACAATCCAAAGAAAGCACTTAGTTGTCAGGGTAGTGGATTACCAACTCATTGTAGGCCATTTATACAAAATGGGATTAGATCAAATACTCAGGAGGTGCGTATTGGATCATGAAAGGCCAAAGATTCTATTAGAGTTTCATAATGTATTTGTGGGAGGACATGTTGGGGTACAATTTACCACAAGAAAATATTACAAACAGGGTTATGGTGGTCCACCTGGCATAAGGATGTAAAGGAATATGTAAAAAAATGTGATGTATGTCAGAGAACTTGAAAACCTTCACACATGGATGAGCTACCATTACACCCCGTCAGATAAATACAAGAATTTGAAAAATGGGCAATTGATTTCATCAGACCCATAGCTCCAGTTGCACGCAACTCACAAGAAAGATATATCATAACCTCAACAAAGTACCTAACTAGGTGGACTGAAGTAGCGCCAATAGAGGATTGTACTGCCAATATAGTAGCTAGATTCATTTTTGAAAACATCATCACCAGACTCGGCTACCCAAGGAGTCTGAAAAGCGATCAAGGGACACATTTCATCAATGCCACAGTCGAATCGTTATTACAAAAATTTATGATACAACATCACAAAAGCAGTCTCTATCACCCAAAGGAAAATGGGACTGTAGAAGATTTCAATAAGATTTTAGAGAAGGGCCTGACAAAAGTATGCAGTGAAAACTGAGATGACTGTGATGAGAGGATTCTAGCTACATTATGGGCATACATAACTGCGGTAAAGAGATTACATAATCAAACACCATTCTTGCTAGTGTATGGAAGAGAAGCAGTTGTACCAACAAAATTTATTGTTTCCAGCCTCTTTACTACCACAACAACCCAAATGTTTGAATAAGAGTCCATAGCAAGGCGCTTCCAAGAAATTCAAGAATTGGAGGAGTCAAGATTCCTTGTGGATTTCCATCAATCAATCCAGAAGCAGTGCCAGAAGGCTTGGCATGATTGGCATATCAAGAAAAAAACATTTACCATTCGTAGCCATGTACAGTTATACGATAGCAAGTTCCAAAAGTTTCTAGGAAAACTACAAATGCACTGGTTAGGGCCATTCTATGTCACAAATATTCAGGATTCAGGAGCTATTAAGCTCGAACAACTAGATGGTATAGTATTGCTTGGTTGGGTCAATGGCGTATGCCTGAAATCCTTCCATGAATGATGATTTTCAATTTTATTTAGAATAAATCTCTCGCACTCGAGAGAAGTTTGTAGGTTAGAGAAGTCAATTATGCAAGACCAATAAATCATAACCCATAAAATAACTTATTTGGAACAAATAATACACCACTACACAGTTACGGCATGGATAACATATCACAACCAATTATGGTCGGGGGTAATATCGTACAAATTACCATGTTGACCATCATTTAGCCAAAATTATCCATCATATAGGTGTCAATCTGTAGTGTCAGTAAGAAATTTGAAATATTTTCCCTAATTAGAAACATCATTTTGTAATAAAATTTCCACATCAGGCCATAATAATTTCCCATCACGTCTGTTCAATTTCCGAGAATACCGTCAGCAGAGTCAAAGTCCACCTCACCCAACTTAACCACCCACACGATTGTAGCCATGGAGGGAACCTGGAAAAAATTAACTAGTTATCCAGTCTCATCAACTCTCATCATGTCAAAGCTCTTACTTATTCTGAATAGAGGAAGAAAAATCCGAAGTGTCAAGAAGCAGAGCATTCGAGAAAAACAAATTTACCATAAAAGTTAGCAACAACACAACAACAGAGCTCCAAAATTACAACCAACAATAAAAGTGGTATATCAGAGAAGAAGCAGCACGAAAAAGACAACAGTACCAATGGTGGAGCCAAAAATCGACCAAAGTATTCAGAAGTTAGAGCCACTTACAGGAAAATATGATAATACAACGTTGATAGACACTGATTTTACTGATTCATTTCAGTTCCCAGCACTCAAGAGGCAGGTCTACATAGAAAATTATTTCAAGGAAAGCGGCAACGAAGCAACTCAAGTCCATCAATACTTCCAAGGAATTCTTAGATCGACAATCCTCCATCTGCGGAGCCTACCAGTTTTTGGTACACAAGGAGCAGCGATGCAATGCATAAAATTACTGATCAAGAGGATCCATAACAACTCCCTATGGCTCGACAGAGAAAGATTCATGTAGGGGACATCCATAGCCTCACTGGGCTTTTAGTGAAGGGGAATGATGTGGCTATGACATTCAAAACCACTTATAAGAGAGCAAAGAAGGCTGGAGAGCAAGACTACTACAAGAAGTATGACACAAAAAGAGGAGGGAAAAGGGGAAATGATAGACATGATAAACACACCCAACGTCAAATTTGAATGTTACTTGATTGCAAGTAAAATAATGAGACACTATACAAAGGGAGAATGCATAATGGATGCTATCTCAGTTGCAGAGCACTATGTGCAAGTAGCACAACCCAACTGGTGCACTTTCCTTTTGTAGGAACTCTTTGAGGCCTGCGAGGACAATTACTGAAGAGCTATGGGATTCATATATGGATACCTGATAATGGAACTAGTAATGTGGAAGTGGTGTCCACCAGGAAAGAGACCACTTGCAGAGGTAATTGAAGACCAACTGTTAGCACTTAAATACACATCGTGGAGAGTCTCTGGAGATACTAGCAGCAAGGAAATTAATGAAGAAGCATTTGCAGAATGGTATAGAAACTTGATAGATGTTATCAACAGCCATGAAATAATCCCAAGGATGCTAATGGATGAGTACTCGAGAAATATATGGTTTGGATATTCCCATGACCACACTTGGATTAGACCCCACTGTGTTGGAGCAGATACATTCTAGAAGAGACTGCAGAAGTTCCAACTGACAAACGAGGCTTTCCATGATGAGGTCATGTCATGGAAAAGAGTAGTAGGAGAATTTTAGGATAATAAAAATATATACTCCTTCGATGCCATGGTTCCTCAGCCTCTTCCGAGAGAAACAAAGGCAGATTGAGACAAGAATACAACTAGAACTACAACTAGTACTACAGAAACTGGAGACAAGAGTGCAAGAATTCAACAGGGTAATGGTAAGTCTTGGAGCCACGAGTACTTCCTTTCCTTCCTTTAATGAATTTCAAGATTTTAATACTTTGTCACCTATGATTATGAACCCTTTCCTTGCTAATATTCCCATCGTAACCCTTCATTCCCAATCTCAACCAACGCGCATTCCCCCTTGAAAAAAAAAAGTGACTAAGCCACCCATCCTAGGTCCCGAAATAAAAAGGGACAGAATCATAAAGCCAACCCAGGTTGTGGATTTAACGGAAGAGAATTATGTAACCTAAATAAATACCAATATCCATATTATAGAAGAACTGAAGAAAAATACCTAAACACCCTCCACTCTCCCGCAAGATAATCCTCCACCATCCCAGAGCACCCCCGCTTCATCCCCAAATACTTTTAATTCATCCCTCCATACCTCCCATAACTCTAAAGGCCCTTCAATTCACACCACATCCACTTCCACAACCATTTAGGATGCAATATGGACAAGCACAGTGAGTGCGACTGATACCAAGAAAAAGGTTAAATCAGGTATTGTCCAAGTAACTACAGTTCACCCATCCATGGTAGAGATGGGAACATTCCTAAACCTACTTATTCAAACAGACTTGTCGATAGTTAGAGATACGCCAAAATAAAACCCATTCTCATAATTCCAACAATCACTTCTAGCATTGCCTCCATTTATTTCCATTCCTCCATTAACCCACATTTTAAACCCAACCTCATCCCAAGAAATGTTGCTAAATCAACCAATTTGACCACAAGGACAATCTATCTGATCTATTTCCAGTGTCCAACCGATCAGAGAAAGAGATCTAAGTCTTGAAGCAATGAGCAACAGGAACCTCCAAGGATGGACAACAAATGAACTTTTCAATTTCATCCAATCAGTATCAAAGCAAGAAAAATATTTGCACAATGATTGGGTTCAGATGCACGAGAAACAACAAAAACAGGAACTTGTTCTTACTGAAGAGCGCAACTAGATAAAATAGGAAAGGGACAATGTAAGACATGAGATCGACCAAACCACAGAAAAAATCCAAGGATTATGACCGGTGGTAGCAGATACATTGGATGTCGCTCCAAAAGATATGTGTCCATGTGATGTGGTAGAATTTTGTCTCCCATTCAAACAAAATGCAGATACCTCAACATTGCAAACAAAAAGCTCCGACAGAATATATCAACCAGAACAGTGTTGCCAGATCCAAGAATGGTTTATGCAGAAAAGAAAACTCAAAGAAAGGAGCAGATGAATCGACTGAAGGAGACACTGGGGAATACAGTCACTGAAGCCTATACATTGTTGGAATAGATCGATGAATGTTAAACTCACTAGCTATGAAAGCTCAACCCATATCCGAGCTGTTGCACCAATTATTTGCAGAGATCAAAGGAACTACCGACCCAGCTACCTGCACACAATTATATGACCAAGACGATGCCTGACAAATACAAATTCAAATTACTAAGGAAGGCTCTAACAAAACCAAATAAATGTTGCATGACCTAAGGCCTCCAGTTAAATAAAAGGTAGAATTGATCCAGCAGCTAGTCTCCGACTTGGAACCAAAATGCAACTTAGCATCCGCAAACTTGCCACAACCGTTTGAGGCTACTCATACGGAAAAATTGGTAAAAACCAAAAATGTGCTCATAAAGACTTGGCAGGAGGTTATCACTGATTTACACGAGTTCAAGGCCGAGGCAATAAAGAGAGTTTTGGAGTTGGGGCCTTTGTTTGAAGAACGAGGGCCGAAATAGGTGTATAAAGATAATGGAACATCAGAGAAGGTGTAGTAAGGGAAGGGAAAAATAGAACCTAACTAGCAGGAAAGTATGGCAGAAGACCACATGGAGACCGCACCATCAGAAAAAATTGACTTAAGACGAGTCAATAGCTTGTGGTTGGGACCTATTGGGGCCTTTGCTTTGGAAAAAGATAAAACAATTTTGGAAGTTGTGGGCCATTAGTTGCGAATGTGGCGAGTTACGGAGAGCCATTGCGGGTCGAAGATCCATTGTGAGTTGTGGATGGTCGTTGGGCATGTGGCGGGGTGCGGGTGGATAGCTACACGAGTGGCAAGAAAATCTCACAGTAAATAAGAAGAAAGACTCCGAGAAGAAAAATGAAGAGCATAACAGAATGAGGAACGATGGAGTGCAGAAAAGCAGGCAAGCGAAAAAGAAGGAAGAACTCCCAGTGTAGAAGGAAGAGGGTAGATAAGGAAGAAAGAGAAAAAAGGAGGCAATTAGTCTTTGGGTTTTGAGTTCCATGAATAGATCTCTGCAAATACTCTAATAATTGATGTAATTTAATGTGCTGAAAGTTAATATAATATAGAGATACAGGTTGTGGTCACTATATTGTGTAAAGATGAATATATCTCTGTGCATGATGTTTCAGAGGACTAATCAAAATTTTCTGATAATATCTTTTGATGTATCTGATGTGATTAGTATATTCATTGAATGATAGGTAATGTAAGTTATTTATGCATGATAATAGTGTAATGAAATTATATTATAGAGGGTCAAAGTAACATCAATACTATGGTTCTAATTCTCTTATCTCAGTAAGGTCATGGCACGCCTCGGGCGAGACTCCTTGCTCTCCTTTGAGCAAGATGAAAATGCCAGTGTTTTCCTAGACTACAGTGGTACCTTGTTGACCTCTGAACCTAAACCTGGGTCTTTCCCAGAAGACATTATTTCCCCAACAACTACACAATAATCATATGGTGGAAGGATGTCTAATTTGTCTCTAGATTTTTATTTTTATGAACGTTTTTTATATGGGAAGAAAAATCGGGAAATATTCTCCTTTGGTTCTATGAGGCCAGAGGTAATATTACAATTGGTGCACAATGATGTGTTTGGACCTATGTTTATTCCAACACTAGGTAATTTTGTGTACTATGTCTAATTTATAGATGACTTTTCAAGGAATAAATGGATCTATTTCCTCGGGAATAAATGTTAAGTCTTTGAAAAGTTCAAAGAGATTAAGGCTCTTCTAAAAAATCATACAAAGAAGAAAATTAAGTTGTCGAAGATAGATAATGGGGGAGAATTCTATGGGAATGAACTTAACGAATTCTATAAAAATTGTAGTATAGAAAGGAAAATGAGTACTCCATAGAAACCTAAATAGAATGGAGTTTCATAAAAGATGAATATGAAATTGATGGAGAAAGAAAGGATCATGCTTAGCACTACCAAATTAGGACATGAGTTTTGGGATGTGGACACTACGTGTTATTTGGTAAATATATCAACCTCATCAACATTGGATGACAAGAATCCACATGAGGTATGCACTAGTATGAAACCTTCTCTTAAACATCTTAAGGTATTTAATTTTGATGCTTATGCACATGTTCCAAAGGAGAATAGGATTAATCTAGATAAGAAATATGAAAAGTGTATCTTTATTAGATATAAATATGGCCTAAAAGGTTATAAGATTTGGAACATAGAGACTAATAAGGTTGTGTACAATTGATATTTTCTATTTAGAGAAGTAAAAGATGTTTTCAAGTAGGAATTCATACCCAGGGAGAAAAAACTAGAAAATATAGAGTTTGAATTGAATGATGATGAATCAGACTCTATAGCAGGAAAATAATCAAAAGAAGAAGAACGAAAAACTCTGGATTTGAGGAGACCAATGTGGGAAATAAGGCATCAAGAAAGGTATACTCCACCTAGTTTCTATTCAATTTTTTCTTGGTTTATTAGTGGTTATGTTCCTATATCTATTAGGAAGGAAGTGGATGCATACGATGGAAATCTCTGGGAAAAGGCCCTGGTTGAAGAAATGTAAACCTTGGGAAAAAATGAGTTTTAGCGTTTACTGGAGAAATTTTTTTTTGGACAAAATCCCATTGGCATAAATGGGTGTTTAAGAATAATTTGAATGGAGAAGGAAAATTGGAGAAATATAATTGCTCAGTTAGTAGAAAACAATTATTCCCAAGTAGAGGGAATTAAATTTGGTGATATTTTTTCTCCTATTGCCATCCTCTATTGTATTTTTTTTATCTATTGTTACTTCTTTTGGTCTTGAAGTAAAATATATGGACATGAAGACATCATTATTACACTGGGATCTAGAAGAAGAAATATGCATGAATCAATGATAAGGATTTGTTGTGAAAGGAAATAAAGAGCTAGTATGTAGGCTAAAAATGTCTTTGTATTGGTTAAATCACTCACCAAGGATGTGGTCTCAAATATTTAATACTTATATAATGGGACTAGAGAAAAGTAGATCATTTTTCATGATTTCAAATTATTTGGTGATCATGTTATTCATTTGGTATTATATGAAGATGTATTTTGTTGATTGGAAAAGATAGGGATAAGAAGAAATAACTCAATTGTTCTCTAAATTTGACATGAAGGAACTTGGTATTGCAAATTATCTTAGGCATGGAAATTAAAAAGACCAAGTAAACAAAAAACTCTAGTTAAGTCAGAGGAAGTATGTAGAGACAATATATGTTTAATATGTAAGAATTTAAACTAGTAAAGCTGACTATTCCTATAAGTGTAAATTTATCTATAGATCAGTGTCCTATGACATAGGATGATGAATAGGACATGTATCATGTTCCATATGCCAGTGAAGATGGAATATTTATGTATGTAATGGTTCGTACTAGACTAGACATTGCACAAGTAGTGGGAGTATTGAGCAGATATATGTTGTTAAGAGAATATTTTTGAGCAGGTGAGCCAAAATTTCTCTTCTTGTTCGGTTGGTGATGATTCACCTAAAAAAAAGGAAAAAAAACATAAAATTTGCAAGTATTATTTGTATCTACAAAATTATTTTTTAGAAAACCCTGTAGAAATTATCTACAAACACTTAAAAATATATGACAACAATGAAGACAAGAAAACCCAATGGAAGAAAACTAATTTTGTTATGATCAAAAATACATTTGTTAGAGAAGAATAAAAAGATGGGTCTACAACATCCTCCTTTGTGGGATGGGTTCTTTTAGTCCCTACGCTTCTAGCAACTGATCTCTCTCTCTCTCTCTCTCTCTCTCTCTCTCTCTCTCTCTCTCTCTATGGTTGCAATGAAAACATGTAGATATGAACACAAAAATGGGAGTCTAAAAGACAAAATGATAATGATGATAATGAAATGGTCATGTGTGTAGAGTGAGGAAAAACCTCTCTATTTATAATGAAATTCTAGGATATATCTAGATATATTCAAACAATAAAATATTATTAGACCAAATCAAGATCCAACCGTTAGAAGTATTTTATTATATTAGAGGAAAATATTAATGAAATGGTCAAAAATATTTATTTAGTAAACTAACTCAAAAAATAATGATTAATTGAGTTAATAAATAAAATGGTTAAAGCAATTAATAAACAAAAATGTTTTATCAATTACTTTAAGGAAAGATGGTCAAAGTGAGTTCGAAATAATTATTTAATAATGATTTAGTAATTATTTCATGAGATGAATGTGTAATTATTAAGGAATGATAAATAAATAATGGTTTATTTAATTAATTATTATTACTAAGTAATGTGGTTAGAAATAATTAATAAATAGTGATTTAATAATGATTTCAAGGGTATAATAAATAAATAGTGGTTTATTTAATTATTCCTATGGGTTTTTGTGTTATTTTCAGAAATAATTTAGGAAAAATAGTTCTCTAATTATTTCCTAAGATGAAAGTGGGTTTTAATGTGTAAAAATCCATGCTATATGGCGTATTTCGATCATCCCATTGGAAAATGTCTAGAAGATCACTTTTGATATGATAACATATGTCAAAACAGATGAGCCTTAGTACTGCAACAAGAATGTTGCAACTCCGAAGGCTACCAAATTTAATTATCAACACGGGGTTCATACAAACTTAAGAGGCATTGACACTATATGTGCAACATAAAATGTGTCCTTTTTTTTATCTGATGTAGTGGAGTGAATGTCATGAAGTCAACTCATAAAATAATGGCCAAAATGGAAATGTTTCTTTGAAAATAGATTAATCCTAGGGAAGAACAACAATTTGTAATTGAAATCCTAAGAGCACGAATTCAAATAAATAGGCCTAATCTACTTTGTAAAAAAGCATGTCCTAAGTGATGTTTATTCTTCCTCAATCATGGATTTAGATCCTAGGGGTCATGACTCAAGCCTAAGAGAAAAAAACCAAGATTTGGGAACAAATTTGGTCAATTTTACATGTGCTACAAGAGTGCTACAAGAATTTTTGTTTTTTCTACACGAAGTTCTATCTTGCTACAAGAGGTCCTGTTTAGGATATAAATCACCGAATGAATAAGTAAATCAAATGAAAATGGGATGGGAATTTTTTTTCTAATAAGTAGGATGTCTTAGGTCTCCATTCCAAGTGGAACCACTCCAAAATACCCCTGTTCACACGTGCTAAAAAAATAACAGAAAATCACTACTTCTAAAATATGGAAATTAAAGAACTAATGAGCTAGTTAACCTATAAAATTCCTAACTTAATAAATTGCAAACTAAATGGGGTAAAGTTTTTATTAACTTTAATATTATTATGACCTAATCCAAGTGGAATCAATTCAAATGAATCTCATTAACCAATTCTAAAAAATAACACACATTTACTACTATTTCTCTACTAGGCATTTCTAGAAATCTTGTATTCATGAACTAGTAACCAAATCCAAGTAGCTTAATGATGAAGATGACCTTACAAAGTTATTATAAGGATGAATAATGATTTTTAATCTGTAAACAATCTGCAAAATAACTCACTTCAATCATTTAACTCAATCCTACAACAATAAAAGAAACAATACTAAATACAAAAATATGCAAAACAAAAATAAGAGATGCATGTGAATAAGAAGTGAAAACAACACTAATAAATTGTGCAAGAGGGCTCTAAGTCTCGTGGGATGGAAAATCTCAAGGAGACTTGGAGTCCTATGGAAGAAACCAAGCCTTGTAAGCTAGAAATGACACCAAACTTAACTATTGAATCAATCCAAGTACATCCCTGCAATAAATTAGAATGGAGTTGCTAAAAAACAAGTTTTCTCCTTAAGAAGACTAAAAAATACATGCCCCTAGAGGAAAATTCAAATTGGTACTTTTAAAAAATAATGAGGAAGCAGTCCCCTTGAAAGGAGGAGTATTTCCCCTCCAAAATCCCTCAAATAGTGGATTTGGTTCCCAAAACTAGGAGTTTGCATTAAATGACAAGGAACACATTCCTAGAATTTTTCAATCATTGTAGTTACAAAATATCTCAATAATTTCATGATATTTTATTCATGAATTCTCCAATCTTGATCCTCCTGTAGTAGTGATCAAATCCCTAAATTATCTCCTTCTCCAAATCTTCATAATCTGCCCAATATTCTCACAATATTCTTCAAAAAATAATATTAGGCACAAATATGCAATTATATCTAAACCTTCTTGAGAACATATTAAATATTAAAAAAAATTTATTAAGTGTACAAGGAGAGATTTAATATAGCCTCTATGTGCCTAATAAATTTTATATGGGCCTTAATTTATGTCTAATTTAGAGGCCCATAAAAAACCAAGGAAGGAACATTGGACAATAGTAAAGAGGGATTTCAAGTATTTGCATGGAATTAATGGCTATGGATTGTGGTACCAAGGGAGACAAGGATTCGATAGAGTGTTGGACATACATGGATTTTTTTATGCAAATAGGGATGGAGATCTAGATTGTAGAAGATCTACAAGTGGGTATACTTTTAACCTATTTGGAGGAGAAATCATTTAGATGAGAAAAATACAATTTGTATTTGCAGTCTCAACTATAGAAGTTGAATACATGGTAGTGTTGTGAAACCACCTCCAAAAATAGAAGAAAAGAGATATCAACGCCTTATAAATAAGCCACTTCGAGGGGGCAAGCTCCAATACATTACATGAATGAACAATTCTTGGATGATACAAATTACAAAACCTCCTTTCTATATATAGGAGTCCATGGGGCCACAATGTAATCCTAGTGGGAAGCTACAATGTAACTTTCAGCGAATTAACAATAATAATTTAAGGGAACAATAATAACAATATGGGGGGAAGTCAGGGATATAGTCATAACAATAAGGGTGTTACAATAATAACAATAAGGGACTATACTAGTAATATAGGGACCTAACATGCCCCTCTCCTTCAAAAAAGTTTTGTCCTCAACACTTGAGTAGCTCTGGGTGCTTCTGTATAAAATTCTCATCCTCCCATGTAGAACCTTCAGTGGGTAAGTTCTTCCACTTGATGAGATACTTTGAAATTGATCTATTGTGTAGCTGTCAAGTTCTTGTTTCCGTGACCACTTCAGGTTCCAATAAGATTTTTCCTTCCTCATCACGTTCTGGAAATATTGTTTGAACTCGAAGATTTTCACCTATAACCTTCTTTAAGCATGAAACATGGAAAATTGGATGCACTCGAGAAGAAGCAGGAAGCTCCAATTTATACGCATAGTACCAAAATTTTAAACACCTTGTAAGGACCATAGGTACTTGGTGATAATTTATTATCCTTCTTAGCTTGCTTGAGGGACATTTTTTTGTATGGTTGTAGCCGTAAAATACCTAGTCTCCTACATCAAAACTTCTCTCAATGTTGGTTGTTGATCCGCCTATTGTTTCATTTGATTTTGTGCCAAATTCAAAGTTATCCTTTAAGAGTTGAGAACTTATTGTTGATGCTCGATGTGATATTCCACTACTTGAACCTTCGAATTTTCTCTAAATATTATGTGATGGACGGTTGATGATATCCATAAAGTGCCATAAATGGGGTCATTTTTGCTGCAGTATGGAAGGAAGTGTTATACCACCATTCAGCGAGAGGTAACCACTTGACCCATTGTGTTTGTTTATCATATAAAAAACAACAAATATATCCTTTCAAACATTTATTTACTATCTTAGTTTGACCATTGGATTGAGGACGATAAGATGAGCTATGAGCTAATTGATTACCCAAACAAGAAAATAACTCTGTCCAAAAATTTCCAGTAAAAATGGGATCTCTGTCGCTCACAGTAACCCTTGGGTTTCCATGTAGCTTTTGAATTGTGTCCATAAATGTAGTAGAAACTATACATGCTCTAAATGGATGACATAATGCACAAAAGTGTACATATGTGGTAAGTCTATCAACTACCACCATGATCACACTCTTTCCTTCGGACTTAGTTAAACCCATGATAAAATCCATTGAAATCTCCTCCCAACGTTGACTTGGAATGGATAAAGGTTGTAGAAGACCTGGGGTCTTAATTGTCTCAACTTTATTCTGTTGGAAAACAAAACATTCCGCCACAAATTTTTGAATATCAGATTTAAGGCCATCCCAAAAAAAATATTTCTTCACCCTATGGTAATTTTTTAGAAATCCTGAGTGTCCTCTTAAAGGAGAAGTGTGCAATTCCAAAGAATCTTTTGTTTTAGTTGGCAATTATTACAAAGATATAAGCGATCTTTGTACCATAAGGAATCATTTTTCCAACTAAATGTATCAGATGTACTAGGATCTTGCTGCAACTTTTGAATGAGTGTCCATACATCTTTGTCCTTCTTCCATTCATCTTTTGCTTCGGTTATCCAATCTGGTTGGATAATAGAAATGACACAAAGCAATGCTTCCACCTCTTCATTATTTCTTGAGAGTGCATCTGCAACAACATTAAGCTTTCCTTTTTTGTAGATTATTTCAAAGTCACAACCCAACATCTTTGTGACCCATTTTTGCTGCTCTTCTAAAGATAGTCTTTGTTCCAAAAAGTGTTTAAGACTATCATGATCAGTTTTTACCTTGAAGTGTCTTCCCATTAGGTAAGTTCGCCATTTCTTTAGTGCATGCAATATTGCTAACATTTCCTTCTCGTAAATAGCTTTCTGTAAATACTTTCCTTTGATTGGACGACTTTCAAAAGCAATGGGTCTTCCTTCTTGCATTAAAACAACACCAATTCCATTTCCTGAGGCATCACATTCCACAACAAAGGTTTTTGTGAAGTCTGGCATAGCTAAGACCGGTGCTAGGCACATTGCCTCTTTAAGATGTTCAAAGGCCTTAGTTGCTTCAGGAGTCCATGAAAATGCATCTTTCTTCAATAATGTTGTTAGAGGTGCTGCTATTCTCCCATAATTCTTAACAAACTTGCGATAATACCCTATTAACCCAAGAAATCCTCGCAATTTCTTTATGGTTGTGGGGTCTTTCCATTCCATAATGGCTTTAATTTTGTTAGGGTCTACCTTAACACCCTCATGAAATACAATATGACCCAGATATTCCACCTCTTGTACTTCAAAGATACATTTGGATGTTTTTGCATATAATTGTTTCTCCTGCAATATTTTGAGCACCCTGTCAACATGTTGAACATGATCCTTCCAAGACCTGCTGTAGATTAGTATATCATCAAAAAATACTGGCACAAATTTTCTAAGGAAGGGTTTGAAAATGGAATTCATAAACCCTTGAAATGTAGAAGGTGCATTGGTAAGGCCAAAAGGCATGACCAAAAATTCATAATGACCCTCATGAGTTCGAACTGCTGTTTTCAGAATATCTTCAGTCTTCATTCTAATTTGATGATATCCTGAACGAAGATCCAACTTGGTAAAACAAATTTCTCTATGTAATTCATCCAATAATTCATCAATTACAGGAATGGAAAATTTATCTTTAATGGTGAGCTTATTGAGCTCCCTATAATCCAGACAAATGCTCCATGATCCATCCTTCTTGTGTACCAATACTACAGGAGCAGAGAAATAATTTTCACTAGGTTGAATTATACCAGCCTCTAACATTTCTGCAACCATACGTTCAATTTCGCTCTTTTGGACATAAGGATATCTATAAGGCCTGATGTTTGGAGAAAAACTTCCTGGAATCAAATGAATATCATGATCATGATCACGAATAGGTGGGAGACCTTTGGAAGTTTCAAACACCTTGGAATGATTTTCCAAGACTTTTTGGAGATATGAAGAAATAGATGGTTTTGATGTTGGAACTTCTAGTGAGCATAATTGTGCAATTACGCCTCTTTGTTCTTTATTTAGAAGCTTTTTCATGACATTAGAGCTGATAATCTTTCCCGGCTTCCCTGCAATACCCCGTAATTCGACTTCCTTTCCTTCTAAAAACAATTCAATAAAAGTTCTTGAAAATTAAAAGCTACCATACCCAAATATTATAACCATTGTACTCCTAGTACAACACCATCACCTCCCATAGGAATGGAAAGCATTGGACTATTCAATACATATTCCCCCATGGTTAGATTGATATTATGGCATTTTATAGAGCAATTTATAGTTCCTCCATTTGCAACCATCACTTGACACTCTGGTGCTGGGTATAGGAAACAATTCAATTCCTTGGCTACCTTACAATGAATAAATTATGATTACTACCTGAATCAATCAACACTATTACCTTTTTCTTCTTGATATGTCCTTCTATCTTGAGAGTTTGAGGAGTGGTAATTCCTGCCAATGCATTACACGATATGGTCGGAATCATTTCCTCCTCTTCTAGGGTTCGTTCATGGTGTATACCCTCTTCTTTTGAAGATTCGTATTCATTTTCTTCTTCCTCTTCACAATATATGTAAAATAATTTCTTCTCAGCACACTTATGACCTTTAGTGTATTTTCTATCACAACTGTAGCAAAGCACTTTTGCTCCTTTTCCTTCCAATTTTTGTGGTGTCAACCTTGTAGGTTGTGCAAATATAGGAGTAGCAACATGTTGTAGCCGCTACAACACCAACCAAAATCTTGGGTATATTCAAAATTTCGGGTTCCCCCTCTGCTCGCTTAGGCGTTGAAGTCTTTCACCCGACCTGCAATCAACTACATCCCAGCGACCTATCCCCAACCCCTCATGAGTTGTCTCGCCATCATGATCAGGTGTCGTTGTTGCCATCATGTCATATGTGGGAAGGATCATCCAGCGTACGCTCGAACATTCTTACCATAGTCGCACCATATGTAATGAGATTGCCATGCATACATTTGAATGGAACCTTTCGTGTATAATACTATAGGCCCTCTCACTGTGGGTCATTAAACATGTTGATTGAATACATATTTTAAGCTTGTTAGTCTCAGATGTTTTATCTGTGGCCATCACTATTGAAGAGTAATTATGATGTTGTAATATTCCACGCAGGTCGACCCCACGAGTGACAAACTCCTCAATCTTTTCATGACATCGAGGGCAATAAATTTGAGCTCGAAAACAAAGCCAAGTTGTGGAACAGGGGAGGGGGAGGAGCAAGCGACCAGTACCGTTAAAAGGAGGATGGTGTGATACATGTTGATCAGAGAGAACCCTCTATGTCATTGATGCAAGGCTTCCTTCACTAGTGCGCACCACATACTTAAAACGCTCCGTTTGGAAATGTCCAGATCCTGCACCATACCATTTGAATGTCAAGCGGTGCACACAACGGAACATATTTCACCACTTCGACAAGTCTAGACTGAATTATAGCCTGATGAATGAAGTAGACTCAGAGGGTTTCCCTACGGAATGACAATCTCATTCAAGGCGTGCTCGTGCCAGGAAACAGTGTGAAAGCATATGTGTTTCTGTGGCAAGCCAACGACAGGGTTTCAAATATGTGAACGCACCCTTTGGAAGCAACATTTATGAATCTTAAGCTACATAGTGTGGAATTAATTAGGCTGCAAGGAGTACATGTGGAGGAACGGAAGGGCCTTAAAACCCTAGTCTCCTTTGCTCCTCCATGTCCATAAAGATTGTCTATGCGAGACCACAAGAGATGGGGAACCTAAAATTGAACCCAAAAGGTCATGTTTAAACGCATACGCCTTTTGGTAGCTGGGCCCATGGATGTATCTTCACAAAGAGTCTCTGGAACCTCAAAGTAGAAAGGGTCAACATTAAAAGCGGTCATCATGCGGTTTGAGTAGAAGATTTCAACTCTCGACCTTGCAAAACAAAAAAATTCATGTTATGAGGTGGTGGCTGTGGCATAAAAGATTGTTATCTAGTTACGCTAGCAATCGGAGGAAAAGAAAAATGTCATGTTGTATATTAAAACTAAGGCACAAAAGGACAGAAACATATGGTTTTAATACCATATGAGATGCACGGATCATGGATCATATAAAGACACATTTCCAATAGGTTTAAAACCTGTTGAGCGGATATATTAATCAAATCATATGCTGGCACTATGTGAAAAAATTTATGAGTGGGGGCACATCCATATACCCAAGACAAGGCGCCAACGTATGGTTTTACAATCATATAAGAGCGCGGATCAAAACTCTATCAAATGCATTAATCGAGCTAAAATATTTATTTCGTCGATTTTGGACTGATGGTAAAACAATGTTGAGCAGATATATTATGGTCGAAACTTATGTTTCAAACATGGCAGCGAATATTATAAAACAATATGGCGCATGTATGACAATCTACAGTCATGTTTTAGAGGTGTAAGGCCATGTGAGATGGTGCAACAAAAATACATGCGCACGTTGCATGGAGTCAAACATCCGATGGCACGCTTCGATTTACGTTAAAACGTTTGAGGCAGGTATATATATATAAGGTGGTCAATTCTATGATTAAAATGGTGGATCAGGACTATGTGAAGACGCATTGCGTGGAGCCAACGTTCGAAGTCTACATTGCATGGAGCCCAACGTCCAATAAGCCAAATGAAAATGTTTATACGTATACGTGGTGGTTAACTGTTCAAACTAAAACCTTTCAACGTTTATACATGTGGGCCTTACGGAGAACCATAAGGAGTCTGCTACAATGTTTGCAAATACAGTTGGAGCGTCATCTCAAAGACGGTGGTGCATTTCTTCATTGAAGGGAATGGCGCCAGCTAATTTTTCAATAGAGGAACGGTCTCGTGTGCAGTGTAATAAAGGAGATAGAAAAGTTGAACAGACTTGATGTCGAGATATACGATCATGCCCATGCATATACGGGGAGCAGTGTGCAAAGGTTCGATGGCGCAGGTTGGAGCGGATATCTTTTATGGTCCAAAGGTGTGTTCAAGACGTGGCAACAAATTATTATAATACATGGATTGGTCAAACTGCATGGATAAAATGTTCAACGCGTCCACCTCCAAGTCTGCATGGCAACTGTCATAAACAGACCATGCGTTTCTGGTAAGCGTATAAGGACATAGTGGTGAAATGGAATCTGAATGATTTATGCCAACCTCTGTAGCCCCGACGGCAATATTCCAGGAGAGAATCACTCTTCAGATCTACTGCACTCGCCATATTTAGAAAAACGTTATCGCCACATATTCACTGGGAGCTGATTTTTGATATTGCTACTACTAACCACGTCGAGCTGTCTTCACAGAGCTCAGCCTTCGATCATTCCCCAGGTGCTTGCTGTTACTATGTCTAAAGGCACTGAAACCGGATCTTGCATGCCACGTCGATTTTTTTGATATTGTTTGCAGCACGTTCAATTGCAGGCCCGTGAGGAAAAGATAAGCTCACCACAGAAGAAATGGTCTCACAGAAAGAGCGACCTTTTGATTTATTCTGAATCCATCAAGATAATTCATAATCCTCCACAGACCTAGTCAGCACGGTCGACCTGCAAAGTTATCTCTGTTAAACAACCTCCGAGACAGTGAGATCGCTCACAGCATCAGCATGCATGCAAATAGAACCCTAACAATTTCGCTGCAGGCATACATACGTGTAAGAGAATTTTTCGACTCAGAGGAGAAGAATCCACATCTAATTAGCTGTGCACAATGACAGATCTGGTCCCTGGAGGTAGGATCGAAGTGCACAACCAAAAAATGGTATTTGAAGCTGCATGCTCTTGTTGAATGCATGTTAAATGGCGTATGGATTCAGCTATATCAACTCTGTCATGGCCGTAGGATATATATCTGCCAAGAAAAGAGAAACACTCATTCTAACTAGTGAATGCTCTGTTGCAAGCGCAAGAGTCCCACCTTGGAAATGAATCGAAGATGCTGTAGTAAATTTTCTGGGAAAATAGCTTCAAAGTCGGTGAATCGAGAACCCCAGGTGGCACCTGCGTTGGCCAAATAAACCCCAGTTTGAAACAGGAGCTGAGTGCATGTTAAACCACTATGGTCATGGAAGAAGCGGTGTTCCATAAAATGGTAACAGCCACCAAAACAAGTTAAACTGCAGATCTGCATTTGGCACTCAGTCCATAACCATACCAATGGAAATTATAGTGATTGAAGAGACGCAGAGAAAAGTCTACACATGCCATTTTCTTTGATGACAAAATCTTGACCACACAGGGGTCTAAATTCATTGTTTTCTCTCTTGCAAATCAATTAAAATACCCTTAGCTTTATTTTTATTATTTCATCATGAAGATATCTGACCTGTGTTATTTTATTGCAGGAGGAACCACTCTATTTGCACATAAGAGCCAAGGTTTTCCCCAGCAAACAAGAGGACCGGTTTTCAAAGCATGTGAGATGAGGAATACTACTACAAAAACTGCAGATCTGCTTGGAGTCGCAGGTCGCATATTTCTTCAAGTCGCAGGTCGCCGACGGCCGAGGTAGCGAGGTCGCAAACCCTAGCAGGTCGCAAGGTCGCATTTCTATGGTTTTCCTCCCTTTTGCAACCTCGCAACCCAGCGACCTAGTCGCAAGGTCACAAGGTCGCATTTCTTCGTTTTTATTCATTTTGCGACCCCGCGACCCAGCGACCTAGTCGCCAGGTCGCAAGGTTTCATGTGCATCTGTTTTCATGATCTGCGACCCCGTGACCCAGCGACCTAGTCGCCAGGTCGCAAGGTTGCATGTGCATCTGTTTTCACTATCTGCGACCCCGCGACCCAGCGACCTAGTCACAAGGTCGCAAGGTCGCAGGTCGCAACAACAGCCAAGTCGCAGGTCGCAACAGCGGCTCAGGTCGCAGGGCAGCCCAACGGTCAGGAAGATGAAAGGTCAAGGAAGCCCAAAGGGCAGGTTTTGCATTATAAATACTCCTTCGGGAGCTTGTAAAGGGGACTTTTGGTTTGGGACTCGAGCAGAGTATATTGTATTACCGGAGGATTATACACTGAAACATTAATACAAGCATTTTGAAAATTCTCCTATGGGATCTGGTGTTGTCTTATGTATCAGCACTATCGAGTATTTTATTTTCAGTTTCTGAACATCCTAAGATTAAGGGAACTTTATTTTCAATTCACATCACAGTTGCATAACAGTTTGCTGAGTATGTTAATGGTGGTTGAGTTTACTTCACTTTCTTAGCGAGTGTTGATGACTGCTTATCTGTGTTCGTGTTATCATTTAAAATTTTAGGAAGTGAAGGGTGTTCTCGCTGTGAGGAACTGTTTCCTTTGTGGTCAGAACAGTTTACAAGCATGACCCTAACGAGGTGTTTCTAACGACACTTCCTTCGGTCTTCATGCTTTATTATTTACTCTTGCTACTCATAGTGCTGCATGTACATTTAATGCATCAATCATATGTCTTGTATCAGTTGATTAGTTGTGTATCCACTGTTTTATAGAGTTTAGGCGAGACCCAAAGCAAAGGACAGATCAATGGTAGCCGGACCCACACCCCGGACGGGATCCCTATTCCAAATGGTTCAAGGTCTAATTGGGACCTTTTACCGGGGAGATCCCCTGCTGTTGGCCGGACAGATTTTCCCGTCAACAGAATTGGTGCTAGAAGGAGGGCCCGAACCTCCGACCTTATGGTTAACAAACAAGGAGGGCCAGATGACAATCTAAGCCCTTAGATCTTGCAGTTAATCTCATATCTGTAATGGCTCGTTCCCAAATCATTCTCCCGAGATTTTTGTCGGAGTTTTATGAGCCTGGATACTTCATCTCCGATGAACTTATGTATCACTTGTCCCAGTTAAAATTTGATGGTGAAAATGGGGTGTCCATAACCCAACACTGTTCAGATTTTTGTGACTTTGGTGAGTGCTATGAAATTGACGATGAGGGTTTGATGTGTTTGCTTTTCTTTCTCACTCTCGAAGGTCACACTAAGCAATGGTGCCGCACATTGCCGAAATCTTCCATCCATTCGTTTGAACAACTCGCCCATAAATTACAACAAGCTTTTCACAGGTATGATCCTCATGAGGTTGTAATAAAATTACATCTCATCAGAATGGAACCTCAGGAATCTTTAGGTGAGTTCTTTATCAGATTCGTTCATTATTGTTGTGAGTTCCCTGAGAGGGATGTTGATTGGAAATATTTAAGTGAACAGTTCAAGTATGTGATTTCCCTTGAGCAATTTCAGTTAGATCCTAGTGTTCCTTATGTTGACCCGCAAGTTACCAGCTGTTTGGAATTTTTCCCTAATGCTTCCTTGTCCATCTCCCCAAGTCCAGATCACATTCAGGCCTCCAAGGAGAGTGTTGCTATTTGTGATATTCTCGCCCCTCTTCCTGAGTTGTCTGGGAGTGGAGTTGTGACCTTGGAAGTCCCGAGTAAGGATAGACACTGGAAAGAGGATAAAGCCTATTGCACTACCTTTGAATATTTCACGCACCATGATGAATCCGAGCTTGAAAGCCCCAGTGGCTCATTCTCTCTCTCGGTTCATGAAACCTACCTCGAGCCCACTCGATGTCTCCCTGGACTTAGTCCTAAATCTGGTTCACATTCGGATTATGAATCTGGTTCACATTCGGATGATGGATCTGGTTCACATTCGGATGATGAATCTGGTTCACATTCGGATTATGAATCTGGTTCACATTCAGATTATGAATCTGGTTCACATTCGGATGATGAATCTGGTTCACATTCGGATGATGAATCTGGTTCACATTCAGATTATGAATCTGGTTCACATTCGGATTATGAATCTGGTTCACATTCGGATTATGAATCTGAACACCCCAGTGGCTCATTATCTCTTTTGGCTCATGAAACCTACCCCGAGCCCACTCGATGTCTCCCTGGACTTGGTCCTAAATCTGGTTCACATTCAGATTATGAATCGACTCCTACCTCGCATAAAGTTGATTCCCTTGCAAGGTCTGCCAGATCATCATTTTCTCTGAATGACATGGATGCGCGGGTTGGAAAGCCTCGTATGGTTAACGCCCCTGTGACTCAATCTATTCGTTCATTATTCCCCAGTTGGTTTCCTAATCCCTCCACACCAGTAATTTCTTCGAGACATTCAAAATTCCCTTATACTGGTATTGGCGACAATCATAAGCACGCAGATGGTGTTCCACCATCACAGATCAAAATCGATGAATCTTTTAGATCTAATCTTTCTCACTCGGAATCTTTAGACAGCCATGGGAGTGATTATCTGACTGGGCAACCTCAAGATGTCCTCTTTATTGATCCATCTCAGTCGGTAACTCTCGGGGAGCCTGACATGCCAAGTGCCCAACTTGACCACATCGATGGTTGTAGCGATCACTCCTTATCTAAAAACATATTCAATCATATCGCTAAGGATTGTCACTCACATCTTTTTTCTGACCATATGGAGACACCAGCAGTCAATGATGTGCTTTGGGAAGTTTCAAGTACCCATCAAAAAGTCGAAGCGCTTCAGCTTCTGCCAATCGTTTCTGAGATGACGATCCCCAAATACCACGCTCCTCCCAGCATAACCGTGGTAAATCCACCCTACCTTGGTGAATCTAAAGAATCTGATATATCAATCTATCAATCAGTCAGCGTGCAAACATTTGACCAAATTGATACAAAGCCCACTGACATTTTGCAACTCACCATAATGCATGATCACATCCATTCGCTTGTTAATCTCACCCAACCATAAATGTTGGGAAGCGCTCCGCTCGAAGGTCCGGAGTTTGTTCAAGGCGATGAGGAATTTCAGGCTCCACTAAACGTGGATTCAGATCCCCATACCCTTGACCAAACCCAAGAGCAACCTCGAGCTAGGGTTTTTGAAACTAGGGTTTCTACGCTTGGGTGTGCATGCATCTATAATTCGCCTGGCACTTGCTTACTGTTTCCATTCCATAAAACTGATGGTCCCAAACACCATGATGAGTTTTTCGATCAACTCGACCAACCCCATTCGGTGAATGTGCTTGCAAATAGGAATTGGCTTACCCATCACCCCTCAAATCCAGGATCGTGCATGAATGATTTTGTGTCATTTATCAATAATGTTGAGTTTCAAGAACATATTGCTGGCTATCAAGATGAGAATGGGATTAAGCTTGCGCAATCTGTTCTGGCATGTTCTATGGTAAGTATCTCTGATCATCTTGCCGTGGCACCTGCTCCTCAGGTAAGTTTTGTTGCTACTGCACTTTTTTGGATACTAGCTCTGATCCTGATCATTGTTGTTCTTGCAGTTCAGGAACTAATGCGGTGGCTGCACTGGAAAACTGATTTTACATAGCCTCACTGCATCATTGGTTAAACTAGGTTTTAGGTGTAGGCTAGCTAGGACCAGTTAATAAAATTTGTTAGTTCAAAGTTTTAATTAGGTTTACTTGCTAGATTTTTCTTCATGATTTAAAAGTGTGTTTGTTGTTTTTGTTTACGATTAATATTTTAGGCATCATCATGTTACAAGTATTTTCATTTCATTTCCTTTTCAGTTGCTTGTTGTTGCATAAATAATTACTGCTTGTATTGCGCCTCTTTCCCATCTACAACTGGTTAATCATTCCCCCACATGGCGTTGCATTGCATCTTGAGCCTTACCTATTACATTGCGTCGTATGCTCTATCCCTCACATCATTTTTATCATATCGCCTGCCACTTCACCAACCCTCATTGCAACCCTATCACCTTGTAGTCTTGTTTTGCCCCGATTGCTGAAACAATAACCCCATTGTTTTGCGTGAGGTTGCGGTGGCTATCTCAAGAGGCAGCTTTCTCTTAGGACCAGTTATCAAAGTCGCTTTTCAACAAGATGCCTATGAGTCTAAACTTATTATTTGGGGAGATACGAGCCGGTTGTCTGTGGGAGACCTGATGAGTTGAAATGGCCCATACCCGTAAGCCTAAGCCTTGTGCCCAGCATATTATTGGATGTTTTAATGATCTGTTTTGCACACTTCGCCTATTGTGGTGAATGGGATGTGAAGGTTTGGCATGAGGGAAAACCCAAATCAGGATATCTTCCAGTTTCTGTAAAACAAGAAACAACCTCTCTTGCTCATAAAATAAGTCGAGATCCCTCATCCGCCCATGAAAAATAAGTGCCACGAGCACATGAAAATAAGTGCTACAAGCACATGAAACAAATAAGGGTAAATGATCGAGAAAGGCTTCCTACGCAGAGAGGTAATGCAACGACTCCGCCGGGGTACTGACCAGGCTCGCTGGCAGCAGAGCAACGTTTGTGATTTCTTGAAGTGACTCCACCGGGGTACTCTCCAGGCCTACTGGCAGCGGAGCAACACCAGAAACTTACTTTAAAAAATCCTGAAAATAATAAACCCACTGCCTTGCTCTTCACATCATCAAAAAGCTACTGGCGTCTGTGAGCTTTCTCTTTGATGTGTTCTTATTAGTGAGACTTAGCTGAGGCACAAGGATTAGGCATACCTGTAAAGGGCCACAGTAACACCAAGGGGACCCATGGAACTTGTTCAATATTCCCTGCATCACTATCGTGGCTCAAAATTTTGTTGTGATACTGACAGAGATGCTGGATTCTACCAGTGGTTCGCCATTTGTTGTAGCCGCTACAACACCACCCAAAATCTTGGGTATATTCAAAATTTTAGGTTCCCCCTCTGCTCACTTAGGCGTTGAAGTCTTTCACCCGACCTGCAATCAACTACATCCCAGGGACCTATCCCCAACCCCTCATGAGTTGTCTCGCAATCATGATCAAGTGTCGTTGTTGCCATCATGCCATATGTGGGAAGGATCATCCAGCGTACACTCGAACATTCTTACCACAGTCGCGCCATATGTAATGAGATTGCCATGCATACATTTGAATGGAACCTTTCGTGTATTTACGACTAAAGGCCCTCTCACCGTGGGTCATTAAACATGTTGATTGAATACATATTTTAAGCTTGTTAGTCTCATATGTTTTATCTGTGGCCATCACTATTGAAGAGTAATTATGATGTTGTAATATTCCACGCAGGTCGACCCCACGAGTGACAAACTCCTCAATCTTGTCATGACATCGAGGGCAATAAATTTGAGCTCGACAACAAAGCCAAGTTGTGGAACAGGGGAGGGGGAGGAGCAAGCGACCAGTACCGTTAAAAGGAGGATGGTGTGATACATGTTGATCAGAGAGAACCCTCTATGTCATTGATGCAAGGCTTCCTTCACTAGTGCACACCACATACTTAAAACGCTCCATTTGGAAATGTCCATATCCTGCACCATACCATCTGAATGTCAAGCGGTGCAAACAACGAAACATATTTCACCACTTCGACAAGTCTAGACTGAATTATAGCCTGATGAACGAAGTAGACTCAGAGGGTTTCCCTACGGAATTACAATCTCATTCAAGGCGTGCTTGTGCCAGGTAGCAGTGTGAAAGCATACGTGTTTCTGTGGCAAGCCAACGATAGGGTTTCAAATATGTGAACGCAACCTTTGGAAGCAAAATTTATGAAACTTAAGCTACATAGTGTGGAATTAATTAGGCTGCAAGGAGTACATGTGGAGGAACGGAAGGGCCTTAAAACCCTAGTCTCCTTTGCTCCTCCATGTCCATAAAGATTGTCTATGCGAGACCACAAGAGATGGGGAACCTCAAATTGAACCCAAAAGGTCATGTTTAAATGCATACGCCTTTTGGTAGCTGGGCCCATGGATGTATCTGCACAGAGAGTCTCTGGAACCTCAAAGTAGAAAGGGTCAACATTAAAAGCGGTCATCATGCGGTTTGAGTAGCAGATTTCAACTCTCGACCTTGCAAAACAAAAACATTCATGTTATGAGGTGGTGGCCGTGGCATAAAATATTGTTATCTAGTTGCGCTAGCAATCGGAGGAAAAGCAAATGTCATGTTGTATATTAAAACTAAGGCACAAAAGGACAGAAACATATGGTTTTAATACCATATGAGATGCACGGATCATGGATCATATAAAGACACATTTCCAATAGGTTTAAAACCTGTTGAGCGGATATATTAATCAAATCATATGGTGGCACTATGTGAAAAAATTTATGAGTGGGGGCACATCCATATACCCAAGGCAAGGCGCCAACGTATGGTTTTACAATCATATAAGAGCGCGGATCAAAACTCTATCAAATGCATTAATCGAGCTAAAATATTTCTTTGGTGGAGTTTGGACTAATGGTAAAACAATGTTGAGCATATATATTATGGTCGAAACTTATGTTTCAAACATGGCAGCGAATATTATAAAACACTATGGCGCATGTATGACAATCTGCAGTCATGTTTTAGAGGTGTAAGGCCACGTGAGATGGTGCAACAAAAATACATGCGCACGTTGCATGGAGTCAAACATCCAATGGCACGCTTCGATTTACGTTAAAACGTTTGAGGCAGGTATATATATATAAGGTGGTCAATTCTATGATTAAAATGGCGGATCAAGACTATGTGAAGACGCGTTGCATGGAGCCAACGTTCGAAGTCTACATTGAATGGAGCCCAACGTCCAATAAGCCAAATGAAAATGTTTATACGTATACGTGGCAGTTAACTGTTCAAACTAAAAACTTTCAACGTTTATACATGTGGGCCTTACGGAGAACCATAAGGAGTCTGCTACAATGTTTGAAAATACAGTTGGAGCGTCATCTCAAAGATGGTGGTGCATTTCTTCATTGAAGGGAATGGCGCCAGCTAATTTTTCAACAGAGGAACGGTCTCGTGTGCAGTGTAATAAAGGAGATAGAAAAGTTGAACAGTCTTGATGTCGAGATATACGATCATGCCCATGCATATACGGGGATCAGTGTGCAAAGGTTCGATGGCGCAGGTTGGAGGGGATATCTTTTATGGTCCAAAGGTGTGTTCAAGACGTGGCAGCAAATTATTATAACACATGGATTGGTCAAACTGCATGTATAAAATGTTCGACGCATCCACCTCCAAGTCTGCATGGAAACTGTCATAAACAGACCATGCGTTTCTGGTAAGCGTATAAGGACATAGTGCTGAAATGGAATCTGAATGATTTATGCCGACCTCTGTAGCCCCGACGGCAATATTCCAGGAGAGAATCACTCTTCAGATCTGTTGCACTCGCCATATTTAGAAAAAATTTATCGCCACATATTCGCTGGGAGCTGATTTTTGATATTGCTACTACTGGCCACGTCGAGCTATCTTCACAGAGCTTAGCCTTCGATTCCCCAGGCGCTTGCTGTTACTATGTTTAAAGGCACTGAAACCGGCCCATGAGGAAAAGATAAGCTCACCACAGAAGAAATGGTCTCACATAAAGAGCGACCTTTTGATTTATTCTGAATCCATCAAGATAATTCAGAATCCTCCACAGACCTATTCAGCACGGTCGACCTGCAAAGTTATCTCTGTTAAACAACCTCCGAGACAGTGAGGTCGCTCACAACATCAGCATGCATGCAAATAGAACCCTAACAATTTCGCTGCAGGCATACATACGTGTAAGAGACTTTTTCGACTCAGAGGAGAAGAATCCACATCTAATTAGCCGTGCACAATGACAGATCTGGTTCCTGGAGGTAGGATCGAAGTGCACAGCCAAAAAATGGTATTTGAAGCTGCATGCTCTTGTTGAATGCATGTCAAATGGCGTATGGATTCAGCTATATCGACTCTGTCATGGCCGTAGGATATATATCTACCAGGAAAAGCGAAAGACTCGTTCTAACTAGTGAATGCTCTGTTGCAAGCGCAAGAGTCCCACCTTGGAAATGAATCGAAGATGCTGTAGTAAATTTTCTGGGAAAATAGCTTCAAAGCCGGTGAATCGAGAACCCCGGGTGGCACTGCGTTGGCCAAATAAACTTGATTTGAAATAAGCGAGTGCATGTTGTTAAACCACGCTGGTCCTGGAAGAAGCGGTGTTCCACAAAATGGTATGACCACCAAAACAAGTTAGCGTAGATACGCATTTGGCACTGAGTCATAACCATACCCGTGGAAATTATAGTGATTAGAGGAAGCGCGAGAGAAAAGTACGCACATGCAATTTTATATGATGACAAAATCTTTGACCACGAAGTCTAGAAATTCATTGTTTTCTCTTGCGAAATCAGTTAAAATACCCTTTGCTTTATTTTTATTATTTCATCATGAAGATATGTGACCTGTGTTATTTTATTGCAGGAGGAACCACTCTGTTTGCACATAAGAGCCAAGGTTTTTCGCAGCAAACAAGAGGACCGATTTTCAAAGCATGTGAGATGAGGAATACTGCTACAAAATCCGCAGATCTGCTTGGAGTCGTAGGTCACAGATTTCTTCAAGTCGTAGGTCGCCGACGGCCGAGGTAGCGAGGTCGCAAACCCCAGCAGGTCGCAAGGTCGCATTTCTATGGTTTTCCTCCCTTTTGCGACCTCGTGACCCAGCAACCTAGTCGCAAGGTCGCAAGGTCGCATTTCTTTGGTTTTATTCATTTTGCGACGACGCGACCCAGCGACCTAGTCGCCAGGTCGCAAGGTCGCATGTGCATCTGTTTTCATGATCTGCGACCCGCGACCCAGCGACCTAGTCGCCAGGTCGCAAGGTTGCATGTGCATCTGTTTTCACGATCTGCGACCCCGCGACCCAGTGACCTAGTCACAAGGTCGCAAGGCCACATGTGCATCTGTTTTCATGATCCGCGACCCCGCGACCCAGCCAGGTCGCAGGTCGCAACAGCAGCCAAGTCGCAGGTCGCAACAGCGGCTCAGGTCACAGGTCACAAAAAAAATACTGGGTCGCAAGGCAGCCCAACGGTCAGGAAGATGAAAGGTCAAGGAAGCCCAAAGGGCAGGTTTTGCATTATAAATACTCTTGGGAGCACAAAGGGGACTTTTGGTTTGGGACACGAGCGAGTATATTGTATTACAGAACGATTATACTACTTTGAAACATTAATACAAGCATTTTGAAAATTCTCTATGGGATGCGGGTGTTGTCTTATGTATCTGAAAGGGACCTTTGTCGGTATTTTATTCTATTTTGGGTTCACGAACATCAATAAGATTAAGGGAACTATATTTTCAATTCACATCACAGTTGCATAATAGTTTTCTGAGTATGTTAACGGTGGTTGAGTTTATTTCACTTTCTTAGCGAATGTTGATGACTTTGTTTATCTGCGTTTGTGTTATCATTTAAACTTTTAGGAAGTGAAGGGTGTTCTTGCCGTGAGGAACTGTTTCCTTTGCGGTCAGAACAGTTTACAAGCATGACCCTAATGAAGTGTTGTTAACAACACTTCCTTCGGTCTTCAGGCTTTATTATTTCTTCTTGCTACTCATAGTGTTGCATGTACATTTAATGCATTGATCATATTTCTTGTATCATTTGATTAGGTGTGTATCCACTGTTTTATAGAGTTTAAGCGAGACCTAAAGAAAGGATAAATCAGTGGTAGCCGGACCCACACCCCGGACGGGATCCCTATTCCAAACGGTTCAAGGTCTAATTGGGACCTTTTACCGGGGAGATCCCCTGCTGTTGGCCGGACAGATTTTCCCGTCAACACAACACTTCCCTCTTTATAGAAGTGATTGGTAGGCTTCCTTGTTGCCATAATTTTACATTCAATTTTTCTGGCCAACCTGAATGCCTTCTCTAATGAATCAGGTTCCAAAACGCGAACTTCATGTTGGATGTTATCCTTTAAAGTAACTATGAAGAGATCAATCTTGTGTTCCTCTGAAATATCAGTTACCCTTATATTAAATTTTTGGAAGTCCTCAATGTGCTCCCCCACTGAACCCTTTTGCTTGAGATTTATCAATTGGCTAAAGAAGGTGTTTCTCTTTGTATCCTCATAATGTGCTATCATTTCCTCTGTAAAAATTGACCAATTGACAATTTTTTTACGGGAGAAAAGCCATCGATACCATACAAATGTATTTTGTTCTAAATGTAAATTTGCAATGTGTACCTTTTGTGTGGTTTGCACATTATTGAGATCAAAATATTTCTCCATCTATAGTATCCATGTTACAGGATCCTTTCCATCAAACTTCCTCATATCCATTTTTGGAATATGGTGGTTCTTCCCTCCAACATTAGAGTTTATGAAATCACGATTAACATTTATTTTGTTCTCATCATGAGTTTCCTCTGCTATCTTTTCACCATTAGGAAAAATTTCTTGTATCGAATTTTCCAAACCTTCTATGTCTACTTTTAGATCATTCTTCATGTTTTCCATGTCGTCTTTCATTTTTTCATCGATCTTAGCTTTCATGTCATCCATCCTAGCTTCCATGCCCACTTTTATGCCATTCATCTTAGCTTCCAAACCATTCATCTTAGCTTCCACGCCTTTCTTCAAGCCATCCATCTTAGTTTCCACACCTTTCTTCAAAACTTCCATTTCATTTTTTGTTTCTCTTTGCGAGAGCGAAATTTGTTGCACTTGCTCTTGTAATTTTGATATGTCTTGTTGCCATTCTTCATCTTCATATGTCATATTAGAGCCTTCTAAAGGCTTAATGGGTGTTAAATTCTTTTTAGGGGCCATTTTAGAATCCAATACTGATATCTATTCTACAATATGCCCTTGGAATCAATTCAACTTGATTCTTCAAACAAGACTTATGCAATTCGGAAAAAAAAAATACACAACTTTTACTTGCTTTTGAGGAGCTTGATATTGAAATTCAATTATATCTATAATTTTGGATCCTCAATATTTGAAATTCAGCCTTGTAGTAGCCCTCTGAAGCTTCTTTCAAATTCCACAAGTCTGATCTGATTTGGATTCTTCAAGACAAAGTTACATCTAATCTCCCACAATGAACTAATTATGGACTGGTTCAGTAGAGCAATATTGTATGACTTTCCACACGTCACTGTTTCCTCCTTTGGCTTTTAAATTGATAGAAAAAAAACTATAGTCCATTTACTTGCAACCAATTTTTACATCATTCCAATCCGATGCTCAGAGAGATAGCTATGAAGATTTTTCCACGGTCACCTCTTTGAGATGAAATTCAGAAGCCTAAAAAAGACTTAACTTCCACAGATCATATCTCTGAAAATATTGCAAACCAAGATCTGAAATTTTGTGAAGTTGTTCCCTAGGATTTTAGCTTCGCACTTTAAAAATTTTCGCTTCTGAACCTTTGCATAAAAAATGTTATAGCGAAAATACCACGATGACCTATTTAGGTTAAATTCAGGAGACTACAAAATGACCTAAATTCCATAGATTATATCTCCGAAAATATTATGAACCAAGCACTAAAATTTTGCGAAAATGTTCCTCAGGATTTTGGCTTCGCACACTAAAAATTTCAGCTTTTGAACCTTCATATAGAAAACGTTATAGCAAAAATTCCACGATGATCTGTTTGGAGCAGCGAAACCCTAGAATCCAAAGCTCTGATACCAAATGCTGTGAAACCAGCTCCAAAAATAGAAGAAAAGAGATATCAACGCCTTAGAAATAATCCACTTCGAGGGGGCGACCTCCAATACATTACATGAATGAACAATTATTGGATGATACAAATTACAGAACCTCCTTTCTATATATAGGAGTCCATGGGGCCACAATGTAATCCTAGCCGACCTAAAAATAATAATTTAAGGGCACAATAATAACAATATGGGGGTTATCGGGATACAATAATAACAATAAGGGGGTTACACTAACAACAATAAGGGACTATACTAGTAATATAGGCACCTAACAAGTAGCCACTCATGCAACCAAGGAATCAGTATGATAATAGAGATTGTGTTAAGGTATTGGGTTGATATGGAAATTTGTAAGGATATATTATGATAGTTAGAATGCAATATTCTTTTCAAAGAACCAAAATTATCATTTGAAGACAAAGCATAATGATGTTCAATTTTAGGTCATGAGAGATTTGAATGAAGATAAGAAGGTGCTATTGCAAAAATTTGGGTATGTGTTATATTATTTGCATGACTATCTCCATGCACTGTAAAATGTGTGATGTGTTGCGAGGGTTGGGAGGGGAGGGCGGGGGGGGGTGGGGTGATTTGGGGCATTTCCTTTGAAAAAAAAATAAGTGGTATCTGCATCCATTTTTGGTGGTTTTCTGCACAAGGTTTTTTCCAAATACAATTTTGTGGCACATGGTGATTTACCCATGGTTTTGTAGTTTCATTTAAGGAAATATGATTGTATTTTGATTAAGGATAAATGGATTGGAACTTCATGGATTCCATGAGATATATATTGTAATATTATACAAAAGAATGTATATTCAGAAAATATAGTTGGGTTTTTTCCTCAAATTGAGGTTTTTATAGGATAAGCATTGTGTTTGTGTGTGTGTGTTTTTTTTCTAGTAAATTTATTTCTCTCGTTTAATTTCCATTGGTAATTTTAACATGGTATTAGGGCATGATTGACCTAGACTCTTAACTAGAGTGGTTGGTTAATGGATCTAAGATTGAAAATGTGGATATATCAAGAGCACTAGGATATATGGCTTGGATGCTAATATCTAACAAATATCCCAAGTTTGAGGTTGGATCTATTCTCTAGTTATAAATCTACCAATAAGTGAGCATCTGTAGTTTAAGTGAGGATATCCAAAATTCGAAGGTCTAACAATTTTACCTAGATGAGGGAAATCCATGGAAAATATTTTCGTGAATAAATTTGAAGTAATGGTTCATGTTTGTGAGCCATGGTGCATGGACAAGAAGTAGGTGTTTGTGGAGCTCATTGTGCATAGGTTCATATAGAGAACAAACACATAAGCAAGATTTGTAGAGGAGAGCATAGAGTGAGAGAATAGAAGCTTAAGTGCTATATAATATGCATATACATATACATATACATATACATATACACATACACATACACATACACATAGACATATACATATACATATCCATATCCATATCCATATCCATATCCATATCCATATCCATATCCATATCCATATACATATACATATACATATATATATATATATATTAAAATGAAGTTGCAAATTTTTTAATTGCATGTAAATGAGAATATGATTGTAAGATCTATTAAGGAATTTGTACCCTAGTAATTTATCGATAAATTTTGTAGATAGACCTAGGTGATATTGGGGCATGTTATAATATCAAATACCCTGATTAAAAGCTTTGAAGGGGGTAGGGGCTAGAGGTGAGCGGTGTCGGCTCACTTGCATAGTTTAGGTGGAATTGGTCAAGGGTGAAAGAGTCAAAGTTACCTGGTCGAACAGTGGTGGTTTTGGGTGTTGGGCCGAGGAAAAGGTACATTTTACCCCTATATTTAGCATGATTTATTATTAAATTTTATATGTTTTCCTTCATTTTAGAAATAATTCAAAGGAGAATAATGTAAAATTAGGGTAAAACGAATTATTAATAAATAATGTATTTAATAGCATAAACACTAACTTTTGTTGTCTTTATTGATAGGGAATCTGAAAAAACTAACTGCTAACCAAGTTACCAAACAACAGCAGTCAATAAAAGCAAATGCAATATCATCCGGTTCCTGAAAATGAACAAGAGATGAAAGGAAATGACTATCTTTGAAGCATTCGGTTGATGACTACGAAGCCTCAGGATCTTCTGATCTTGAGTGTTTGTTATCCTTTGTTTTATTTATCCTTTAAGTTATAAAAGGTTGTAGGTGAAATACTACAGAGAGATTTTTCCCGTGTATTGTAATTTTTTGTAATAAACATTTTATTCAGACAGAGTCTGTGAACTCGTGATGATGTACCTATTATATTGATTAATGAAAGAGTGAGCATTTTTATTATAACAGGATTATGAGTATTTCTTGGCAGAATAATTCTGGAGGCAATGGGCCCGGTCCTTGGGATTTCTCCTGTTATTTTGTGTTATATGTTTACTTACTGATTCTTGCAATTTAGTTATTCTTTACGCTTTGTAGAATTACCATTCAATTCAGTAATTGTAAGTGTGATGTGTTACAATTTACTTTTCAAATAGGTTGAATTTATAATTAATGTTCCTTTATTGTTGAGTGATGTCTTTACAGTCATTATATTGACTTCAGTGTGGTTAAGTAGTTGTTGTTCAGTTCTTCACATTGATTATTTCTTGAGTTTTTCCATTGCAAGTCTGAATGTATGGTTTTTTGTTCAATTCTGAAGGTTGTTATTAATTGAATTATAGAGAATTCCATTGAAAAATTTTAATAGATGATTTTTGTTCAATTTATTAAGTATTCCTTTTCTACTTCTGTTCAATTCATTAAGCTTGTTGTTCAATTGCAAAAGATCTTTAATTTCAGCATTGTGTGTTTAATTTCTGCATCAGATTAGACTAGAGTTTCATCCTTTATTTGGTGTGAAGTATTTTGTAGTTTACTTTTGAATTGATTGATTGAAATTCAAGAATTAGATAATATTTCTTACAACGGTCTAGCATAGTTGACCTCTGATTTTACTCGCATATACTTTGTTTGCAGTCTTGAAATAAACATACTTGCCCTGGGTTGATGATTAATGTGAAGCATTAAGGTTACCTTTAAAAATCACCTTCTTGAGCCAACATTTTGGCGTCGTTGCTAGGGAGAGTGCTTAGGAGTGATGTATACTATTTTTCCTTTTGCTATGAAATAATTAGGTATTGAAAACGAGAGGTAAAAACCTATGTAGTAGCAAGAAAAACACTTTCTCTCTAGCCCGCTTCTCAACAATTGTGCAGAGGTTAAATAGGATAGGTGTTTGTTTTTTTTTATGAATGAATAGGAAGAAAAATATAGAATTAGATAGAAACCCCCCGTCTAAATCCACAAAACCCAAGGGATCGGTGGTCCTTGGCAGAACAACATTCATAGACGAAATCAGAAGGAAATATGAATCCCAGGCATATGTAGGACCCAAAATCATTTCTGAAAAGAGTCCTACTACAATCCCTCAGGAAACAACCTCACCATCTATAGCCCATGTCGAGATTCACAGCAAAACATAAGGATTTGAACGGAGCTTTCAGACTATAGAACATTTGAGTCTTGACCCTTCACGAGAGGGAAATTCTTGCAATTTGCAAGAAGGAGAGGGAGAAACCAGTAGTGCGGTAAAGATTAAAACTCTAGAGCCTGGATCTCCTGAAATAGTGGTTGAGATCGACACACCCAATATTCCAGATCGAGGTAGTGCTACAAGGCCTCCTCCAAATTCACCTCCTAATTCCACTCAAATTATTCTCCCAGAATAGGAAATTCCTTAAGGTTATTGGCACATATTTCATCAGATGATGCATAACCAAAACCAGAGACATAAATCAACATTGGAGTATCCCATTGTTGATCTGGCTGCAAATTCCCCTATGAAAGCTATCCCATTACAAAACATCCCCAACTTCCATGGACTGACCTCAGAAGATCCGGATGCATTTTTATCAGAATTTGATGTTTTTTGTAGGGGATATGACTACACCGCTGACCCTCAAAAGCTGAAAGTATTCCCCTCTACATTGAAAGGGGCAGCTCTACACTAGTTTATGGGGCTCGGTGGAGGAACAATTAATATTTGGGATCATATGAAAAACTCTTTTATTAATAAATACCAAGATTACTACTGGACTTGAGAACTAAAAGATGAAATATTTAACATGACTGCAAAAGACAATGAGACATTAGAAGAATATGTTGAAAGGTTTCAATATAATTTGCAAAAATATCCATATACTACATTGTCTAAAGATAGCCTAAAGCAACAATGATTAAAGGAATGAAAGAAGAATGGGTAGAAACACTTAATACAATGGGAAAAGGAGACATATATCAGGAAGATTATGATGAAATTATTGCATTGTGTATCAGGTTCTCTCGAGGTAGTAAACATAATAGACCTGCGGGATGGGATTGAGTTACTAGGAATTACAAACAGTCAGGTGGCAGCGTAACCAAAGCAGAATTCGGTAATCTCCTGGAAGATTTTAAAACCGATATCTTGAGCACCCTCACAACACAACTATATGTCCTATAAGCCAAGCAGAAGCAATCTTTAGTAGAATAGAACTTGGATATTTTTTGTCCACACCGTCAGAAGAAGCACAACCAGCAAGAGTTTCCATTAGACATGGTCCAGACATGTGTTATTTGTAACAAGGACCATGCCATTGAATAGAGACCTTCACTTCTAGGGTTGAAATATGTATTCAAAGAAGCAGAAGAAGAAACATAACCGGTGTATCTAATGAATCAACGTCAAAATTTTAAAGCCCAACCACATATGTCATAAGACCCATCTCAGTTCTTTCTTTCTTCACAATTTAATAAAAAAAAATCTGGAATAACATGCCAAAGCCAATCACCTTTTTCTGCTTAGCCATCCCAATAATTTTCCATGCCCCCTTGGCCAACTCAATCCTCTCTAGGTAATGGTTGGCCGATTTTTCCTTTCTCTCATCCATACTGGAAAAACAATCCATATCAGTCCCTGTGGCCTGCCTCCACCTCACAAAATACAAATTGGTCTCAAAACTGGCAGCGAACCCTGGGAATGATCAATTTACCTATGGGAATAGGGGTTCAAACTCAAACCACATTACCAGCTCCATACCCAGTACAAAAAAATCCTCAGCCTATTATACGCCCTCAACTTCAAGTTCAACCAACTCCTAATCCTAATAACAGACCAGTTCAGCTAATCTAGATTATGGATAATCCAAAATTCGGAACTGAATAGAAGGAATGCAATGAACTTATATTGAGATCAGGGAATGTTATTTCACCTAAAGAAGATACTGCCCTGCCACAAATTGAGTCTGAAATTCCAATAGTAACTAAACAATCGATTGTGACTGAAATAGAGATAGAACAAAGGAGGGACACAATCAACCAAAAAGATCCTGAAAATCTTATTATTTTCTCTCCTCCATTCCCTGAGATATTAGAAATACCCAAGCCTATTGTCTCTTCAAATTTTGATCTCATAGGGGAATTAAAAATTATTTGCATTAAAATTCTTGTCCTGATGGCTATACAAGACATACCTATCTATGCTAAAACAATTAAAGAATTGTGTGTAAAAAAAGCTATGAGGAAAGAAAACACTTTACCAACTATTCATGTAGTAGGGACACTACTAGATTTACTTTTGGGTAAATAAACACCAATCAAATATGAGGATTCAGGAAACCCCATAGTCACATTCCAGATCTATGGCCTCTCCTTTTCAAACATGTTAGTCGATTTGGGGGCAGCTATTAATATTTTAACTACAGAAACCTATGAAACACTGGGTATAACAGCCTTGGAAGCCACCTCTACCTTGCTGGAACTTGCTAACCAATATTTTGTTAAACCAGAAGGTACACTATATGATATCCTCATTTCTGTGGAATAATGGAAATATTCAGCAGATTTTGTAGTTATTAACCCAAAAAGTAGATTAGATGGACATCCCATGATATTGGGATGACCTTGGTTAACGTCGATCGATGCTTACATAGGCTTTCGAATAGGAAGCATGACCATTGCTAAATGAGATGCCATAAATAATATTTCTATATATCCCCCTGCCAAACCAAGTCTTCCCACAGTAAATATTCACAAACAACCACATACATACTGGGAACAAAACATTCATTCACCATTGACAATAGTGGAAGCACTCAAATTTAAAGATCAAACTGAAGATGATGTGACCAATAATTTTATAAACCAACCATCTACTTTAGATAATTTAAAGTGCCCAATGTTAAAATAATTTCTTGATAACGAAGCACAAGAATACCCTCTAGCAGATACCGATGACCAACACATACCCACAACTTTTGTTCGTAACATCATGCTAATTGAAATCGAGCCAGGTAAAATTTTAAATATCAATGGCAGTCTGGATAGTGGCCAACATCAAAAGCTCATTAAAGTCTTGCAAAAATATAAAGGAGCCTTTACTTGGGACTAACCATACATGAAGGGTATATATCCTCAATTGTGCACACATAATATTTACACTAAAAATGATGCTCGCCCTATTCAAAAACCTTAGCCGAGATTAAACCCGCATCTGAAAGACATTGTAAAAGAAAAATTATATAAGTTGCTAGATTTAAACTTCATTTATCCTATTTCAGACGGAAAATGGGTCTCTCCATTAGTGGTCATTCCTAAAAATAATGGTAAGTGGTGAATCTGTGTGGATTACAGAGAGCTGAACAAAACCACAAAGAAAGACCACTTCCCTCTTCCCTTTATTGATCAGGTCCTTGATACATTGGTAGGAAAGCGGTTATTTTCCTTTCTTGATGGTTTCAGTGGTTATAATCAAATCTAGATAGCCCCTAAAGACTAAGATAAAACAACCGTCACCTGTCCATGGGGTACATTTTCATATAGAATATTACCATTCAGTTTTTGCAATGCCGCAGAAACATTTCAAAGGGCCATATTTAATATTTTTTCTGATTTAATAAAAGAAGGGCTCGAGGTCTACATGGATGAATTTACTCCATATGGATATGACTTCAAATAGGCACTACAAACACTAGAAAAAGTATTGGAACGATGTATTGCTACCGGATTATGCTTGAGCAACAAAAAGTGTCACGTGATGATGACCGAAGGCGTGATCCTAGGACACTACATCTATGCAGCTGGAATACAGGTAGATCTGGCAAAGATAGAGGTAATTCTCTTATTAGCCAGACCTTGTACATTGACAGAGGTACGTAGTTTACTTGGATATGCAGGGTACTATCATAGTTTTATAAATAATTTTTCACAAATTGTTGTGCCTTTGTATGCATTAATTGGAAATGTTGAATTCCATTGGTTTGACAAATGTGACACTGCTTTTTTAGATTTGAAGAAACTTGTCTTGACTACACCAGTCTTGCATGGCTCCAATTGGGAGATGCCCTTTCATATTTCTTAGGATGCATCAGATACATCGATATGAGTGGTTCTCGATCAAGAGGAGGACAAGAATCCTTACGCTATTTATATATCAACCAGAATATCACTCTTGCTGAACTAAATTATACAGTGACCAAAAAGGAATTCTTGGTTGTAATTTACGCTCTAAATAAATTTAGACGTTACATAACTGCTTATCAAGTATTCCTATATACCAATCATTCTACCATTAGATATTTAGCTAACAAGCCTATTACAAATGGGAGAGTGAATTGTCGGTTGTTTCTTTTACAGGAGTTCGATATAACTATTAAAGATCGTCTAGGGAAGGAGAACATAGTTGGATATTTCCTATCTTGAGTCCCAAAGATAGATGACCCACTAGCGGTAGATGATCATTTCCCCGATGAGCATTTGTTTGCTGTGGCAGTAAAAGCGCCATGGTATGCAGATGTTGCAAATTATCTAGCAGTAGGAAAGCTGCCAAGACACTTGACAACAAAGGAACATAAGTTTATTATTTAATGCAGTGCTATATTCTCCTGGATTGGTGGATATCTTTTCCATACAGGAGCTGATATGAATATACGCAAATGCATTTGAGAAGACGAGATCCATGACATCTTGAAGGTCTACCATGACAAACCATGTGGCAGAAATTTTGCAGATCACAGGACAGGGCACAAAGTATTACAAATGTGCTACTATTAGCCCACAATTTTTAAGGATGCAAAGAAATATGTGCAAGCCTATGATAGTTGCCAAAGAATGGGCCACCTTAGAAAATCTGACGAGATGCCATTGCAGCCACAGTTGGTATTAGAACCTTTCAAATGATGGGCAATGGACTTTTTTGGGCCATTCAATCCGCCATCAAATCAGAAGGCCTGCATACTAGTTGCCATAGACTTCGTGATGAAGTGGGTAGAAACAGTGGCTTTGCCAAGAGCTACAAAAGAGTCTGTGATTAATTTTCTTTTTTAGTTATTTGTGTTGTATCTCTTACCTAGGGAAGTGATAACTGATGGAGGGGTAAAATTTGTAGGAAATAAAATTGCGGCCACTCTACAGAACCACCATGTCACTCATAAAGTTACCTTTCACTACCACCCGTAGGCGAACAGGCAGGTCGAAAGAACCAATAAATTCATTGAGGAAATTCTCACTAAAACAGTCTCAATACATCGTCAGGATTGGGATACTAGACTGCCAAAGGCCTTGTGGGTTTATCGCACAACTAGGTGAAACACTATCAGATATTCTCCGTACCACCTGGTATTTGGAAAGGAACCAATTTTCCCCATTGAATTTGAGATTAAGACTCTTAGAACAACATAGGAAATGGGGTTGGATTTGAAAGAGGCCCAAGCTAAAAGAATTCAATAGATAAATGAACTAGATGAAGCACGACTACTTGCTCTACAACGCAATGCAATTATTTAGCAACAACGGGCTAAGTGGCATGACAGCCTCATCAAAAAGAAGACATTCCAGAAAGGAGATTGGGCACTCCTCTGCGACTCCTGATTCCAAGACTTCCTGGGTAAGTTACAAAGAAGGTGGCTCGAGCCATATGAAATTTAAGAAGTGCACATCAATGGTACCATTACCTTGACCACTATAGATGGATCCAGCACTACCTTTCAAGTCAATGGACACCGGGTGTGCCTATATCATAAACCACTCACAAAAGAGTACTTTTTCCAGTAGGTGAGTGATGATCCCACTATCCAAATTTTAGCTACATGGATTAATGACCCAACAACTTCAAGTTCATAGAAATTTGTTACTTCCTCTTGTAAATAGTGTATATATGCTTCCTACATTTGATTGTAATTTACAGTTTTTTTCATCATTGTATAAAAGAATTTCATTTTCTTGCGTTTTTTGGTTATTTTTGTTGTTCAGGTCAATTGAATAGTGGATGTTCAATTAACTGAACAGCTGCTATTCAAAGTAAATGAAAAACCACGTTATTTTTCTTTTGTGTGTTTGATTGCATTTGTTGTTCAAACAATTGAACAACTGATGTTCAAACCAAATGAACAAAAATTTTCAGTGTGTTTTCTTATTATTTTTTTTTGTTCAATCCATTGAACAATTGTTGTTCAATTGATTGAACAATGCCCGTTGAATCCAATTGAACGAATGTTGTCTTTTTAGCGTGTTTAATATATATATATATATATATATATATATATATATATATCCGTGTGTGTGTGTGTGTGTTGTTCATTGAACAATTGTTGTTCAATTGAGTGAACAATTGCTGTTCAATCCAATTGAACAACTGTTTTTTAGCATATTTTATTTTTAATTTTTATTTTGTTGTTCAATCCATCGAACAGTTGCTATTCAAACCCATTGAACAATTGCATTTTTTTTTTGTGTGTTTTTACAAAATCTGTTGTTCAAAGTAGCAAAATTTTGTCTTTTGTCTTTTGATGATTCCTTTTAATATCCACTCTTCCTTTACACATTCTTGCCATAAAAACCATTGCATTGAATGGGGAATTTTCACCTAAAGAAAGGAAAAGTAGTGATATTACTAATATTATGTTCTTTCAAAATTTTGACGGATATCTTTACTTCGGAAGATGACATGGTTTATCTATGTAATGAATGGCTGGATATCTCCTATTCAGACATATTATCGCACAATTCATTATCATAGTTTTATGCTGGTGTATCTTTTTACACTCTCAAGTGGTAATTCTCTTTGGCATGAGGATATAGGAATAAGGGCATCATTTGTATTGGCATTATTTTTACTTCTTACACCATCCCTAGCTCTTAAGGAGTTAATGAGCCTCCCTCCATTTATAATAAAAAGAAAATAAATCTCTATGTGCAAATTTTTAAAAATAAGAGAGGGTAGGGGGTCTCATTACGAGCCAACCTACCATGATCATGAGGCTCTAACAGGTGACATTCCCACAATGGCCACCACACCAGGGTAGTGACCTTCTATACTACTAAAACTGCTTGAAGGACAAGAGGTCTCATCACCTGATCACTCTGTTAAATCCCCGTGAATGGCACTATGACTATCTGGCCACCACACCAGCATAGTGGTCTCTCCCCAAAACAAGAAAAGTGTCTACTTTTAAATAGAGGATTCTGGCTCATTTTTTTGGGTTAAAACAACAACCCTGTCGAGGCTATGGATGCCTGCTGGAAGTAGTGGCTCTGCTTGTGGTATTGGAGTATTTTTTATGACAACCAATTATTTTGCATGCCCCTATCCCCTATTGACCCATTCTTGAAGCGAAATGCATTGTTTGATTAAGTGTTATCATTATAATAACCTATATGCGTAATCAACTTTTCTTTTAGATGAATTATCTTCATTATGCCGAATTGATTAAGTGTTATCATTATAATAACCTATATGCATAATCAACTTTGATTTTAGATGAACTATCTTCATTATGCTGAATTGAGTGATAACAACATCAGTTATAATCTGTCACCTGTCATGCTTCCGTCATATTATGCCGTCAAAATAGGAAATTTCTTTCATAATTATTGTTTCTCCGCTTCTCTTCCCTTTTGGTCATTTCCACCTGATGTACATCTGCGATGATTTCAATCTCTGACTTCTACTTCATGTGTATTCATGATTTCTGCCACCTTTCCTCTTTTCTTGTGCTTAAAGGCCATGGAAGACCTTCTCTCATTGGAGAGGGTGCAAATATCTATAATAAATAGGCATGTGAATTAATTATGAGACTTCGTTCGGATATGATGATTAGACAATAGAATCATTGCATTAATGTCATGCAATCACATTTCTAATAATATATTTTATAAGAGCCGCATATAGTGTTTGTATTTTTTTTAACTAACAGAGCTGAGAGAAGGGCATGCATAAGGGTGAAGAAACATGTTCCAAAAACACAGTAGCTATGGGTGGAAATTATCTTCGCAATGAACCCACAAAATTTCAAGCTACAGAATTGGCTCACACTGTTCTCCAGCAATATGGTTGGATTTCATACTTGGACAAGCTACAAGGGTTCAATACAGAGATATCAATTGAATTCCTACAAAACCTGCGAGAAGGGAACACCATAGTTAAAGGTAGAATTATACTAATCTCTAAAGAAGTAATTGTTGAGGTCTCTAGACTTCCAATGGAAGGGAAAAAGTGGACTGATAAACTTGTCCTCATACAAGAAGCAGTGTCAGTATATCAGGACCCATATAAGCAATTAGTATGAAAAGGAAATGATATGGACGTTGCATCCTTGAAGCAACCTTGGCGAGAACTGGAAATCATCATCCAAAGATATATCACATGTGACAGACACCAGTATGTGGTAAAGTCTTGTCAAATCAAATTTTTAGTTGTACTCAAACAAAATATTTCAATTAATTTACCTTTTTTCTTGAATTCTATATGGCATGACACTGTTGTTTGGATTAGGAAAGCTAAAAACCTCAGGCAGTTGTCATCCATCATGGCCTGATAAAATTGATAATTGTTCATGAGTTAAAAAAACATCAGTTAGCATGGGATAGATCTGTCAATCCTACCCTACCTACCCCTGAATAAAACCTTGATAGAGCATAAATTGAGTGTCCAAGAACAAACATATCAATCCCTAAGAAAGATAGAGGGAAGAGGACCTGTGTCTCAACCTCAGGTCTAGTAAAATAGAGATGGTCCAAAAGAATAAAACATCAACAAAATATCTTAGAATTTCTAGAAGAAACAGGGCCATCCTATACACCCCCTCTGAGCCCTCAGAATGCACCTTTACAGGGTTATGAGGAGAAAATGGCTCAAGTATTAGAACAAATGAGAGAATCTTATGAATCTAGGAGCCCATTTGAACAAATTGAGGAGCAGAGAAATTTTTCTAATTAGTCTACCTTTGCTGGCAGTTCTGGTCACACTGAAATCCTACTTTCCACTGATGAATTGTAGAATTTGAGGGATTTATCTCCCTCTGATAATGAATGTTTGAATAAGGAAAACCAGATAAAGAGAGCATTTGAGTCTAGAAACCAGTCAGGGGATATTGTTTTATTAGAATAGGACCCAAATGTTGATACAGCTCCTCTGACACCTAAAGAAAATATTGCTCCACCCAGCCAAGACATCAATGTTGGAACACACTCTTTAGTTCCTGAAGAAAAAACTATTTCATTAAATGATAACCCTAATACTAGCACAACCCTTCCTAAACTCGAAGATGTTGCTACATCTTCCCCTCTGCCAGAATCCCTTTGAAGGAAAAATAAGTTTGGGCTAAGCTGAGGAAAATGCACAGGAAATGAAGAAAATTGAGAAAAGCAGTGAAAAATTTAAGGTAATGGTTGAAAGAGACGGACAAGGCCTGGAAGCCTAGGAAGGAATTAGATACTGTGGAAACCTAAACAGATTTTGTCACACAAACTGTATATGTTGTGGAAGTCTCTGTGCAGACTGATTTGATACCTACAGAAGACAAAGAAACTCAAAAAAAGGAAACACATGCTTACACTCCTTTGGTGCAAAAATCTGCTAATCAAAAGCTTCACAATGAATTGATTCAAATGAAGTAAGAATTGGTCCAGTATCGGAAGGAAGTAGTGCCTTTACAAGAACATCAGGAATTACTAAAATGATTTAATGAACTTACTGCAACAGAAGGTGGGAAATTTTCCCAACTTAGGGAAGAAATAGTAAAAGTGAAAATGGCACAAGATCAACTGGAACAGGCTAAGAAACAAACCAGTATTGTTTTTTCTCTTTACTAACATGTATTGTCTTGCAGAGAATTGACCACCAATTATGCCTGATTTTTAATAGAAAGGTATTTGTTGCTGAAGATCAAAGCTGTCAGAGCAGGAAATCCTACTACATTTAAATCCATTAAAGAAACTGTCCAATGTTGTAATGATCGGGATGAATAGGTCCAACACCTTCTGTGCGAATAGTACTTGCACAATTTCTTTTTAGAAGAGGAAAGAGATAGTAACCCTAGTCCTTTCATTGGGACATTCAGTTCCAAGCCTTTATATATTTTGCTAAAAATCAGACTAGATGGGATAAAGCCTATAATATCTTTCAAAAAAAAGAACATGGGTTAGATTTATGGGTCAGAGGGGAACCTACAAAACCTCTACACTTATTCACTCAACATAAGAGGTTTATGCATTGGGAAGGAGTGATAGCCAAGATAGGGCCAATTCACAAAGATATTGTATAGAATGGGAAAGCATACTTCCAGGATATTCAGGATGAAGCTTTATTAGTAGCTAAACAAATATGGAAAGCCTCTACCAATAATGTTAAGAGTGTAGAGCCATTTGGTTATATGAATTTTAAAGCTATTTCTTCTCGTTTTCATCTGTATTGTAATCTAAATTTAAACATGGGTTCTACATGGATAGGATGCAGATATAGATGCCCCATCATATGGTACCCTATTGAATAATACCATCATGATCATGAATTACTAGAGGGATATACAAACTTGGCATTTGCAAAAGTGAAACAAAAGCATGGTTTTAGACTTTACAAGGAAGAAGTATATCCTACCTATTCATCAACTCAACTAAACCTCAATCATCTGTTTGCACGAGGACAAGAAAAAAGGTAAGAAGGAGAGTATGTTGGGCCGAGGAAAAGGTACATTTTACCCCTATCTTTAGCGTGATTTATTATTAACTTTTATATGTTCCTTCATTTTAGAAATAATTCAAAGGAGAATAATGTAAAAGTAGGGTAAAATGAATTATTAATAAATAATGTATTTAATAGCATAAAAGCAAACATTTTCTATTTTTATTGATATGGAATCCGAACAAACTAACTGCTGACCAAACGACCAAATGACAGCAGTCAAGAAAAGAAAATGCAATCACATCCGGTTCCTAAAAATCAACAAGATATGAAAGGACACAATTATCTTTGAAGTATTCGGTTGATGACTACGAAGCCTCAAGATATTCTAATCCTGAGGGTTCATTATCCTTTGTTTTATTTCTCCTTTAAGTTATAAAAGGTTGTAGGTGAAATATTACAGAGATATTTTTCTCGTGTATTGTAATTTTCTATAATAAACATTTTATTCAGACGGAGTCTGTGAAATCGTGATGATGTACCTATTCTATTGATTAATGAAAGAGTGTGCATTTTTTTTTTAAGAGGATTCTGAGTATTTCTTGGCAGAAGACTTCTGGAGGCTACGAGACCAGTCCCTAGGATTTCTCCTACTATTTTGTGTTATATGTTTACTTATTGATTCTCGCAATTTAGTTATTCTTTGTATAAATTTGAATAACTGTTAAATTATTCACCGAGATTATCCCGATCACACACTATTTGAGCTTCATGCATAATACATAACCTCTTCTACCATTGATCATTAATTGCAGAAATATAAACAATCGCATGCGCACATTAAAACCATAAACAATCACACATATAAACACAGTATTTATGGGAAAGCTTAAAGCTGAAAACCCCCAACTATCTGTATATTATAATGATAGAGATCATGTAACAACCATTGTACAAACTCCTCACAAGCTCTCAGTACAATCTCCAATTGTTACACACTACACAAGCTCAGATCATACAAAACACATGCTCCAATCTGCTCCACCTGTGTTAATGCTTACCTAAGCAGTAATCCAAGATGAATACTGTTCAATCAGTTCAATCCACCAATTATGCACCTGCAATCCTCATTCAAATTCTCCGATCACTGTGGTGCAAATCATGCACCAAAAGATAGTCAATAACTCATAGCTTTCACACTCTGTTCTTCACCTACTCCTCATTGGTTCACCGGTAACTCGTTCATGCACCTGCTAATCAAGGTATTTAGTTGATTTATGAGTCAATAATTAGTGAATTAATTAATAATTAATTCACACCACTCTCACTAATTGTATCAATCAGCTAGACTAGATACAACTATCTCAACTAAGTTAAACTGAACACAACTCCATTAATTGTCTCATCAACTCCACCAAACTCTGTCACATGAGTTCTAACTGAAGTCAACCATGCAATAGCTCCACTAAACCCTGGGAATAGTGTAATTCCTTCTGTCAGCTGCATGTGCCACATCCAGGCATCAAACTGAAGTGCTCCAAGGGGAGTGATACTGTTTGAGTCCAAATATTATGAAGGGTAAATAATATTTGACTTCCCTATTTTTAGGATAGGCAGTCTAAAAATAGACTTCGACCTATAGGTCCAAAAATAGAAGTCCATCTATTTTTACCAACATGACCAATACTCCAAGAATAACATACTGCAACCCCTGGACCATGCTCCATATGTCTAAAAATAGACATAGTCTAAAAATAGAATTTTGCGCTAGAATTTGCCTGCGGGCCCACTTAGTGAAGGCGACTTCATTTCACTAAGCTCCATCATATTGCTGCATTTTCAACACTCCCTCTCAGCAAGATATGGATTATTCAACTCTATCCCCGCTCCGTGTGGTATTCGAATTTGCTCCTGGTGAGCGCCTTTGTCAAGATATCGACATCCTGATCCTCCATGGGAATGTATGAAAGTAACATGATCTTCTGCTGCACACAATCTCTGATATGATGATACCGGATGTCAATGTGTTTAGATCTATCATGAAATACTTGATTAACCAAGAGTTTGATGCAACTCTGGTTATCACAATAAATCACAGTAGGCTCTAAGTGTGAACCGAACAACCCGACCAGGATCTTCCTCATCCATATAGCCTCGCATGCAGCCAAACTTGCTGCCATATACTTGGCCTCTACTAAAATGAGTGCCATGGATCTCTGCTTCCTGCTGTACCAAGAAACTGTTGTCGACCCGATATTGAAAATCCCTCCATATGTGCTCTTTTTGTCCATTGGGCTCCCTGCCCAATCTGCATCCGTGAAGCCACATAGCCTCACCTCATCCGACTGTCTGTACCACAATCCATATCCTGATGTGCCTCTGAGATATCTCAATACATGCTTGCCTGCCTTCCACTAGAGCTTGGTAGGCTTAACCATAGCTTGTGAAAGCTAGTTAACAGCATAGCATATGTCGGGTCGTGTATTGACCAGATACATAAGCGACCCCACCAACTGTTGATAAACAGTGGCATCCACTACCTCCACCGAAGTAGCATCCTCCTTCCTCCAACCTTCAGGAAGAGGAGTATCAACAGGCTTGCAGCCATGCATGTTGAACTTCTCCAGTATCTCCCGGGCATACTTACCCTGAGAAACAAACAGTCCATCACTGCGCTGCCAAATTTCCAATCCCAGGAAATAATGAAGGAGGCCTAAGTCCTTCATCTCAAACTCTTTTGCAAGATCCTCCTTGCATGAGAGTATCAACAGCTCATCACCTGTCAAAATCAAATCATCTACATAAAGTACAATGATCAGCAACTTACCCTCCACCACAATCTGGTATAGGTTCGGATCTGCCTCACTCTTGGAGAATCCAAGTCCTGTGAAATAACTGTCTATCCGTGTGTACCAAGCACGAGGTGCTTGTTTCAACCCATACAACGCTCTCTTGAGCCTGCACACATGCGACTCGCTGCTGAAGATCTCGAAACCTTCGGGCTGCTCTATGTACACCTCCTCCTAAATCACCCCGTTGAGGAACGCAGTCTTCACATCCATCTGATGAATGTGCCACCCCATCTACGCTGAGAGAGAAAGAATCGTCCGTATGGAAGAATACCTTGCGACAGGTGCAAAGGTCTCCTCATAATTGATCCCCTCTATCTGTGAGAAGCCTCAGGCAACAAATCTTGCCTTGTACTTCTCCACACTCCCGTCAGCTGCTTGCTTCACTTTGTAGATCCATCTCGAACCCACCACCGATTTCCCTTCCGGCCTCGGGACAATCTCCCATGCACTGTTTCTGACAATCGAATCATACTCTTCCACCATGGCATCTACCCATGCAGGGTCCTCCACAGCTTCCTCGAAAGAGGATGGCTCCACACACACCAAGCCACAAGAGCCATGGTCCGTGATAATGCACAAAATGATCGTCTCGTCACATTGTGGCCGTAGGTGGTCCTACAACCTTCTCTGCATCTTGAGCCAGTCGCTCAGCTTCTGTAGTGCGCTTCTGCCCTCTGATGGTTGGCACTGCATGAGTGGTCTCTTCCACTCCATGAACCTCCTCTTTTGGCTGATCCACATCCTGAGGCTCATCCTTAGGAACTAATAGCTCCTCATCTGCATGAAAGTGTGACTCCCTCTCAAGCGAACACTTCATGGCTTTCTCCTCCTGAAATTTGATATCTCGTCGCACAATAGTCTTGCGACTGTCTGGAAAATACACACGATAGTTGTGGGGCGTATCAGTGTACCCCACAAATATCCCAACCTCTGCAGTCGGCTCCAGCTTCTTCCTGGCATCCTTCGTCACATGAATGTAAACAGGTGAACCAAAATCCTCAAATGGGAAATATCAGGCTTCTTACCAGAAAACGCCTCCTCGGGTGTACTCATGCCAAGTATCTTGTGAGGACAACGGTTCTGCACATATACTGTAGTATTGCATGCCTCCGCCCACAAGTGAATGGGTAGGCCCTGATCATGCAACATCGCCCGTGCAGCACCCACGATCGTTCTGTTCTTCTGCTTAGCAACCTCGTTCTGCTATGGGTTATGAGGTGCTATGAGCTCTCTTCGAATTCCTTCTGCGTTGCAAAAGTCCTTGAATTCACCACCATTGTCACTCCTAAGAGCCTTCACCTGCTTCCCCGATTCTTTCTCAACCAGCGCCTTGAACTCATAGAACTTTGAGCATGTCTCGCTCTTCTTTTGCATGAAGAAGATCCAACACTTCCGAGAAAAATCATCAACAAAGATCAAATAGTACCTGTGCTTTGCTGTCGAAGCTACTGAGAAAGGTCCACACACGTCTGTGTGAATTCTCTCAAGTATCGTCGTGGCGCGACTATCCTTCTCATGAAAGGTGGCTTTCACAAATTTTCCCAAGGTACATCCCTTGCACTGATCTGACTGCACAAGAGTGCCTTTAGGAAGCCCAGTAGAAATCTGCTACAGTATCTTCAAAGCTCCATGGTGAAGGTGGCCCAATCTCCAGTGCCACAACTCACCATCATCCCAGCTCACCACTCCTTCTGCCTTGCCTACCATTGTTGCGCAGCCATCTACCTGTAATTGATAAAGGTTCTTAACTCAAACTCCTATCCTCCGAGTCTCACCAGTTGCCTTACTGTGTAGGAAAGCCTTTCCCTCGCTAAATACAACATCATATCCCTTGTCTTCTAACATCGCCATAGATATAAGATTCTTCTTCAATCCTGGAACATGCATCACTTCCTTCAATACGAAGGGTTTACCAGACTCCCTCTCAAAGGAAATGGTACCGATACCAGTCGCACTATATCTACCATCATCGCCCATCTCAATGTGCACTCCAAGATCTTTCTCATCTAGATCAGTAAACAAATCTTGATCTCCTGTCATGTGAAAAGACGCACCACTGTCCACAAACCACACTGAACCCATCACACTTGAGACCAAGCATGCGATCAACAAAAAATCTAGCTCAAACTACGAGGCTAAGGCCTCTCCAGCTGCAGATCCAGCAACCTGCTTATTTTTCTTCTTCTACGGACAATTTGTGGCATAATGTCCGTGTTGGTGACAGTGAAAGCACTTCACCTTGGACATGTCCTGCTTCTTGACTTTCGCACCAAAATGAGAAGCTTTCTTGCTCTTCCCCTCCTTTGCTTTGGTAGCCAAAGCGCAATTCTCTTCATCAGAGTTCTTTGATGAAGATCCGTCCCTGGTACTTCGCCTTATCTCCTCTTGCACAAGATCCGACCAAAGTCGCTCCCATCCTGGCAATTTCTCCCGACAATTGACAGAGTCCTGATAGGAATGCCAACTCTTCAGAAGCCCAAGGAGAGCCAAGCTTACCAAGTCCTCATCATCAACAGTCACCGCCACACTTCCCAGCTCATCCCTGCATTGGATGAACTTCATGAGGTACTTGGGCATACTGTCGCCTTTCTCCATCTTTATGTTTCTGAGTTTATCCTTGAGCGCCAACTTCCTCTGGTCACTCTTGCTTTGAAATAAATCTGTCAAAGCTTTCCACATCAAGAATGGAGGAGCCTTACCATGAAGTCTGGATACTATGTGATCCTTCACGCCCTCCAACAGAATCCTTCGACACTTTGCTGTCTTCTTTTGCCATGCGTCAAGTACGGCAACATCACTAGAAGTAGGCTTTGGAACTTCTGCATCTATGAACTCCTTCAACCCATTGTCATCCAGCACGGCCTCCATCCTGTCCTTCCATGAAATATAATTCGAGCTACCCTCAAGGGCATACGCCAATCGCAATATGTTGAAAGACATCTCAACTTTGACACCAAGAAAACACTGCTGCAAATTCGAATTCCACCAGCACAAAACTCAACCGCTTCAATGTTTTGCAATTGCTCCAATGATCAATATCGCTCTGATACCATGTAGAAATTTGAGTAACTGTTAAATTTTTCACCGAGATTATCTCGATCACACACTATTTGAGCTTCATGCATAATACATAACCTTTTCTACCATTGATCATTAATTGCGAAAATATAAACAATCGCATTCGCACATTAAAACCATAAACAATCACACATATAAACACAATATTTATTGGAAAGCTTAAAGCTGAAAACCCCCAACTATCTGTATATTATAATGATAGAGATCATGTAACAATCATTGTACAAACTCCTCACAAGCTCTCAGTACAATCTCCAATTGTTACACACTACACAAGCTCAGATCTAGCAAAACACATGCTCCAATCTGCTCCACCTGTTAGCCTGCCTCAATTACGCAATCCAAGATGAATAATTGCCCAATCTGAGTTCGAATCGACCTAGTATGCACTGCACAATCCTCATTGGCATCTCCATCAATGTGTGGTGCAAACTCATGCACCAATATAGTCACTTGGTTTTCACTCATTTCCTTCACCTTCAATTTCATGAAACCGCCCATGCACTAAAGTTAACTCCATGTATTCTTTATGATTTATGAGTTTATAATTAGTGAATTAATCAATAATTAATTCACACCACTCTCACTAGTGTATCAATCAGTTAGACTAGATACAACTAGCTCAATTATGTTTAACTGAGTTAAACTGAACACAACTCCATTAACTCCTCAATCAACTCCACCAAACTCTGTCACCTGAGTTCTAACTCAAGTCTCCATGCAATAGCTCCACTAAACCCTCAGGAATAGTAATTTTCCATGCCTTATTGTGCCACATCTGCAAGTAATTCTTAATCGGGCGGCCCAAGAGATAATGTTTAAGAGTCCAAATATTATTAAGAGCTAATAATATCTGATATATCTATTTTTGACCTGCAATATAAAAATAGGGATTCCACCAAGAAAGCAAAAATGTTCATCTATTTTTTTTCCTAATTGACCAACCATCCACAAATAGCATCCCAACTCATGATTGATGATCCAGGCTCGTGCACATAGTCTGTGCAGACTTGGTTTAAAAATACTCCGTAGGTTACAGTGAAGGCGCCTTCTTTCCACTAAGCTCATCATCTTGTTGCAATCTCAAAATTCTTTACGCTTTGTAGAATTACCATTCAATTCAGTAATCGTAAGTGTGATGTGTTACAATTTCCTTTTCAAATAGGTTTAATTTATCACTAATGTTACTTTATTGTTGAGTGATGTAGTTACATTCATTAGATTGATTTCAGTGTGGTTAACTAGTTGTAGTTCAATTCTACACATTGATTATTTCTCTATAAGGTTGTTATTAATTTAATTGTAGAGAATTCCATTTCAAAATGTTAATAGATGATTGTTGTTCAATTTAATAAGTATTCCTTCTCTATTGTTGTTCAATTCATTAAGCTTGCTATCAATTGCAAGGGATCTTTAATTTCAACATTGTGTGCTTACTTTCTGCATCAGATTAGACTAGAGTTTCATCCTTTGTTTGGTGTGAAGTATTTTATAGTTTATTTTTGAATTGATTGATTGAACTTTGATAATTAGATAATATTTCTTACAACGATCTAGCATAGTTGACCTCTGATTTCACTCGCATATACTTTTCTTGCATCCTTGAAATAAACATAATTTCCCTGGGTTGATGATTAATGTGAAGCATTAAGGTTACCTTTAACAGTAACCTTCTTGAGCCAACATTGGGAACATGGTTTTTCACATGTTATTTCTTTCCCATGGTTCCATTCTTATGGATTGCATATATTAAAGCCTTAAAATTATTTGGAATATTTCATTGTAATAAGCCAAGGAGGTGAGCAGGTGAAGGCTCACTTGGATGACTTGGTCGTGTTTTTTCCAAGGAATAAATATAACATTCTATTTTCTAGTTGTTTATTCCATGGGTTGGTTTTTCCAAGACAAACATTATGTTTATGATTTGTGATTTTTTGTTGGTTGTTTTTAATATTCTCTCAGTTATTTATATTTTTTTTTGGTAATTTTAATAAGTACTTCATATTCACATGAAGAGAGGTGAAGAATCTTATTGAGGGAATAAGATAAACCAAGATCTAGCTATAGATACATAATACTTTATATTCCCTATATCTTTCTTATTGTGTGAAAGAGAAATAAACCTATCATGGTTGTGTGGGTGACAATTTTTCTTCAAATTCATTTGTGCTTATTCTAATATGTACAATGCACTTATTTGCTTACCTTGAACCGTAACTGTAATCACTAGTCCAAATATTAATGGGTTGTCTTTCAAAATCGATAGAGTGATGAAGATATATTTATGATAGTTTTACTTTTATGGTTGATAACGTGATGGTACTTATAAATGTTTTTAATTCTCTACCTTCCGATTGATACCTTTATCCATGGTCATAATATGAAGGGAGGATGATCCTTACCTTAATAGTTCACTAATAATGGAATTACATAAATGATGTTATCTTTAACTCATACACCGGAAACTATAACCATGGTTAATAGGTTAGATGTGAATGATCACTTTCATGCTCTATGATTGATAGAGTAATCATTTTAATCTTGCACTATTTTTAAAATTTACATTACAAGCCTCTACCAATGATATTTCACTCAAAGGTCGGGAAATCCTCCACTTTTTATAAGCATGGTGAATATGATTTTAATTTCCAACACCATAGCCACTAATTTTGTGTTGATTCAAATCCTTTTTAACTTGAAAAACTATGTGAGTTAACATTAAACCATACTAAAAAATGTGAGTAATATTGTAAATGATTTCCTTTTAGTCATAAAATGGGGGATAATTGGTTAGAATAATTGACTAAGTACTATGATTTCTCATTGGGTTATGTACTATCACTATGCTATGTTGAAATAGCACCTCATTGCTTTTATTGCTCATCGTACCTATGTATTGGTGATTTTATGGTTCCATAGTAGCATATAGTAAGTTTATTGATGCTCATGGTATTTCTTTTATGATTGTTAATTTTCATAGTGTAAGGTTATTGATGATCATGGTATTTTTTTTATGATTGTTAATTTTCATAGTAAGTGTGTGGTGATATGCAACAACCTTAACAATTGTTTCTTTTTTCTTGAAATATTCTATAAGGTATGAACTTTGTAGATTCCTCTTCCTTATTATCCCCATCCAAGGGCTTTCCTTCATGTGCTTATATGAGTTCTTTTTATAATTCAACCACAACTTCTAATGCATTTTTTAGGCACTATAATTAGTTTCATTATTGAATTCTCTATATGTCACCTTAGGATCTTATGATTTATTAAAAGAAATTATTTGCAATATATTTTTATTTTATTATACCGAAAATTTATAAAATTATTATCCATATGAATATTAAGTATAGCAATGATTCCATCCAAGGATATCCTAGAATAGATCCACATTTTCTATATATTTAATATAAAAATTTAAAAGGAAAAAGTTTTTATCCATATTATCCTTCAAATACTTAAATTTTTGAATCTTTCACTCATAACCTATGTGCTTTGGATATGCTTTGTAGGGACTTGCAATTTTTGTTAGCCTTTAAAATCCTAATCTTGAGTACATGACAACCTTTATTTTTACCTTGGGATATAATATTTATCCCATATACTTAGTTGTATCTTAAGGTTCATCATTATAAGGTGGTTATGAATACTTCATTAATTATTGCACATGATTATGTGAATATGATTAAGGTTAAATTTCAATATTTTATGTCACAATATTTCTTAATTTCATTTTTTGATTATTTATAATATTTCCATTAGTATGAGAGATACATATGAACATGTGATCCATATAAAATTGTTATTAATTCATTGAGTTTGTTGTCTATTTATACAAGAGAAAACATTATGAGAGGTTTATAACTTGAGATGTTAAATATCATACTTCAGTCTCTAATATTACTAATGAATATGCATGTTGTTGCTGTCATGTTATTCAATGTCCATGATTTTGAAAACATTTTCTCAGAGGATTGTACATGATGAAATGAGTACGTAATTATGGGATAAGTGCATTGAATTTGAGCAAAAGGAATTCAAAATGAAGAGGAGTCCCTCTCAGTATTTGTACACTCCATAACTCCCTTGCATGTCATTTGATCCCCATAAGTTATATTCTTGATGCATGTATGTTTTGTTAGTGTCTATGATATTTTCAAGGGTAACAAATGATTGATTTTGGTGAAGAAATTAAGCAGTAGCCTCAATGGTTATAACATTGGTAACATTATAATTTGAAGAAGGAAATAAAATTGATTTATTTCTCATTTGTAGTTGAACTCAAGGAAAATGTCGATGGGGAAGAGTTCCTTTCAAGGTCTCCACAAGTGAAAATTCATGGACATAATCATTTAATTCCTCAAACTAATTTTGGAAGGTTTTATACACCAATTTCACCAAACAAGGTCTTTTAAGTAAAAATGGTCTTATGAGTTGATTCCTCCAAATTTTCCACCCCAAAAGAATCAAGATGAATGAAAAATAATATAATGGTCAAATCCGGATCAATTACCTACCTAAAAAAGTCTAGCCAAAGGAATCAAAAAAATTTAGAGTGAGATAATAGGGATAAAAATTGAAATTCTTTCTAAATTTAAACATATTTTTCATGCAGTGGCATCAAATATTTTGCAAAGTTGTGTTTCACTATTCATCAATGACCTTATTGAGTGGGCCTAATGATTAAGAGCATGTGTTTCCTTTGAAGAGGTCACAGGTTCAAAACTAGAGGGGGGTAGAGTATGCATGCTTTCGTAGACTTAGCAGTCAAATCGTTGCACGGAGGTAGGTCCCTTGTCCTACAAACAAGGGGGTCTCATACACCAATTTGGTGTCTGGCTTGGCCGTGACCTTAAAATTGGATTATTATTATTATTTATGCAAAAAAAGCTAACGAAATCACAAATTGTTGTCGTTATTAAGGTTACTATGTATTAATTATAGTTCACACTACACACTTGAAAATGGATGCAATATCACATATCTGTTCACAAATTGTGGTGCATAAAATTAACAGGATTATCGTTAATATACTAAAGGAATGTTTTTTTTCCATGTTTGCATGATGTGGTTTGAAGTTTATATCCCACATACACAAGAGAATTTTAATGAAGAACTTTAACCTCATGTTTTATTTTGATTGTCCATATGTGATGTTTTCACATGGAAGTTCCTAAACTTAATAATTCTAATGAGCCTTTCATAAACGTGTTAACCCTTTAATAAAGGGGTTAAACATTAAATGTCAATTAATATGGAATATAAAATTATTTCCCATGGAAAAAATGCAGATTATAATTTACATTTGTGTCTAATTTTACAATTTACATTGATAATGAAAAAATATTATTGTTAGAACATTGAAAAAATATTTGTGTTCAAATTTACAATTTATATTAATAGTGAAAATTATTATTATTATATAAGTGTTAATGATAGATTTTGTAATGCCTTTTTTGAAAAAGGGTATATTTTAAAATGAATTTTATTTATCCCAAAGGGGTTGGATTCAATTATTAAATTCTAAGTCCTATATAAGCCTCATGTCAACCAAAAAATCCATTATTAAGCCTTATATATTGAGTGATTACATTTTTATTTATATGTAGGCTAGAACCCCTCATGGTTCCATTTTATTATAATTGTACCCTGTGTCTCCTATATATATACTAAGGAGGCTTAGTATTAGGAGCCTCAAATATTGTCTTATTCATTATATTTATTGTAAAAGGAAGTTTCCCACTTGAAGTAGATTGTAATTATTGGTTTCTTATCATTATTAAGGTATAAGGAATTATGGGATTTTTTCTATTTTTTTTTGGAAGACTTTAGATGGTGAACCCTGGAGAAGATTCATAAAATATCCTGGGAAATATCTAGTTCAAGTTTTAGATATTGGTTTGGTACATTTTCAAAGATATGGTCCAATGAAGTTAGGGTTTCTAAATGCTCTTAAATTTTGTCTCAATAAATTCAGTTTGGAATTTTCACTATAAATTTTTTGTGTGAGGATTAAAACCATGAAACTTGGACTACTTTGAAGAGAGCTCATGGTAAACATTTGGTCCAAGTTAGATATCATGGTTCACTATATTTGCATAATCTCTAAGGAAGTGATGGTTTTTGCATGCTCCAAAAATCAGTCTCAAACAAATCAGTTCAACATTTGTGCTATAAATTTTTATTTTTTTGAAGGATTCATAAAGTGAAACTTGGACCATATTATGGAAAAATATTAAGTAATATCTGGTTCCATTTTCAAAATTTCGTTCGCTATAATTTTGGATTCATACCCTATGGAAGTTAAAGTTTGTTAATAGTCATGAAATAAATTTTAAATAGGTCAACTAGGTATTTTTGCTACATCTTCTTGTTTGGAAATTTCCATACTGTGAAATATTCAATAATTTTAAGAGAAGTTGAAAAATTATATTACAATAATTGGACACACAACACACTCTACAAGTTTTCTCATGGGAAGAGGAAAAAAAATAGCAAGTTTTGAGAAGGTTACTAGAGCATTCAGTTGGCACATCAGATTCAGTTCACACTTGTGGAATTACAGAAAATACATATCAGAGTATTACATAAAAAAAATTCAAATCCAAAAGGCCCTACATCTCAAATATATATCCATAAAGCTTAAAATATTCTTATATTCACCAAACTAAGGTACATAACTTACTAGTGACCTAACTGGTCATTAGAAGATACCATTTTTTTTTGTAATAAAGAGGCGTGCTATTATTGTTTTCCAACATGCATAGAAAGAAATATACTACAATAAGTAAATCTATTGAAGGCCCATCATGTACTCATGAAGAAAGTGAAGACTTAGAATTTAGGTTATCACAATAAGAGAATAAAAATAATGAAATGGATGGTAATATGCTAAAAAAGGTGGATTTCTCCAATTCTCAAGAAAAAATTAAATAGAAATGGAAAATAAGGTGAATGAAAATAAGGAAGAAATAGAAAATTCTATGATTTTCATGTAAAACCTTCTCTTGGATAGGCTCCCTAAAAGGGATGTGGAGATCCAAGGAAATAATGAGCATAAGGAGAAGCATGTTATTGAGAACCAATCTCATATGAGGAGTATGTTATCACAATTAGAGAGCACAAATTTTGATTCACAAAAACATAATCATGAATTTTCAATCCAATATCAACATGATCAGGGCTTCAAGTTGGCACTAAGGTGTTGGCAATATGATGTAGAGTGTTGTCCTTGATGGTAACCCACTGAATGAAGATGAAGACATGCGAGTGTTGACATGTGTTGTCCTTGATGGCAACCCACTGAATGAAGATGAAGACATGCGAGTGTTGACATGTGTTGTCCTTGATGGCAATCCACCTAATGAAGTTATTCTTGACTTGATGGTCTTGGTAAATGATGTTTGTTAGCAATATGATGATGAGTGTTGCTCTTGAAAGGCAACCCACTTGATGAAGATGATGGCAACTTACTTGATGAAGTTGTGCTTGATAGAATATGTCTTGATGAACCTGTTATGATGTATCTACAAAGTGGTATTAAGGCAATGAAGAAAGGAATTCTATGATAAAAGACCTGGCGATGAAAAGAGTATGTCTCTAGGCATACGCCGATTTTCCTAGAGTCATGACATCATGAATCAACGCCTCCAAGTCACGACAGAAACGCCAAAAGTGCAAAACCAGGGGTAACCACCATGGTATTGACCCATTGTATTGGGTTATGATTCGTCTAAATGACCCCGTCCAGGAATACCATCAGAAGTAATGTAGTTTTGGGCTCATGGTATTGTTTTGGCTCATGGTATTGAAAAAGGAGCTCATGGTATTGAAAAAGGGTAAACCTATATAAGGAGAAGAAATTCATTGTGCAAATGATGAGTGTGGGAGCAAGATGTCAGAGCTTGAATGAATACTTCTCTATGAAGTATATCTGTATGGAAAGGGTAAAGGTTTGATAATAGATCTGAATCTATGATGCACCTATGAAGAAATGATGAAGCTGAATATCTAGATCTGGAATGTATTTGTATCTGCTAGATCTGTTTATGGAAGGCTTAGATCTGAGATGAGGCGAACATCTGTCTGAAGTAAAAGGGTAAATCTGAACTGAATATCTGATCTGAAGAAGTATGCTGCTCTATAATAATTGAATATCTATACGCTAGTTCGCCGCAGAGGAAGCGCGTATATACGCAGCTTCAGCGAAGAGAAAGCGCGTATGCGCAATAAAATATACACTGAGTTATACGCTGGTTTGTATGGACGGAAGCGCGTATACACGCGACATCAGTGAAGGGAAAGCGCGTATGCAAACTAGGGTTTGTTGAAGTCTGTGGTAAGAAATGTCTGATCTGTTCTGCTGGTTTACTGATATCTGTCAGTAAGTTATATGTATCTGTTTCATGGTTGACTGTGCTTAAAAGTATGGAAAGGGTCCAGTCTGAAAATATGATGAAACGTGGCCTGTAAGTGGTGTCCTAAAGGAAGCTTTGGATCCAGTGTGAAAATTGATGAAACGTGGTCCATAGAGGTGCTGAGGGTTGTAGCCTTCAGTCAGGGGGTTGTAGCTCCCTTCCGTGTAGGCCGGGCAATGAGAGATCGTAGGTAGCTCCTCTGTGTGAGGTCAGTTAATCCAGGAGCAGGTTCGAGCTCCTAGTTAGAGAGGTCGGTAAACGGTCGTGGGGTTGGAGCTCCCTTCCAGAGAGGTCGTGTAAACGAGCGCAGTGGGTGTCTGTGTGCTAACATGTCAGTAGAGTCTCACTGCTTTTACCTCGTAAGATGTTTTCTCTATAATAAAAATATTGAAGGCTGAGCAACTGCAGCGGTGGTTTTCTCCCGACTTGGGTTTCCACCTAAAAATCCTGGTGTTCATGTGTGATGCTTTGTGTGATGGTTTATTCTGTTCTTACCGCACATGTTTACTGTTTATAGAACATCTAATGAATGAATGATGGAATGATATAAGTGAAGAACTAATGGCATAATTAGATCTCTGTGTATACGCGAGTTTTATGAAGGATATCCGCGTGTATACGCTAGTTGGCTTTAGCAAAGTAGCGTATGGGTTTTAGAGCATGAAAAAGTAAAAAGTTTCAGTTTGCCCTAAATACTGATTCACCCCCCCCTCTCAGTATTTTTCCCAACAATTGGTATCAGAGTAGGTCCTTCTGCAGAAGCTTGATCGCTTGAAGGAGATCCGTCGCAATGGGAAGTCAAGAAGGAGTAATGTCTATAAAGCCACCTCTATTCAATGGAAGCAATCTGATATTCTGGAAGGTACGAACAAAAGCATATCTGCAAAGTCTTGGTGTAGATGTATGGGCAATCGTGGAAGAAGGCTATCAATATCCGGCAAGTATTCCTACTGATGCAGCTGAAAGGAAGAAGTATGAAATCAATGCCAAAGCAGTGAATGTCTTATTAGGAAGCATGTCTGAATCAGAATTTGCTAAAGTGATGCAACTACATTCAGCAAAAGAAATATGGGACAAAATCATTTTGAGCTATGAAGGAGATACAAAGGTAAAAAGTGCAAAACTCCAAACTCTTAGAATCGAATATGAAAATTTGAAGATGCATAGTGATGAAAGTGTTGCCAGTTTCTTTCTTCTTCTAGATGATATTGTAAATTGGATGAGAAATTTGGGTGAAACCATAACCGATACTACTCTGGTGGAAAAAGTCTTAAGATCCTTGACTTCAAAATTTGACTCTAAAGTTTCAGCTATTGAAGAAAGGCAAGATCTGCAAACTTTTACTATTGTTCAATTACATGGTATTCTGACTGCTTTTGAAATGAGACAAGGAGGTCCTTCTCAAATCAAAGAAGTTGCTTTTAAGGCGTCTGCAAAAGGAAAAGAAAAGGAAGTTGTCAAAGAATCCAGCTATATATCCGAAGAAGAAGAAGCGAATTTTGTGAGAAAACTCCAACTAGGTACTGGAATATTCAAAGGTAAGCTTCCCTTCAAATGTTTTGAGTGTGGAAAAGTTGGTCACTATGCTGCTAAATGTCCTTATAAAGAAAAACATGGTAAAGGGAAACAATTTGAAAAGAGGAAGAGTTTTTATGCAAATGAAGATGATGATGAAGTGTCCAGTGAAGATGAAGAAGATTTTGACCAAGCTCTACAAGTGCTCATGGCAAAGAAGCAAAAGAAGAAGGTTACTCGAGGAAAGGAGATACCTCAGAAATCATGTATAGCAAAAATTGAAGAAGATGAAAGCAGTTACGAAGCGAAGCTCTACAAGTGCTTCATGGCAAAGAGGAAAAAGAAGAAGGCTACTCGAAGCAAGGAGATATCTCAGAAAATTGAAGAAGATGAATCTGATAGTGATTTGGCCCCTTGTAATCTTCTTTGTGCAAGCAATGGTGTAGAAATTGAAAGTAAAGTTGTGGATCTAGAACAAGCTATCAAGATCAAAGTTGAAGAACAACAAAAGGAAATTGATAAGAAAGATTCTATCTACAAAGAGATGATCTCTCAAATGAAATATCAAATAGAAATGTTGAATGGACAGGCGGATAAGTATCAAAGGTTTCATACTTATGCATCCAATCGAATTAAAGAACTAGAAGCAGACATCAACGATCTAAATGCAGATCTCGAAAAATCAAGCAAGAAGAATGAAGGACTTGAAGCTGCAATCATCTTTCTACAAACAGATCTTGAAGCATCAAATAAGAAAAATGAAGAACCTCTGTCATTTGAAAAGGAAGGCCTTGAAGCAGAAATCATCTCTCTCAAAGAAGATCTGGAAAAATCAAATAAGAAGAATGAAGAGCTGCAACAAACATGTGAAGAAAACGAAAATTAGTTGAAAGAAGAGATTCTAAATCTGAAGGATCAAGTAGAAGATGGAAGAAGGAAAGAAGAAAGCATGACAAAGCAATGTCAAGCCTTGGAGGTTGAGGTAAACATTCTCAAAGGTAAATTAGAAGAAAAGGTTAAATTTTTGAGGTTTCAAGATAGTACTAACATTTTGGACAATATTCTGAGTAATCAAAGGTCTCCTGCTATCAAACTTGGTCTTGGTTTCTATGAAACTGTTAAAGGAGAATCTAGCTCACAAGGAAGTGCTAAAAATTCAGAGGATGTCAATGCAAAACCTGAAGTGTTGAAAGAAACAAAAGGTCAACCAACAATGATGAAATATCAAAGGAAATCAGTCAATAAAGTTGAATGCTTTAAATGTCATAATTATGGGCATGTTGCAGCAAATTGCAGGAGCAGATCATTTCAACCTCAATCAAACAGTTCCTACATAGAAAGGTACTCTGGTTTCTTCAAGGGATATTGTTTTTCGTGTAACAAGTATGGACATAAAGCAGCTGATTGTAAAAGGAGGAAGATTAGAAATACTCATTATGATTCTTATGCTTATTTCTCTGGACACATGAGATGTTATTCTTGTAACAAGTATGGAAATGTACAAAAGGAATGCAGGATAAACATATATGAGAAATTGGATAACTTCCAGCACACAAATAAAAAGTTCAAACAAATCTGGAAAAAGATGGAAGACCGATCAGAAACGTAGGGAATTCTGACCCTACTGCAGTCATCCGCTCCTGAAGCTTACTTCTCTGATTGACTGCAGGAATGATGTGGGATACATTATGTGATTTAGTAATGTATCGTCACAGGAGGGAGCAATGTATGACGTCTCTCATGGTTGATTTGATTATTCTGGTTATATGTATTTCTGACAAAGCATCTGATATGAAGAAGACAGGTACAGGAAGTACAAGTTCAGGGGGAGATGAAGGAATGTGAAAAATTTCTATGCTTCACTTTCCATACGCGGGTTCTATTAACAAAAGTCGCGTATACATGCGAGTTCCAGCAGACACAGTCGCGTATGCATTGATGATAAGAGAATTTATATGATAGCTGAAGATCTGGAGCAGAGGTTCAGGGGGAGCATCAGTCTGACTGTTAATAACTGTATTATTGACTCAATATCAGCTTAGTTTCTCAGTTCTAAATAATGATGATATGATACATGGTTTCTTGTGTTGAAGATTGTAGATGAGTCATGTTTGCTTGTTGATGAAGAGTATTCATGAGATGAAAGTCCTATAATTCGGAGATAAGGGCAGCCCATGCAGAGATTGTTGCTGATGACTTGTTGATGAAAGTATTCAGGTTGCACAAGTTAAGATGGAGCACTGGTTCAGGGGGAGCAATAGGTTGAATACTAATGATTGCATTGTTGGCAATATGACTACTTATTCTTTGGTTTTTGTGATACTCATGCTCAAATGATGATGACTTGGTACATGGTTTATTATGATGAGTTTTTGAGCCCTGGTTGCTGATAAGCATATTTTGTACTCACACATGGATGAGTTGGATATGTTGATTGAGGAAATAAGAATAAATCATGCAGAGCTTTGTTACTATGGTTGAGATCTTTTTCCTACATATGTTACTTCATGTTAAATCTTAAAGGTATTGATGATATTGGACCACATGGATGATTGCTTGACACATATTTGAAGATGTTGTTCTTATATGATAATCTCTCTTGGAAAGATTGTATTGATGCTGCAAAGAATCTGAAGACTTGGTTACTAATGTGCTTATGCTACAATCGTTGGATGACGCTTGAAGACACAACTACACTATTCTATCTATCTGTAGTCCAGGGAAGCATTCAAATACCCCAGGAAGAAGCTGAACACTATCTTTTTCTCACAGAGGATCTGATCTGGTTAAAATTTAGAAGATGACATTGGATACGCGGGTTTCCTGAAACACAGTCGCGTATATACGCGAGTTCATGCACAGAAAACCACGTATGTCTGATTACTGACAATTTTTTCTTGGAGTCAGCTCTCTTCAGCATAGTTGCAGTGTTGTTTGGTATCTTTGATACTGTTTGGTATCTTTGGTGGTGTTCCAGTTCTCATAATTCTATCTCTAATGTTTTGATAAAGATACCTTGATGATTTGTTGTTGAAAATGTTCAGGATGCACAAACTAAGGGGGAGCCGTAGTCATATGGAAAGGATGCTTGGATGCACAGATTCAGGGGGAGAATTAGTCTTGCTGAGTATAATGCATTTTTGGCATTATGGTGGTTCTGAAATATGTTCTCTTTCTTGAGGACTTTTTGGTTTTGGTTATGAAAATTCATATTTGTATTTTTGATGAAAAGGTCATGTTGAGACCCATGATGTAAAATTTGTAATAATTGCTTCATCTGAGACTTTCAAATTTGTAAACCCACTTGATTGGGTAGCTGAGTCAAATTTGTAAACCCACTTGGTTGGGTCGTTGAGTCTCATATGTAAATCCACTTGGTTGGATATTTGATGTAAGTATGAGTCTTTGGTGATAGGAAGTTTTGTACTTCATTGAAAACTATGTTTGAAGATTCAGCATGAACTCAGGGGGAGCTTGGTCACTTCAGTATACATCAGATCTGCAGAACGCTTCTTCCACATGAGGAGAACAGGGGGAGAGTATGTTGGTTTTGATCCGCCCTTTGTCCTTGATGTCAAAGGGGGAGAGTGACATGGTGTCTGAATGAAGAGAAAGAATGGTGTCAAAAATGGAGAATGTGACATGGTGTCATTATATTCTTAATATACCTATCTGTTGTGGTAACCAAACACCATCGTGGTTGCCATCAAGTCCAAAGGGGGAGATTGTTGGCAATATGATATAGAGTGTTGTCCTTGATGGCAACCCACTGAATGAAGATGAAGACATGCGAGTGTTGACATGTGTTGTCCTTGATGGCAACCCACTGAATGAAGATGAAGACATGCGAGTGTTGACATGTGTTGTCCTTGATGGCAATCCACCTAATGAAGTTATTCTTGACTTGATGGTCTTGGTAAATGATGTTTGTTAGCAATATGATGATGAGTGTTGCTCTTGAAAGGCAACCCACTTGATGAAGATGATGGCAACTTACTTGATGAAGTTGTGCTTGATAGAATATGTCTTTATGAACTAAATATGATGTATCTACAGTGTATACAGAAGGCAATGAAGAAAGGAATTCAGTATGTGCTAGATCTATGATGAAAAGAGTATGTCTCTAGGCATACGTGGATTTGCCTAGGGGAAGTCGCGTATGCACGCGGGAATCAACGTTCCAAGTCGCGTATGGGCAAAAACGCTCAAAAAGTGCAAAACCAGGGGTAACCACCATGGTATTGACCCATTGTATTGGGTTATGATTCGTCTAAATGACCCCGTCCAGGAATACCATCGGAAGTAATGTAGTTTTGGGCTCATGGTATTGTTTTGGCTCATGGTATTGAAAAAGGAGCTCATGGTATTGAAAAAGGGTAAACCTATATAAGGAGAAGAAATTCATTGTGCAAATCATGAGTGTGAGAGCAAGATGTCTGAGCTTGAATGAATACTTCTCTGTGAAGTATATCTGTATGGAAAGGGTAAAGTTTTGATAATAGATCTGAATCTATGATGCACCTATGAAGAAATGATGAAGCGGAATATCTAGATCTGGAATGTATTTGTATCTGCTAGATCTGTTTATGGAAGGCTTAGATCTGAGATGAGGCGAACATCTGTTTGGAGTAAAAGGGTAAATCTGGTGAATATGCGGTACGAAGAAGTGTCTTCCGCTCTATAATAATTGAAGATCTATACGCTAGTTCGCCGCGGAAGAAGCGCGTATATACGCGCGGCCCGAAGAAAGCGCGTATGCGCAATGAAATATGTGCAGATGTATACGCTGGTTGATGTGGACGTAAGCGCGTATATACGCGACATCAGTGAAAGGAAAGCGCGTATGCAAACTAGGGTTTGCTGAAGTCTGTGGTAAGAAATGTCTGATCTGATCTGCTGGTTTACTGATATCTGTCAGTGAGTTATATGTATCTGTTTCATGGTTGACTGTGCTTAAAAGTATGGAAAGGGTCCAGTTTGAAAATATGATGAAATGTGGCCTGCCAAGTGGTGTTCTATTGAAGTTGTTGGATCCAGTGTGAAAATTGATGAAACGTGGTCCAAGGTGGTGCTGAAGGTTGTAGCCTTCAGTCAGGGGGTTGTAGCTCCCTTCCAGGTGAGGCTGGTAAACGAGATCGAGGGGGTCGTAGCTCCCTTCCAGGAGAGGCTGGTAAACGAGTCAGGGGGTTGGAGCTCCCTTCCAGGAGAGGCTGGTAAACGAGCGCAGGTGGGTGCCTGCATGCTGGTAGAGTCTGCACCAGCACATATGTTGTAAGATGTTTTCTCTATAATAAAAATATTGAAGGCTGAGCAACTGCAGCGGTGGTTTTCTCCCGACTTGGGTTTCCACCTAAAAATCCTGATGGTCATGTGTGATACTTTGTGTGATGGTTTACTCTGTTCTTACTGCACATGTTTACTGTTTATAGAACATCTAATGAATGAATGATGGAATGATATAAGTGAAGAACTAATGGCATAATTAGATCTCTATGCATACGTGAGTTTTATGAAGGATATCCACGTGTATACGCTAGTTGGCTTTAGAAAAGTAGCGTATGGGTTTTAGAGCATGAAAAAGTAAAAAGTTTCAGTTTGCCCTAAATACTGATTCACCCCCCCCTCTCAGTATTTTTCCCAACATAAGGAACTACTAAATTTTAAATATTGATATGAGGAAATTTGATGGTAATCATCCTTAACATGGATATTTAAAATGTAATAGTACTTTGATCTACACCAAGTGGCATCCTTACAAAAGGTGAATATTACATCCATGTTTATAGAAAAATACCAACACGTATGGTATCAATGGCTTTGTGAAAGAATAAATGATTTTTTTATATATTGGTCTATTTTTACAAAGAAATTGATTACACATTATGGGAATATTAAGAGAAACATTTTTTTAGTCAATTGGTAAATATTCGACAAAAAGGTCCAGTTGCAGAGCACATTCATTAATTCCAAAGTTGAGTCTCATTGTAAAGATTTTTTAGAGGATAAATTTTTATACCTATATATGGTAACTTTAAAGGGAAAAAGTCCAATGTTTAGGTTTTAACCCTGTACAAATAATGCCTACAAACTAATTCTTAAAAATATAAAAGATACAAAATATACACATATTTTTATCCTCGAACCCAAAACTAGGAAAACCATATCGATATTTCATTATATTCCTTTCAATGTTACAACATGTTATATACATGTTGAGACATTTAGAAACCCCCAATCCATTAACCCTAGATTATAACATAACCATAGTTCCTTTGACCCGATCCACAAAACCATGGGAAAAACATGGGTAAAATCATGGGTGGGGTTAGCCCATTTTTTGTTTCGGGGTGCTACCCCAAACCTTGTGCATGGGTGCTACTCCCCCCCCCCCCTGCAACCCTCCTGAAACCCCCCAAACATCAGGGGTTTCCACACCCGGTGCAACATATCACGTGTGGAGCTAGTCGCGCAAATAATATAACACATACCCAAGAAACATGAAGTTCATCTATTTGAACCCAAATTTCTAGGGAATGATTTTAGTCTGGAAAATAAAGCTGAAAGTAAAAATATGGCCACTAGAAAATTGGTCACTAACAACTATGGAGAAAATCATTCTCCCTTTCCTAAATCAACAAGATTGAATCCTCAATAAATGGATGAAAGAAAATAAAATGGATTATGTTTCAATTGTGACAAAAAGTTAGTACGGGGAATAAATGCAATGAGAAGAAATTATTCTACATAGATTGTGAAGATGAAGAAGATTAAGAACATGGAAAATTTAAGGATACAAATTTATTTTAAAGTTTAGAAACCTTGACGAATATTACTAGCCTCTAACATGCAAAGTATAAAATGTTAGAAGATATTTTTGTAAAAATATTCAAATTTATAATGATTTTATATGGTGTTTGTAAAATTTTGGCAGTTTTTAAGATAAGATAATTATATACTATAAAATTTGGGCGAATATTTTTTAGAAAAAATGGAAATTGACATTTTTTTTTTTTGGAAATAACATGGAAAATTAGCCCACCTATGAATATTAGCCCCTAAAATTTTCCATGATTAAGAAGTGGAAAATTCACAACATCTGGAGCTAGAAGATACTAATCCAACAATCTATTTCCATGCGTTGGTCGATATCAGTACTCCACAAACCCTCAATATAAAGTGGTATATGAAAATGCACATGATAAAAATATTGATTAATTTAATTAGTACCATAACTTCATCAATTACACATTTGAAAAACTTCTTAATTTCTTTGTACATCCTGTACTATAATTTCAAGTGATGATTGTATATGGAGGTACCATAAATTGTTCAGGGAAGTGAAATAGTATACATTGAATATGGGGGAGTATTTATTAGTTAGTCCCATGATTGCAATCCAAAATTTTGGTGCTAATCTTGTATTAGGAGTCCAAAGGTTACAATCATGTGGAACAAGGGCCCTTAATTTCCAAGATATTTTCATAAGGTTGTTTTCATAAGGAAATTAAATTTATCTTAGAGGTATCCAAGAGAAATATAATAAAGTGATAAGATCTATTATCATGAAAAAATTGCTAAAAAAGAGACACCAAGGTGTAGTTTCACTAGTTGTATTCGTTATATATTCAAACATTTATAGCATCTATTCCAATGGATCTTCAAAATTTAATATTAAATAATCATGCTAAAAGATTTGGATAAAGGCTTAAGGGTCTTCCACCTATCCAAAATCATGACCATACTATTCATTTTCAACCTATAAGTGTACCACCTAACATTATGCCTTCAAAATATCTACATGCACAAAAGAGTGAGATTGATCATATAGTTTAAGAAATGTTAAAGGTTGGCATCATTCAACCTAGCCATAGTTCTTTATCTTCACCAATGGTGATCGTTATAGAAAAGGATGGTTCATGGTGCATGTTTCTAGACTACAGACAACTCAATAAAATGACAATCAAAGTGTTGTGTGTGTGTTATATTATTCCACAACTAGTCACAAGCATCAGGGGTGATAAGGGGGAGGAAGCCCCACTTGTTCGTCTTAGATGGCACATTAGGGGGGAAGTAGCCCCCCTACACAGGGTTAGGGGCAACACCTTGGGATTTTTTTTTGACGCTATAATAGGTGGGTGGACCTACCCATGGTTTTTTGTGTGGGTTTTGCACATGGTTTTGGGCATGATGGTTTTCTCCCTATGGTATTACGTAGATCTAGTCAAGGTAACTACTGTTATGTTTTAATCCAAGGTTAATGGATTGGGGTTTATGAATAATTCAACATGTATATATATTTATTATAAAAATGAAACAAACATAATGAAAAATCAATCTGGTAGGCCCAGTTTCGGGATCCAAGGGAATATCTATGTGTATATTTGTTTTATGTTTTATTTTCTTGCCATTTTTTATCTTCTATTTTAATAATTCGTTTACAAATAATTCCTGTACAGGATTAAAACCTACATTTGGTATCATAGTTGTTTCGAATTCAAGGGGATGCCTTTGCTACTAAAGGGTCTTTCTCGGCCCTCTGGTAGACCCTGTTTAGTGGGAGATCTACGACATCGATTCTTGCAGTGAAATATGATGGCAAGAAGTGGAAAGATAGAGATCATGAAATTTAATGGTTAGAGTTTTGAGTTGTGGAAGATAAAGATGGAGGATCTTCTTGTGGATAAATATCAGTGGATCACGGTAGATTTGGGTACTAAACCAATGCTAATTTCAACAAAAGATTGGGTGAAGTTGGATAAAAAATCAGAGAGCACAATATAGGTGTGTATCACAGATTCAATATTTTTGAATGTATCAGGGGAAGCTACGAAGAAGGATTTGTGTGACAAGTTAGTGACTTTGTGCCAATATAAGTCTTTGGTGAAGAAGGATGGAGACTCGGTAAAAGAGCATCTGAATTCCTTTAAAATCGTGGTAAGACAGTTGTTATATGTTGGTATTAAAATTTTAGATGAAGATAAGTGCATCATTTTTTTGAGTTATCTACAAGATTCATGGGATAGTTTGGTTGTTGCAATAGGTAGCAACGCAACTAATTTGAAGTTTGATGAAATAGTCTCATCCTTACTGTCGGAGGAAATGAGATGGAAAAATATGGAGAGACATAATTGATATGCCTTGTATGTATGAGGACAGTCCCAAAACTAAAAAAAAAATAAGACCTCAAGTGAGAGATCTAAATATAGCGGGATATCTAAATCTCTCGGAAAACATGTAAAGGTGTGCTGGAAATGTGGAAAGGAAGGGCACTACAAAAAGGACTGTAGATCTAAAGTTCCTGAGAAAGGAAAGGGATATGATGATTCTCGTTAAGTAGAGGAGAAAACCGCCTCAGATGAAGGTGGGGAGGTGTACTTGGCTTCTTCTTCAAGTATACATGTAGACCGCAAGGCATGGTTGATTGACTCAGGTGCATCCTTTCAAATCACTCCCCATAGGAAGTGGTTCTACGAGTATGAGAAAGATGATGGCGGTGATGTCTTCTTGGGGGATGAGAGGAAGGCAAAAATCGTAAAAAATGGAAAATTTAAGTTGAAGTTGCAACTTGGAAGGATTATAACAGTTCCTGGTGTTCTGCATATTCCTGCATTGGCCAGAAATTTGATTTATGTAAGAAAGATGGATGATGCAGGTGTAAAAACAATGTTCAAGAAGGAGCCTGCAAGATGGTTCAGGGAGCACTGGTATTGATGTGGGGAGTTTGGATTGAAACTCTATACAAGCTTCTGGGTAGCATCATTATTGTTGGGTGCACCCATTTTGTGGTTCCTGAAAGTGGAGCTAAAAACCTTGTGGTCTTTGGAGAAAATATCATGCTATGGCATCAAAGACTTGGACATATTGGAGAGAAGGGACTTAGAATACTTCATGGTAATGGTATGGAAGAAGGTATGTCTAATTTCTCTCTAGATTTTGATTTCTATGAACATTGTGTATATGGGAATCAAAATTAGGTGAGTTTCACCTCTGGTGCTAGGAGGGCGAAATGGATATTAGAGCTTGTGCACAACGATGCGTTTGGACCTGTGTCAGTTCCATCATTAGGTAAGTATATGTGCTATGTATCAGTTATAAATGAATTTTCAAGGAATACATGGATTTATTTCCTCAGGAAGAAATCTAAAGTCTTTGACAGGTTTAAATAATTTAAGGCTCTGGTGGAATTCTAGATAGAGAAGAAGATAAAGGTGTTGAGGATAGATAATGGTGGAGAGTTATGAAAGAAGGAATTTGAAGATTTTTTCAAGAAGTGTGGTATAGCATGGCATAAGACTACTCCATACACACCTCAAAAAAATGGAGTTTTAGAAAGAGTGAAAAGGACATTGATGGAAAAGGAAAGAAGCATGCTCAAGGGTGTTGGGTTAGGACTTGAATTCAGGGCAAAAGAAGTGGAGACTGGATGTTACCTGGTTAACAAATCATCTTCATTATCGTTGGAGGATAAGGCTCCACATGAGGTATGGAATGGTAAGGAAATCTCTCTTTCCCATCTGAGGGTATTTGGCTATGATGCATATGTACATGTTCCAAAGGAGAGAAGAACCAAGTTGGATAGTAAATATGAAAGGTGCATCTTTATTTGGTATAAGGATGGTTTAAAATTTTATAAGCTTTGGAACCCACAAACAAGGAAGGTTGTGTACAACCAAGATGTGGTTTTTAGATAGGTGAAAGATGTTATTAAACATGAATTACTACCAAAGGAGCCTAAGAAGATAGAGTTTGAGCTAAAGGAGGAAGAATCAGGCTCTACAACAGAACATGAATCATAAGAGGAAGAGCCAGAAACTCCAACTTTGAAAAGATCAGTTCGAGAGAGAAGGAAACCAAAAAGGTACAGTCCATATGCTTTATGTTGAAATTTTCTTTATATATTATTGATGATGATCCCAGAATTTTCAAGGAGAAAGTAGATTCAGAGGATGGAAAACTCTGGAACAAGGCCATGGTTGATGAAATGGAATCTTTGGACATAAAAGATGCTTGGGATCTGGTGGAGTTGTCGACTGGAAGGAGATCCATTGGAAGTAAATGGGTGTTTAAGAAGAAGAAGAATGCAGATGGTAAGGTAGAGAAATACAAAGCTCAGTTGGTGGAAAAAGGTTATTCCCATGCACCGGGAATTGATTTTGGTCATATTTTATCTCTTTTTCCAAGTTAGTTTCTATTAGATTACTTTTATCTGTTTTTGTTGCTTTTTATTTTGAGATAGAATAGATGGATGTGAAGACAACATTTCTTCACAGGGATCTGGAAGAAGATATCTACATGAAAAAACTTGAAGGATTTGTGGTGAAGGGTAATAAATAACTAGTATGCAACTTAAACAAGTCTTTCTATGGGTTAACACAGTCACCAAGTATGTGGTATCAGAAATTTGATACATATATATGGGGACTTGGCTTCACTAGAAGTAAAGAGGATAATTATGTGCATTTAAATTAATTGGTGACTGTGTTATTTATTTTTTATTGTATGTATATGTTATGTTGTTGACTGAAAATGATAAAGAAATTTTCCAATATTTGAATATCCAATTGTCCTCCAAATTCAACATGAAGGATCTTGGTGCTGCAAACTATATTTTGGGCATGGAAATTAAATGAGACTAGGCAAAGAGGAGTCTATGGTTAAACTCGAGGATGTATGTCGAGACAATAATGTAGAGGTTTAATATGGAGCATAGTAAACTAGTGAAGGTTCCTATTCTTGTAGGTGTAAATTTATTTTTGAACAATGTCCCAAGATATAAGAAGAGGAAGAGGACATGTCCCGTGCTCCATATGCAAGTCTAGTTAGTATCTTGATGTATGTAATGGTATGTACTAGATGAAACATTGCACATGCAATGGGAGTATTGAGCAGGTTTATGTCAAAAATAGGGAAGGAGCATTAGACAACAATGAAGCGGGTATTTAGGTATTTGCATAGAACTAGTGATTATGGTTTGTGTTACGAAGGAAGACTAGGATTTGAAAAAAATTTGGACATTTGTGGCTTTATTGATGGAAAGTGGGATGGAGATCTAGATCATAGAATATATATATATCATAGAAGATATACAAGTGGGTATGTGTTTAACCTATTTGGAGGAGAAGTCAGTTGGATGAGAAAAAGACAGTATGTAGTGGCTCTTTCAACTACCGAGGTTGAATACATGATAGTCACTCATGCAAGCAAGGAATTAGTCTAGTTGTAGAGATGTTTTTCATGTATGGGGTTGGTACAACAAGTTGTAAGGATAGACTATGATACCCAAAGTGCAATTTTCTTGGAAAAGAAACCTTCTTATCATTCAAAGACAAAGCATATTGATGTTCAGTATCAGTTTTGTGAGGGATATGGTTGAGGAAAAAAATATGTTTCTAGTAAAGGTGGGCACTTTGAATAATTTTTAAAATGCAATGATGAAGTTTGTGATAACTGAGAAGTTTTCTTGGTGTAAAGAAACAATGGGCATTACAGAGCTGGACCAATGGCTAAGCTCTCCTGTGACCCCCTGTGTGGAAAAAAAAATAACAAGTGGGATAATGTTGGATCTGTGTTATATTCTTTCCATGACTAGTCACATGTGCTGGGGGGGGTTGCAAGGGGAGTGAAAGGCCCCCATGTCCGTTGCACATGGCACAGAAGGGGGGTCATAGGGGTGGCGGGGGCGACATTACCCTCGAGAATATTTTTTTGGATCCTAAAATAGGTGGGCAGACCTACCTAATGTTTTGTGCGTGGGATTTGCACATGGTTTTGGGCATGATGGTTTTCTGCCCTGGTATTATGTAGATTTGGTCAAGGGAACTATGTTTATGTTCTAATCCATGGTTAATGGATGGGGATTTATGAATGCTTCGACATGTATATATATGCATTCTAACATTGAAAGGAACATAATGAAAAATCAATCTGGTAGTCTGGGTTTTGGGATCCAGGGGAAATCTCTATGTATATTAGTTTTATATTTTATTTTCTCCCCATTTCTTATTTTCTATTTTAAGAATTTGTTTGCAGATAATTTTTTTACAGGTTAAAACCTACACAAAGATACCTTTCATATTCCTGCCATTGATGAATTTTTAGATGAATTTCATGGAGCAATTTTCTTTACTAAGTTGTATATTCATTCTAGGTATCACCAAATCATAATGAGGCAAGAAGAAATTCCCAAAATATCCTTTAGAACACATGAAGGTCATCATGAGGTTTTGGTAATGCCATTTGGACTTACAAATGTTCCTTCAACATTTCAAATTTTGATGAATTTTATTTTCAAACCCTTCCTTAGAAAATTTGTGCTAGCATTTTTTGATGACATACTAATTTACAACAGATATTGGGAAGAGCTTGTACAACATATTGATATGGTATTGACATTATTGGGAGAGTATGATTATTGCAATTCCTTCCAAGTGTACCTTTAGGGTTAAAGAAGTGGAATATTTGGGTCATATATTATCACATGCTGGTTTCAAGGTGGATCCTAATGAAATAAAAGTTATGAGGGAATGTTCAATCCCCAATACATTCAAGAAACTCAAATGATTTTTAGGATTGGAAAGATATTAGCAAATTTTTTTCAATAATTATGGCCAAATAGCAACACCTATAACATAATTATTGAAGAAGGAATATGTTTCTTAGACTAAAGGAGAAAAAAAATCATTTGAATAACTTAAAGAGGCTACGTGTACAACCTCCATCTTGGTGACACCTGAATTCACAAAAATATTCATTGTGGAGTATGATGCCTGAGATCATGCCATTGATGCAAGAAGGAAGTCCCATTTCCTATGAAAGTAGATAAATTAAAGGATATAACTTGCTCAGACCCATGTATGAAAATAAACGGTGGCCATATTACATGCAATTAAGAGATGACGTCCATACATAATAGGAAGAAAATTCAAAGAAATAATAGATCATGATAGTTTTAAGTACTTATTGGAGCAAAGAATTGGAAATCTAGAATATGTTGGTTTATGACTTTGAAATCATCTACAAAAAGGGAAAACAAAATATTGTGGTAGATGCACTCTCAAGGAAGGATGAAGACATACATGGTTTACTATGTGCTATTTCATTCCACTATTTGAATGGGCTGAAGAATCAAGGATAGAATGTCAGTAAGATGAGAGGATATGCAAGATCATTCAACAACAATAGGAGGAATCTAATGTAGTAGAAAAACTTACATGGAAAAATGATTTGTTATGGTATCAAAATATCTTATACTTATGTAAGGATTCTCAACTAAATAATAAGGTACTATTGGAATTACACACTTATATAAGAGTACATCCAGGGTTCTTATAGGAATACCATAATATTAAAAAAAAAAAGGGAAGGTATTAAAGCATATGTGCAAAAATTTGTGGTGGAATGCATCATCCTCCAACAAAAAAAGGAGAGACTATCAAGACCCAAAGGATCTTTCAACCATTAACCATACCAATCTAGAATTAGTAAGAAGTTTCAATGAATTTTATTACAGGACCCAAATATGAAGGAAAGAGTGTCATTATGGTAGTGGTAGATCGAATGACAAAGTATGCCCACTTTTTCTCTCTTTTTCATCCTTTTAAAGAAAGTACTATGGTATAAGCATTCATGGAAATAGTCCAAAATCTACATGGAATACCAAATCTTATTGTAAATAACAAAGATCAATTTTTAATGGGAATTTTTGAACTAAATTAATTTCTTATTTGGGTACTGAATTTCCTTACAAGCAATCTTACCGTCCTCAATCTAATGGAAAAATTGAGATTGTGAATAAATTTTTAAAAGGATATCTACGTTTATTTTCATATGATAAAAAGACACAATGGGTCAAGTGGTTTCCCTTGTCAGAATGGTTGTAAAACACATCCTTCCATAATTCATAAAAAAATTCACCATTTATGGAAATTTATGGATATTATCCTCTGTCCATCACATTACCCTTGAAAGGTACTATAAAGGCTCAAGCATTAGAGGTCCACATACAACGCCAACAACTAGTTCTCAAACTATTTATGGACAACTTGGTTATTGCACAAATGGGATGAAACAATAAGCATATCAACATCACAATGAATGGGAATTTAAAGTGGGGGATTGGGTATGTGTGAGACTACAGCCATATAAAGAGATGTTCTAAAGCAACAAAGGAAGGGAAATAACTTAGCTCTGAGGTATTATGGCCCCTATAAGGTGTTGTAGAGGATTAGAAGGTATCACTTACAAATTGGAGTTTCCTTCATCTTCACGTGTACATCTATTCTTCCATATTTATTTCTTAAATAAGGTAATATGTGATAAGATCCTAGTCTAGACTATTCTAGCAGAGATTAATGAAGAAGAGAAAATAAGATTATAATTAGAAACAATTTTGGAAACAATGACTAAACAGATGAGAAATTAAACAATTATTGATTACCTCATAAAATGGAAGAACCTAACAATGGAAGAAGTGACATGGGAAGATGAGTTGTTGATGCAAAACCACCCACAAATAGTCAAGTATCGAGGATAACACTTCTTTGAAGGGGAGGAGCATGTTAAGCACTATATAAGCCCCATGTAAACACAAAGACCCAATATTAAGTGTTATATATTGATTGATTACATTCTATTATTATATTTTTATGTAGGCTAGAACCCCTCATTGTCTAATTTTACTATATTTATATTCTTTGTATCCTATATATACTAAGGCACTTAGTCTTAGGAGCATCAAATATTGTCTTGTTCATTGTATTTATTGTGAAAAGAGTTTCCCCCTTGAAGTGGACTATAATTATTGGTTTCTTATCATTTTTAAGGTGCAAGGATAATAACATGAAAAGTGAGGAGTTTTACCCTATTGGGTAAGGTTCAACTATCATGGGGGATTCTTACCCTAGAAGCCATGGAGACACCTTGAGGTAGTTGTTGAACATGTAGTTGCTCCTAGACAGATTACATCAATATTCTCATGACATGTTCATATATAAATAAAATAAAGCCTGTCCCCATGTCATTTTTATTTTAAAAGGTTAAATCCACTTAACACTATTGGATTTCAAGGGTTTCATTTTGGAAGGTGGCCAAGGTTGAAATTCATGGTAGTCGAATGGAGATACCGAATAAATCCAACCAAGTGAAGGGTTAGTATGGCATATGCTAGTTATGATCTCCATGTGACTTTTATATCTTAGATGCTCTTAGCTAATAGTTTCTTAAACCATAAACTAGTCCTACAAGTCATAAACATGCTAACAAATAATAAAATAAATAAAAACAAAAGGAATTTTGATAAATAGGTCTTTTAAACCAACTTTTGTAAAAAAAACTTATGAAAAAGACCTAAGGAATTTGATTGGGAGTTAAAATAAGTTACATTTGAAAAATAATTTATTGGTAAAGAGGAGGTTTTTGAAACAAGATTTTGGTAAGGAGAGAGTTATAAAGAGGATATAACAAAATTTATTGGGATTAAAAAAGTGCACATTTGAAAAGGAATTCTATTGGAAAATAATAGATTTTTTGAAACTAACTTTTGTAAAAGGGAATTCTATAAATAGGATATAAGAAATTTTATTGAGATTACAAAAGGGCACATTTGAAAAGGAACTCTATTGGAAAATAATAATTTTTTGAAACTCACTTTTGTAAAAGGGAATTCTATAAATAGAATATAAGAAATTTGATTGAAAGGAATTCTATTGGAAAATAATAGCTTTTTTGAAACTAACAAAAAGGGAATTCGGATATAAGAAATTTGTTAGATTACAAAAGGTCACATTTGAAAATAAATTCTATTGGAAAATAATTGCTTTTTTGAAACTAAATTTTGTAAAAGGGAATTTTATAAATAGGATATAAGAAATTTGATTGAGATTACAAAAGGGCACATTTGAAAAGGATTTTTATTGGAAAATAATAGAGTTTTTGAAGCTAACCTTTGTAAAAGGGAATTATATAAATAGGATATAAGAAATTTGATTGATATTACAAAGGAAAGTTCATATTTTTCATGTTGGTGGTTATAAGGCTCTTTCTACAGATATAAATATGTTTGTGAAAAGGAAATGATCAATATTTATAATAAATAGAAGTTTAACGATGTTGTAAAAAATAAAATTCTAATATTTATAATAAATATAAGTTTTTCTAAATATTTTATTAAACCGATCAAATATTAAATAAGGGGGTTTGTGGAGCTTTGTGTGTGGGTCATAATGATGGATGATTGTTGATGATATTGTTATTAATTATCAATTAAATATATTTGGAGATTGATGTTGTAACAATTTTTTTAAAATCTTTTTTGTTAAATACATTTGGTAATAGATGTTGTAACGATTTTTTTTCATTACATGAGGGGAAAAAATCAAAAAAATTTCAAAGCTGATTTTTATAAAAGCAATATAAATAAAAATAATATAAAAAATTGATTGGATTATATATATATTATTTTTTGGGATTTAATTATGTTAATAAAGTCATTCAATTATGATCATTTCTATGAGAGGCAATCATAACTGATTACTTTCTCATGATTTTTGAATAGTCCATTTAGCACTCATTGCATGCAGCATTGAGTGATGCTCACAAGGGTGAAGAAGTGGGATTGAAACTAATGAAATGAATCACATAGCGTCAATCATCACTTCCAGCTCTTGGACCTAGTAACTAGGACTTTCCAAGTAGTTACCCATCCCAAAAATCCTCTGGATCAATTGCGCTTAACACTAAAATTTTGCCCACAATCAAGCCCACTTAGCTTACTATATATATAATGACATTTGTAAAAAATAACACTAAATATGTATGATGCAATTAATTATTTTAAACAGTGCCTTAGACCGACCCAAAATTGAGTAAAGGGCCCTATAAAGCTTTTTGTGTGTGCCATGATAACTATTGGTGCATTGTGATATTGTCATAATATTTTCAATTTTTTATATATACTTTCGGGGATAGATTTTGTAATAGTTTCCCAGAAAAAAACTATATTCGACAAAGAATTGCATTTGTAAAGATGTTTTTGAAGCAAACCTTTGTAGAAGGGAAACATATAAAGATGATGTAAGATATTTGATTAGGATTACAAACAAGGTTCATATTTTCCATGATGGTGGTTAAAACACCTTTTCTAAAGATATAAGAGCATTTGTAAAATGCAGGTGTTAAATACGTATAATAATATTACAATTTTGGATGCCTGGACCCATCCAAAATTGAATAAGAGGACCTATAGAGCTTTGTGTGCGCCATGATTACTACTGGTGCATTGTGATATTATTGGATCCTTTCAATTATATATCTTTTATAGAAACAAATGCAAACAATAAAAAATAAAGGTATTGAGTTATAAATAATCAATCTATAATAGAAAGAAGGAAAACAAAGGGATAAAATAGTTCGTACTTCATATCAAATTAGTATAAAATTTTGAAGTATTTTGTATAATTCGAAAGATTACTTACAACAATTTTTTATAAATGATTTGTTGGAATATGTAATTCCTACTTGTCTTTAGGATTTCATTCTCCATGAAATCCTGCTAAGAAACAAAGGAAGGAAAATGGAGCTATTGAATATGTATAACAAAATAAAATTTTTTGAGATAGTTCTATAGAATTACCCAAAATTCATAAGGGAGCCTATGTAGCTTTGTCTATGTGTCATGATGACTATTAGTGTTTTATTTTTTTGAAACAAATGTATACATAGAAAAAAACTAAAGCATTCTCATATAAAGAATGAAATAAAAAGGATAAAGCAATATGCACATGATGAAAAATTGGCACAAAACTTTGAAGGATTTTATATAATCCAAATGGTCACTTGCAATAGTTCTTTTCTAAAGTCTTTGGAAGTATTTTCTATTAAGTTTGGTTCTATCCCAATAGTTATTTTGTAAAGTACTTAGAATTCTTTTGGATCAAGTTTTTTTGTATTTGGGATAAATTTTGGGCTTTTGAAGTCTAAGTCTCTCTTTGATTCTCATGGGATAAAGGGAGGAGTCGCAAAAAACTCATTATTCAAGGAATTTTCCTAAAGTTTTTGTTGAATTGTGTATAACAAATTTGGTTTGGATTATGAGAAAAACACATATTTCCAAAATAATTTTACAAGTAAAGAAAAAGGTTTTGGAAACCAAGTTTTGGAAAGGGGATACTTATAAAGAGGATATAAGAACTTGGTTGGGATTACAAAAAAAGGTCACATTTGAAAATAATTTCATTAATAAAGAAGATATTTTGCAAACTGACTTTTGTAAAGGGGAGACCGATGACGAGGATATAAGGAATTTGATTAGGATAACAAAGGGGTTAATATTTTTCATTTGGTGATTATAAGTAATTTTATAGAGATATAAGGGAATTTGTAAAAAGAAGATACATGATACACACAATATAATTATTTTTTTTTAGATAGTTCCCTAGATTTTGTGATGTTTAAAAAATGTCACATTTGGGGAAAAATTGTAAAGAAGAGGTTTCACAAGCCAACTTTTGTAAAGAGGAGACATATAAAAAGGATATAAAAAAATTGATTGTGATTACAAAGGGAGTTCATATTTTTCATGTTGTTGGTCATAAGGCCTTCTTTGAATATAAAAGGACATTTGTAAAAAGGAGAGGTTGAATATGTACAATAAAATTAATTTTTTTTAAATACTACCCTAGACCTATGCAAAGTTGAATAAGGGGGCTTACAAAGATTTTTTTTTGTCACGATGACTATTGATGTATTGTAATATTTTTGTTTCCTTTCAATTACATCTCTTTTCTAGAAACAAATGCACACATAAAAAACAACCTAAACCACTCTCATATACATAATCAATATCTAATATAAAGAAGAAAATACTTAGTCAATTTGATTTAGCTTAGGTGGTTGGGAGAAATTTTGTTAACCTCCCCATCCAAGTTCAATTCCTGCATGTGACATGTTGAGCTCATAATAAGCATTTCTTGTAATGACTTTGAGCATAGTTGTTTAAGAAGTAACTAGAGGACTAAAACATCTATAGTCATTATAAATAATACAAATATATTTCTGATGGGAAAAAAGTAAATAAATAAAAAATGGGAATAAAATTGATAAAGAAATATTCACATGATGACAAATCAACATAAAAATGTAAAGTATCCTACATAATCCAAAATGTGACTTGCAATAATTCAATTATAAAGTCTTTGCAAGTATTTTCTATCAATTTTGATTGTATCCCAATAGTTATTTTGTAAAGTATTTAGAATTATTTTGGTTCAAGTTTGGGCTTTAAAAGTTTATTTTTATGAAAGATAATGTTTGGTTTTTTGAAGTATAATTCTTTATTTGAGTCTCTTGGTATAAAGTGTGGAGTTGAGTAAATATTATTATTCAACACATTTGTCTAAATAGTACATGTTGGCATTGATGTCAAAAAGGTCATGGTCATGATCATACTTGTCATATGCATGTGTGATGGATGTTGACTTGGTGATCCTATTGATTGGCATTGATGTAATGGCAATGAGATGGTTGTGTTGGTATTGATGTCAACTCTTGAGGTCATGCACTTATGTCAACCTAACGATGATGCATATTGATATACCATGGTATGTGTCTGTATGTGTTGGATTTTTTTATTAATCCTATTGATCGTGACACGCTCTATGGCATGGTATTAGAGATGAAATTGATACATGATCATATGTACTTATGATGACGATGGTTTATGGCAGACTAGTTGAGTTGTCAACGAGGTCTTCATCTAGGTCTTCATGCCTGAGATGACTTGTTGCAGTGTGATGGATTCATGATGATGATGATGATGTTTTATAGGTGCTACATAGGTATGAAGGTCTTTTCATATGTGTTGCATCTTGTTCAAAGGTCTGATGGAGAGTGGAGGACTTGTTGGCACACTTGTTAACCTTGTTTGTTGGCTCTTATAGGTCAACTTGGTAGTGACACTTGAGAGGAATGTTTGATCTACTTGCATACATGTCATAGGCTATGTCAGAGGTTTGGAGGCATGTATTGGAGTTGAAGAAGTGGATACAACATATGTTAGAGGTACTAAGCTGAAGGATTGATGGTTTCCCTCAGTTTTAGACATAGTCGCATGCATATAAGCCTATGGGAGTGGTTGGAATCCTATAATCGCATGGAGACGGGATCAAGGGAGTGGTTATATCTCCAGTCAAGTTAAAACAGTTTCAAGGGAGTGACTAAGGGTTTTCATGAGATTTTCTCTACATTCTTTGTGCTGTTCAAAAGGAAATTAACTTGGAAATTCCTAGAGGCTTCTAGAATTAGTGAAAAAGGTCGCAAATGGTTTTAAAAGCTCGTCTAATGATGTCAATTCATTTAGTGCACTAGTAGTGACCCTATTTGGTTGATTTGGTCCAATTTGTGCACATTTGATCCTAGCCCCAAGCTCAATTTTGCCCTGCATGTTTTACACACTTGCATTGTGAGATTTGCAGTTGTTGATTGAGTTAGAGGTTGTGTGTATGTGTGGAGAGAAGGTTGAATAGTTAGATTACGATACATACCTTGAGTAGAGAATATATGCTTCAGTCCATGAGTGTTAATGAATGAATAATGTGTAGATCTAAAGCATACTGAAGAATAGATCATAATTGGAGATGTTGGAGTAGAGTTTGAGTTGGAGAATTTTTTGTATGTTGTTGGAGTATATGTTGGTGATCCTCTCACACCTATTTTGTAGGAGTTGCTGATGAATTTAGCACATAAACATGCATCTTATGATGTTATTTATATTATTCAACATCATATTATTTTGAGGTTCTGATTGTATTCAGATTTGTGTGGTCACAATATTTTCTAATTTAGAAAGCACACTTCTTGTGGTGTTCATATTTTTTTTTATGAAGAGATCTTGTTGATGAGAGCATATTTGTAGAGCTGAATTCTTGTTAGGCAGAGAGTCTTGGAACCAGATTGAAAACACATGGAAGGAGTTTTGCATAGTGGTAGAGGAGCAATGACTTTATCAGAGAGGAGAAAGGATAATGAAGCTTCAACGAAAGGAACAATTTTACATCCAATGGTGGTTGGATAGTCCAATGGTAGTTGGGTGAGAATCGTTGATCACGGTGGCCTTCAACAGATGGTATTCCATAGATTATTATTGAACAAATTATTCTGAGTTGATCAATACTATCGAGTCTCCTAGCCAATCGGAGTTATAATTTGTCTATGAGGTCGAGTCTCCATGCTTATGGGAGTCAATACACTATGTAGAAGATCAATTGCTTGAAATAATAGAAATTCATAGTAGAGAAACAAAAACAAGGGTGGTTTTTTTCTCGGTGAAGGGTTTTCCACCAGATATCCCATGTCTCTTGTGTGGATGGTTGTTTTGGTTGTTATTTGAAGGTTTTCACTAGTTTATGTTTCTTATATGTTTGCATGTTTATTGTTTATGATGCAGCCTAAGGCCGCAAAAACCCACATTCTCTCCTTAAGATGCATATAAAAATGCATGGTTCATTTATCAACTAAATAACTCTCAAATTTTTGGCAAACTTTAATATGGAAGCTTTTCTTTGCATACCATTTATATAAATAAATAACCATGCCGGTTAATTCCAACATACCTTACTAATGTTTGGAACCAATTCTTTACCAATCCACTAACCTTTATTCAATGCGCTCACCTTATGGAGATTTGTATCCATACATCCGACTTTGGTTAAAATTACCAAAGATGCCAACAATAAACTTTCGCCCACATTTTACCAACTTGCCTTTATACCATCCTCTTATATGCGATCACCAATCCAAATGTCAATAAAATTTAATGTATCTTTGGGCCCACAATTCATTTATGTATATTCGGCTCACATTTCATTAATATATATTCGGACCATGTTAATATTACACACTTTGGTTAAAAAACCAAATATCAACATAATATTTTAATTCTGGTCCCACAACATATACAACTTAACTTCCGTTAACTTTCACGCAACTTCGAGTGCAAATGCCGTCAGTTCTCCAATGGCTAAGATTGGACGATTATCGCATAACATTAAGCCCGACCACTTATCAACCTGAAGTAGCACGAAATAAGTGGTTTTGAAATTCTGCCCATGCTACGTGTCATTCCCATAGGTTTATCGCATGATTTTCTTCAATACCGGTTACCAGTTTATAATCACACGAAAACCATTTGTGGTTTTTCGAAACCATCCATCATTTCATTTCACATTTTCTTTGATTTTGAGGTTCCACCGCACCATTCTTTGACTGATCCAACATCTCCATCCCACTGCGCCTTACTTTTTGTTTTTCTGTATTCTCAATTCATGATTTTGAATAGGGTTAGAATCATACAGAAATCCTCCTATTGAATTCTCAATCCCTCAAAACATTCTTTAAGTCTTAATGACTTCTACAGAAATTGGAATCTCTCATAGAAATTCTACCCAATTTCAGATCTTCTTGATTGGAATTCAATCCTCACTCTGTCTATACAGAGAACTCCCCTTCCATTTCGCACATAAGCACCTTCTTTATGAGTTCAAAACTCATTGCATCAGGGTCTAATCCACTCACAAAAATCCTATTTTGAATTCTCCACTGAATTCAAGTCCTATCTCTGGTTGCCATAGAGAGACCTCATGTCTATGACCTATCTCGTATACAGAAATTTACATGTACAAAATTTCTTTCCTTTATTCGACTATGAATGGTCTCAAATCCTTATAAATGATTCTTCCCTTTGCACGATAGATCTCATTTATCTATCACTAATTCAAACACACACACTCATACAATCAACAATCTTGTAACCCAACTTCTTCTGCAAACTATATAAACTCAGTAATGAAACATGAACTCAGAAAATTTAGTTCTCTGTATTAGCACACAGTAATTATATAGGAAATTCTTCCTCTGGCCTAATCTCTGTATCAGTGGCCTTTTCCTATTCTGCTCGTAGGCTTACAATTAAAACTATACCTCTCTGTCTCTGTTCTACCTTGAAATCTATTCTACCTATTTTCTATATCTATATGCCTTTTAGGCTTACAATTTATACAAATGGACTCTATAACCAATTCTGGTTTAGATCCTTAACTTGCTCAAAAATTCCTAAGAATCCTCTAAGTCCTAAAATCACTACTTATCCCTAAGGATCCTCTTTCATCCACAAAATAATGAAACAAATTCTAATTTAGGATTTATAATTAATACCTAAATCTCTCAATCCCTATACGCTCTCAACTAGCCTAATTCTCTCATGTTATCCAACATTCGAGAACATTTACAAAACTCCTCACAATATTTAATTAATTCTCATTAAAATCACTCAAATTATTACATAAGAAACCAATTCCCTTGAAAACCCAAAACCCCTAAGTCTATTAAAATACAAGGAATTTTCTTGAGCCTAATGCCCCTACATCAGACTCCCAAGATAAAAAATAATCATGATCTCCTAATCATGTGCTTTTAATATTTGCCTCCTGGATCCCATACTCTTTTTTGTTGCTGTCCATAAGCTACATTATTCTTCTATTGTACTTCTCCAGGTTTCCATATTTTATTCTACATCTTGCCACTAGTTATGCTTTCACATTCTATTATTGTCTTCTCCTTGCTGTAATTTCTTTGCTTTCTTGATGTTGTCTTTTTCTGAGACACCTTCATCATCAACCCCCTTATACTTTCAATCTCTATATCCAGTTTATCTTTTTTCTAGAAATTACTCTGCCTTTTGTTGCTGCTTTCAATTTCTATTTCTTTTATTGATATAGATGTTGCTGTAGATGTTGCTACCAATACTATTGCCTTTTTTGATGTTGCTCCTACAAATGTTTCCTCCTCCCAAACTTCCTGAATATCTCTTAAGATATCTCCCTCTACAACATTCTTCTTCTGCTCACTACCTGCAAATTTATTTTTAAAAAATAAATTATCATTTTATTCTCTAACTATAGTAACATGCTCATTCATTCTTATTTGTATACTAGTAAGCATAATCAAATTTGACAAACTAGTATCTGCTTCTGCTTCTTCCATAACTCCAGACATTTTCACTTTAGTGTACGCAATTCCTTTCTCTACCATAATTGTTTCCAGCAAGCATTTCAACCATTCCCTTTGTACTTGTTTTATCTCAAACACATTATCAATATGCTGCAATTTAGTTTCAGCATATCCTTCTTCTTCTTCTTTGACAATCTTCAGTAATTGTCCATCACCTCCTTGATTGATTATGGAAATCAAATCAACTTCTTCAAACACTGTATCTTCATCCTTTATCAGAATAGAATTATGATTCTTCATTACTGTGGCAATTTTAAGAGTCTGTCCCACAACCTTCTCTTGGCCAACTAGACAATCCAACTCCTCCTTGCCATCGACAGTAACAAGTTCCTTCATATGAGACATGACTGTCTCACCTTACTTGGAATTTATGAGTTCCTTCTTCTACAATAATTCATCTTCATTCAAGACAACTCCAAAAGATGGATTGTCTTCTACAACACCTGTAAACACAGTCAAATTGTCAATTTCAAAATTACAAGAACCAATGGTCTCATTTGATGATCCAGTCACCAAATCTTCTTTTTGCAGTTCCAAGTCTCTTTTAGGACTAAAAAAATCTCCATTTTCTTTCTTTCCAGCTTCCAGGGTTATCTCCATTGTTCCAATCATCATGATAGAATGATGATCTTCCACTATGTTTTTAGCTAACACAGTTTCCCTTTCATTAAATTCTCTGAAATTTTTCATTTGTTGTCCTTCTTTGCCTGCATAATTAACACATGAATTATCAGTATTAAAAATACAAGGTTTAAATACCTCTTCCTCCTCTGGAAACATTTCAGCATGCTTCTTTGAGTTTTCATTTAACTCCTTTGTCAGCACATCAGTATGATGATTTAAATTCTCCATGAGACTGTCAACTAGTCTCTCTTTCTTATCATCTGTTTAAAAAATGTCTCCCTGCACTGGCTCACAACAATGAACTCATTTCTCTGCAATTTCACTTTTTTGAACTCTTACATCCTTATCCTCTGTTTTCTGACTGTCATTCATGACAATTTCTCTATCTTTCACATTCAACAATTTATCCTTAGTGTAGATCCTCTGCTTTTCCAACTCTCTTCTTTGAAGATCTAACTTTCTATATAATTCAACAATTTCAATCAGAGTAGAAATTGGAAACTTTACAGAAATTTCCATACCTTCACTTGTTCTTGACCAATCATTAGATGGCCCTTCTTCCTCTGCTTCAATACTCTGCAGTTTATTCCCATGAGACCCCTCTGTCTCCTTTTGTTTCTGAGATGTTGCTATCTCAACATCATTCTGAACAGAATTCAAATTCAAATTATTCTCCTTAAAAAACTCTAAAGCTTGTTCATCATCCTATGATGTACCTGCAATCATACATAACTCATTAGTTTTAAAAACACAAGAATTTTCAGTCTCGTTTGCTTCTTCTAGCATTTCTCCTTGAACAGATTTGCATGTGGAATCCTCAAATTCCATCTTTGACTCAAAAAATCTGAGTTCTTCATTCCATAAGGCAATCTCCTTTTGCCTCCACTTCATTTGTAATGGTTTCCAAATTACCTTCTTTCCCTTCAGTGGAAAGATCCATCCTGCTCTCTGGTTTTCCTCTTCTTGTAGCCATTCCTGTAGTACCTCCAGTTGTACTTTCATCACTGCAATATCTCTTTCTCTATCATTCATCTTATCTCTGTGGCATTATTTAGAACCTCTTCTTTGATCCTCCATGATCATCTTCTTTATGAGCTCCTCACTCACTATCACTTGCACTAAGCCTTTGCAACAACAAGTTCTCCCTGCTACCACTTACCTCACCAATCCCCTCTCTGGACTTGGTCTTTTGGAAAGCATTGGTTCTCTATCTCTAGAACCTCTTGAGCACTCTCTTCTACTCTCTCTAGGCTTATATCCTCAACTCACCTTCTCTTGAGAACACTTCAGTTGTTCTCCCTATCCAACCTTTAGTTGGAATATTAGGTTCACTGCCATCATCATCAAAATCTTTGTCTTCATCTTGTCTGCAACCATAATTCTGTAATCACAATTTTTAAACCAGATTAAAATTATCTCACCTTCAAGATCTCTACAAGACCTTGTCCTCTTCATTCACTTGTACTTTGATTGGACTGTCTTCATTTATTTATGCAAATGCCTGTTCACTTCAATTCTGTGTATCTGCTTCTTATCAGATTTAGAATCTGATCTCCTTCTTCTTTTCCCATCACTCATGCATTCTGATTTAATTAAAAAAAAATCTTTAACTTTCAAAAGAGATTTTCCTTCTTTGATACCACTTGATGCAACCGAAGGCCGCAAAAACCCACATTCTCTCCTTAAGATGCATATAAAAATGCATGGTTCATTTATCAACCAAATAATTCTCAAATTTGGGGCAAACTTTAATGCGGAAACTTTTCTTTGCATACCATTTATGTAAATAAATAACCATGACGGTTAATACCAGCATACCTTAATAATGTTTGGAACCAATTCTTTACCAATCCACTAACCTTTATTCAATGCGCTCACCTTATGGAGATTTGTATCCATACATCCGACTTTGGTTAAAATTACCAAAGATGCCAACAATAAACTTTCACCCACATTTTACCAGCTTGCCTTTATACCATCCTCATATATGCGATCACCAATCCAAATGTCAATAAACTTTAATGTATCTTCGGGCCCACAATTAATTTATGTATATTCAGCTTACATTTCATTAATATATATTCAGACCATGTTAATATTCCATACTTTGTTTAGAAACCCAAATATCAACATAATATTTTAACTACGGTCCCATAGCATATACAACTTACCTTCTGTTAACCTTCACACAAAAAAGTGTGAATGTCGTCAGATCTCTAATGGCTAGGATCGGACGGCTATCGCATAAAATTAAGCCTGGCACTTATTAACCCGAAGTAGTGCGAAATAAGTGGTTTTGAAATTCCACCCATGTTACATGTCATTCCCATAGGTTTATCATGTGATTTTCTTTAATACCAGTTACCAGTTTATAATCACGCGAAAGCCATTTGTGGTTTTCCGAAACCATCGACCATTTCATTTCGCATTTTATTTGACTTTGAAGTTCCACTATGCCATTTCTTTGATCGATCCGACATCTCCATCCCATTGTGCCTTTATGTTTTTCTGTATTTTCAATTTATGATTTCGAACAGGGTTAGAATCATACATAAATCCTCCTATTGAATTCTCAATCCCTCACAACATTCTTTAAGTCTTAATGACTTCTATAGAAATTGGAATCTCTCATAGGAATTCTAACCAGTTTCAGATCTTCTTGATTGGAATTCAATCCTCACTCTATCTATATAGAGAACTCCCCTTCCATTTCGCACATAAGCACCTTCTTTATGAGTTAAAAACTCATTGCGTCAGGGTCTAATCCACTCACAAAAATCCTATCTTGAATTCTCCACTGAATTCAAGTCCTATCTCTGGTTGCCATAGAGAGACCTCATGTCCGTGACCTGTCTCATATACAGACATTTACATGTACAAAATTTATTTCCTTTATTTGACTATGAATGGTCTCAAATCCTTATAAAGGATTCTTCCCTTTGCACGATAGATCTCATTTATCTATCACTAATTCAAACACACACACTCATACAATCAACAATCCTGTAACCCAACTTCTTCTGCAAACTATATAAACTCAGTAATGAAACATGAACTCAGAAAATTCAGTTCTATGTATTAGCACACAGTAATTACATAGGAAATTCTTCCTCTAGCCTGATCTTCTGTATCAGTGGCCTTTTCCTATTATGCTCGTAGGCTTACAATTAAAATTCTACCTCTCTGTCTCTGTTCTACCTTGAAATATATTCTACCTATTTTCTATATCTATATGCCTTTTAGGCTTACAATTTATACAAATGGACTCTATAACCAATTCTAGTTTAGATCCTTAACTTGCTCAAAAATTCCTAAGAATCCTCTAAGTCCTAAAATCACTACTTATCCCTAAGGATCCTCTTTCATCCAAAAAATAATGAAACAAATTCTAATTTAGGATTTATAATTAATTCCTAAATCTCTTAATCCCTATACACTCTCAACTAGCCTAATTCTCTCATGTTCTCCAACATTCGAGAACATTTACAAAATTCCTCACAATATTTAATTAATTCACATTAAAATCACTCAAATTATTACATAAGAAACCAACTCCCTTGAAAACACAAAACCCCTAAGTCTATTAAAATACAAGGAATTTTCTTGAGCCTAATGCCCCTGCATCAGTTTACTCATATGTTGCTAACATATTATGAGTTGTTGGTGAATATATCTGTGGTTCAGTAAGTGAAGTTAATAATTGGTACAAATTCAATAGAAGTCACACTACTGATTCACCCCCCTCTCAGTAGTGCTCAAAGGTTTCCAAAAATTGGTATCAAAGTGGGTCTCTTGGTTGCAGTTGGTTGCTGGAGCGTAGATCTGGGGTTTTTTGGTGAAAATTTTGAAATTTTGTTTCTGAATGGTTGTCCTCATAGCTAAAAATTACAAGGTATGGCACACAAATGTAAAATCTCAATTATTACCTTGTGGATCTAACATTTGGAGAGTAGTATGTGAAGGTTGTGGAAATATCCAATTGCAGATAAAGTTTTGCAGCAAGATACAGAAGCACGATGCATTATCTACACAAATCTTCATGATGATGATATGAAGAGACTAGTCGGTTTGAAACATGCCAAAGAGATATGGGAAAAGCTAGAATCCATTTTTGGATATGACACCAACACGAATTTTGAAAATGAGAAGAAGAGAAACAATAAGAATAACAAAAAGAACAAGAAGAAGAGCCTCCAGAAACAAGAATCTCGGCCACAAGAATCTCATTCTTCCAGTGCACATGATTCAATAGATGATGAGAAGATATTAGAAAAACATTCGCCCAAAGGTATAAACATTAATGATTTTATTTTGAGCTATAAGATCATGTTGATGCAAATAATGAAGATGAGAATTATATTAAGAGTCTTAGAGATAAGATTTATATACTAAAAACTGCATGCAAGGATAAAGAAAAATTGTTGTAGATTTGTGATGATAAGGATGCCAAGCTCAAGGATGAGATTGTGAGCTTAAAAGTTAAGTTGGTTGAATTTGAAAAGGTTGAGGAAGATATGAGGAAAAAATTTCAAGAGAAAGAAAAAGAGGTTGAGAAATTACAAGCTGAAGTTGTTTCCTTGAGAAAGCAACAAAATATGGAGAAGAGCATGGTAGCCTTGGATAATTTTCTTGAGATCCAAATATCACCATTAGATAAATCTGGTCTTGGATTTCAAAAAGGTGAATCTAGTTTGCATGCAGGTAGAAAAACCAACGAAGAACCCAAGAAACTTGTAGCAAACAACACCACCAACAAAAGTGAGATCCAATGTAATAAGAAGCAGATCCAACAACCGATAGTAAAGAAAATAACCAACAACATAAACATAAGAAAAACCAACAACAAAGAAGAAAATATGAAGGTGCACCTACATTGAGAAGATATTTTTCTCCTAGAGACAATTGTGACAAATTTGTAAGATTTCAAAGGAATCAAAGTCCTTTTTTTCCTTTTGTGCATAATGTAGAATGCTACAACTCTCACAAGTTTGGGCATATTGCATAAAATTACTAGAGTAGATCGTATATACCATATCATCATAGATTCTAGCACTTCCATCAGCCAAGGATAATGGCTAATGTGTATAACTATTTTTTTTATGGTTATTGTAACTCATATCACCTGTTTGGCCATAAGAAAATGGATTGAAGGTCTCATCATTGGAGGAGAGACATATTTCATGCATGGTGTACATATGGAATAAGAAGTAGGATATTTGATCCTCTTAATTCATATCTTGGCCATGTGGAGTGCTATATTTGCCATATTTTTTCCATATGGAAAGACATTGTTTGTTGCCCCGATTACTCAAGAAAAAACTATCAAAGGTAGGAAAAACCAAGAGGATATAGCACAAATAAATTTAAGCAAGAAAGGAAGCAAGATAAGGAAGATAAGAAGTAGTTGATAAAAAAGGAGAAAAAGTAGCCCAAGACAGTGTGGAGAAAGAAGGATAAACATCTCTTCAAGTAGTGAACTTAATTCCCTCCTGCAGTCCACGATTATTCATGCATTCTGATAGAGGACTACAAATCATGAGAGGTGCATAAACCTCAGGGGGAGCATATGATGGAGTTTGCAGCAGCATATGATAAGTTATTTTCATCCTCATGCACATTTAGGTCTAGAGGAACAACCTCTCTATTGGAGTTATATTGAGCTTAGGGAGAGCTATGCATGGTATGATATTTTACCAAGATTATTTGGCATTTTCTCATTATTTTCACTAAGTCATTTATAGAATATTTACATATGTATTCATGAGTGAAAATCAACACATTTTTCAGCCATCTATATGCTTTTGGTTTCCACTAACAGCTGGTTGAAAATATGTGCATCCATGCATAGATTATGATCATGACTCCAAGATGTATTGAGTTGACTTATGACATGGAATAACCATGTATGAGTCGTCGTATGATGGTTACTACAACCATGAACTTGTTATTGTTTCATCATTCTATGATGGTATTGATTCCAGTCAATATTTCTTGAGTCATGTTGATGATAGGTATGTTTTGGAGGAGTCATATGGAGTCCTCATCATCAGAGCCTATCGCATTTACATGGTTTTCTTTCGGCTCTTCAGCCTCTCTTTCCTCTTTATCAACATAATTTTCTTGGAAAAGAGGTCTGATTTGTTGGTCACTTTCTGTTTTTCTGATTTGGAGAGGGTCTCTCCTGAATTTTTGGTTCCTATTTCTGTTTTTAGGATTGGCTTAGTTTTCCTTAGGATGTGTTCTTTTATTCAAGCTGATTTTCTCCATCATTCTTTCCATTCTCCTAACTAGGTTGTCAAATTTAGCATCAGAAGAAGAGGTTGAGGCTAAAGTGTCCTCTTTGTATGTAACTAAATTTTCTGGCCTCATACTAGCCCTATTCTTAATTAGGTTGGCTTCTACACTGATAGCTCCCCTTTGCATGTCCTCTAAGGTTAGGGGTTCTCTTTCTCTTAATTGGTAGGCCATGTCTATATCAAATTCCTCTAGAAATTTTACTAAGGCTAGGCCCTGTGGGGGTTTCATGTGAGGTGGGAGGGCATTGTATACACTATTGAACCTAGTGCAGTAACCTTGAACACTTTCCCCAACATTTATTTTAAGGTTGTTATACTCTGAAAGGATCTGAAGAGGATTTTTCTTAATCTCCCACTTGTTTATGAATGTTTGATAAAGATAAGGGAGGTCATGTATGCTGTTAGGAGTTAATGTTTTTGAACCATTTCTTTGCTTCTCCTCCTAGACTTTGGGCAAACATTCTCATTTTTATGGTGTCCTCTTCTATTTCCCTGTAGTCAAAAGCATCATTCATTTTGTTTACATGCTGATGGGAAATGGTAGAGTCTGCTCCAGTAAAGTGAGGGATTTTGGATTGGTAGTCATTTGGGAAAGGTAGTGAAGGTTGTTGTAGTGCCAGAGGGGCATACCATGTTGCCATGATGGGAGAAAATGGAATCCAAGGAGGATTTACAAGGGAAGGGTCTATGAGAGGAGGTGGAGGATTAAGAGGAGTTGTTTTCACAGTGGATGTATGAGTGGGTGTGGAAAAAGTACTTGGACCAGCAACAAGACTTGGAATGAAATGAGCCAAAGTGATGGAGAAGCTGAAAATCAAGAGGAGTAGAAGAAGAGGCTTCTCTACTAAGACTTTGGTGCAAATTTGTAGGTTCAAGGTCTGTTTGTTCTATCCCACTTTGGGACTTGGTTCTAAATAAGTTTCTTTGATGATGCAAGTCAAATTGGGTATCTTGCAAGGCTGTGAGATGTTCAGGGGAAGAACTTGCTCTATGGATTGTTCTAACACTAGTTGAATCTTGAGCTTTAGAAATCTTCCACAAAATCTTCTCTGGGTCATCAAATCTGATAGGAGGGTTGGGTTTAGGGTGATATCTGGTGTTAATTATTCGTGAAGCCAGATTTCAGACCTACAATATGGAGAGGCTGAAATTTTTGTGAATGTTTTTGAAAGGCAGACCTCTCTAAATGTTTACTGAACTTACACAGTGTGTGAATAGGCCTTTAAAACACTCAAGACTAATTTGACACAATCCTATAGGAGTCTATAAGAACTAGTAGAGCTATTAGGCCTACTGGGGCTATTGGAGTCTCCAGGTGGATGTTTTTTTGTTGTTTTGAGGATATGTACTTGTGGTCCACCACCAACTATTGACAAAAACCAATCTAGAGATTTTTTCAAGGGTTTTCTGAGTTTCTCTACATATCACTAAGGTCTCTAATGAGTGTGGTCCATTTGAGTCATCATGTTGCTAGCATGGTGAATCAGTTTGGTACTAATCTTGGCTAACATTTCAAGTTTTCTAAGATTAATAGAGATTTTCTGAGGTCTTAAGGAATACTTAGGATGTTACTGACTCAAAGGTCCCATCGTGATTGCCACTATGTTAGCTCCCAGTAATTTTTTGTCAGATTGGAAATGACCAAAAAGACAAGAATAACATCAAACAAATCTTTGGAGTCCTAGGACCTAGCCTTCCTAGACTGAGAGAGGGCTCTCTCTATGCTTATGTAAAGGATTTAACTTGTTTGATTTTAGGCTAGTTATAGGGATTAGGGTTTGTTTGTTGTTTTGGTTGGGTAGGTTGTCAAGGGAAATAGGTAGAGTAAGAGAGGATCAATCCATTGGGCTATGGAGTCTGCAAATATTTTGAAGAGTGCAAAAATAGTTATAGTGTGTTTCATAAGGCAAGTAAATAGGGGCAAACGGATATAAGTAGGTTTTGAGTGAGTGAAATGAACATGGAGGAGTGAATATAGTAGTTAAGGGAAAATCAAGGATCCTTTAACAAACTAATAACAAGGAAAATCTTTCAGCATGATTAGCATAGTAAAAACTTGAAGAGCAATGAAGGATTCTTCAACCAAACAATACTAAGCAGACCTTAGAGCAACGGATGAGTAAACATAGAGAGCAGTTAAGGATTCTCTAAAACTTACTTGCAAACAATTAGATTTTTAACGTAACATCTCAGTAAAACTAAAGAGCACTTAAGACTTCATTAGTTAAACTTCAAGGAAGAAAACATAAAGATCAAAGGATGCAGACAAAGCAGGGTGCCAAAAAGACATATCCTACTCTAAGATTTCTATCCCATGATAAAAGAAACATAATGAGAACTGAAGAAAACATGTACAAAGGTGGAATACATCACCATTCAACAAATATTTATGAATCATAAGAATGAGCTCAATCCACAGCTGCTCAGTCCAAAGCCATCACAAGACACCAAAGCCAATTTCACAAATAAACTTAGAGTCTATGTCATATTATCCTTAGGAACCAACCAACAATTACAATGAGGCCCCAAGGCTATATTTAACAAGAAAATGAGGAGGTGGAAACCATAAGAGGCTCCTAGAAACCATAAATACACCATAAATGTCATTTATGTCCAAAGAGGCCATGCAAGGCCCAAGGCACATAATAACTATTGAAATAAATGAAAGATAGGTTAAACATAACTCCTTAATCAAAGCTAGAGTGATTTTCCCAAAAAAATCTCGGAAATATCGTTCATTGTGGTTTGTTTACTTTTTTGCAAGGGGGCAGCTTCATAGATCTGAAGGTGCAACACCTGGATAGGAAAACTGGGTCCATTTGCAACCAAGTTTTGGTGGACTTCCAGATGTCGGAATTAGCTTCGTGATGGATCGTTGGAAAGCCTGTTGAGTCTAATTTCCATTATTTCATTTTTTTTATAATTGGGCTTCACGAAATTGTTCAAAAATTAAATCTCCCAAGGCTGCTCAAGGCATAGCGCCAACGCTGAAAACATGGCAGAAAGGTGAAAATTGGCATGTTTTTGTGCCTTTTGAGGGACCAAATCTGCACCAAATGCTCTGAAATTTGGTGTGCATGATTTCCTTGGGATGATGAATCCAAAAATTTAAAATTTACCTCCATTAGATGCCTGTAGGAAAAGCACAGCGCCACGGGTGCTACGCTTTTGGCCCTTAATATCAGTCAAAAAACAAAAAATGTCAAAAACTTGCCAAAATTTGCAATTATCTTCGTCATGGGGTTTGGGAGGCATGTAGAGAAGATTCAACAAGGATTCCAAGGTTTTCTTGGTTTTTTGCCTCGAGTGCTTGAATTTCGGCAAGGGCTCCTTTGAGCTTGGCCCTTGCAAATTTGTTCTTCAAGGCATAGTGCTTGGCCATCTTTTTCTGTAGGCCAAGGTCTCTTTGTGTCTTCCTAAACTACTTGTTTTCATCCTTATAATACTCAATGATATACTTCACCATGCCAAGCTTTCTTTATAGGTCTTTGATCTCTTCATCCTTGCTTTGGAGCAAGATTCTTGTAATCCTCTCCTCATCTTCATTTTCACTGTCAAGGTCAATGAATTGGCACTCTTGTTTAGTTTGATGCTTGCCTTTCTTATCTCCGACAGTGACCTTTTCCTTGCCTTTATCAAGCTTATTTTTTGATGTAGAAGACATGGTCCCTTGCCTTTTAGAGTCAACAAACACATGCCTTTCTCCTCTTTGGTATGTTAAAGGAAGAGGTTCAACTCAGCTCATTTTAGCGCCATGTGTTTTGTTTCCAACATTGTGGTCATATTTGTTTGGATGACTGACATCTTGGCTCACTTCTTCATTTGTATCCTTCATGTTGACAATTTCCCTTTCTTTGGTTGTTTTCCTCATGGCTATCTTCATGATACTATGAACTTCACTGTCATTTGTTTCACTTATGTCAGCTTCTTCGTTACCTTGACTGCTGCTTACCTCATCATCTCCAATATTAGGCTAACTATTTGCCTCTTCACTGATTTCTGCACTATCATCATTACCACTGTCAGGAGCCTCATCAAAATCTGTTTCATTGTCTTCAATCTCCATGTTTTCTGCACTATTCTTTGTACTACCTTCATCTTTCTCATCATGGATTTGTTCCATACTGTCTTCTGCCTCCTTGCTATGATTTTCACTGCTATCATCAGCTTCTTCACTGACATTTTGGTCCTTGGTGTCACCGCTATCATTAGCATCATTACCACTGTGAGGTTCATTATCTTTACTGTTCTTATGGCCATTATGACTACTGTCATTATTTTCATTGCCATCTACTTCCATGTCTTCTGTTTCATTGTTGACCTCTACCTCTTCACTTTCCTCATTACTGCTTGTTTCATCTTTATTGCTTGATTGATGAGTATCTTCTCCTTCATGGTCACTTTCTTGTTCACTGCTACTTCCCTCTTGATCTGAGGCATTGGGAGAGGGTGAGGAATGAAGGTTTTCCTGAGGTGATGGTATTGGGTAGATGATGAAGCATTATCAGTAGGAGATGATTGGGGAGTAGGGGGAGGAGGATGAGATGATGAGGGAAAATTTTGCTGAGGATGGGGTTGTGGTTTTTTGAAGACTTCATGTGCAATGAACACCTCCCATGGTATGCCTTTTTTCTCCAACTGATGTAGCACAAACATCTTGATTAAAGAGTGATGAAACAAACTTTTCATTTTCTAGGAATAGTTCCTCTTTTGTACAATAGAAGACATCTTCTCAATACTCCTATAGAGGTAGTAGGGTAAATGAAGCATCTTAACTCTAGTAAAGTGCATGAGTAATATGATATGACAGGAGTAAAGTCTAGAGTACCTTCCCTCACATGTAAAATATCTCATGATGACCCTCATCAAGGGCGCATACCTCTCCAACAAATGTGAAAAAGGGAAGATAGATTTGCAACCTTCTTTGTACCTAGGTTTAACAAATGGCTCATAGCAGCTTATGTCCAAATTGGCTCTTTTGAACCATCTTTCACCAACATTGGGTATTCCTGTAGCATTGGCAATGGCATCTGAGAAGTGTTCAAAGGTCACCCCTGCAAAGTTTGATTGTTTGTCATGTAGGTTAAGAATAAGTAACCCTGTGAGCTCTAGGTGACTTTGTACCTGTTGTACTCTTTCACAAAAGTGAAAACATCCCACATTTTGGAAATATGTGACAATCATAGGAGAGGCATTAATCTCCATTGTGTCTTGCGGTTAAAATCTATTAACCTTCCCACCTCTGTGTTTCTGCCTCTTAGGCACTTGGCCTTCTTCACCACTCCCATTTCCTCCTTCTCCTAACATTTTGATTACTGATGTTTTGAAACAAACCCTAGCTCTGCTTGTGAAGCTGATATGAAAGGTGACGGAATGATGGTAAGAAGGCAGATTTTTGCAAGTGAGTGAGAGGGATTAATGAAGGTGTAAGTATATGGAACAGAGCCTTTAAGCTTTTATGGATGGCCAAATTTAAATCACTGCAACCACACTACTATATCCCTGTTTGACTTATATCTCCTTGTTTGTAGGTGATGGAGGTTTAAACAGGGTTTTTAGTATGAAGATTAGGCTTTTACCTTAGGGTTTGTTCAATTTATCTTAACATCAAAACAATAAAAAGCTCTGGAGGGAAAAGAATGACATCCACCTACCAATTTAGAAATTCTTTGAAGACCCTTTGATGGTAGCTTGGAGGTATTGTGTGATGTTTTTGGGCATTTTCATGTGTAGGAGGAGCTTCAGGCTGAAAGTGCAGCGCTTACACGCATACTTGGGCTTGTCGGGTTGTGAACGCGCAAAGCCTACACGCATGTCAGGCTTGTGGGGTTGTGAACGTGCAACACCTACACGCCTTTGTCAGGCTGCCCTACCGAAAGCATAGCGTTTGCACGGGTGTCGGGCCTGTCGGGCTGTGAACGCACAACACCCAAATGCCTCTGCATGGGCTTGTCAGGCTTCCTGGGTGAACACATAGTGTGCTTCTAAATGCATAGCACATGCCTCTGAATGCACATCGCAGTGCACATTTGCACAGTAAATTCCTCTGAATGCACAATGCCTGACCCTGAACGCACAACGCCAAGTAACTTGCCCAAAATTTTACTGAAATTCACAATTTTCTCTCTTGGATGCTCTGGTTATCTTTGCAAGTGCACAATAAGTTTATGTGAAGAAAAAAACAGTCCTTTATAGCCTAGGAAATTAAATTTAACTTTGATAACCCACTTTCCTAATGTTTTTCGTCCCCTTCTTTTAAACTGATATCTTTTTGACCCTTTTTGCTTCTAGGAGGTAAAAAAACACTGAAATGGCTTTTCCCTTTGCTCTTTGAATCATGACAAATTCACCTTTGATATTTTTTAGAGAGGGCTGCATACAATGGTATTTTCAAGGTTGTGTTTTTTCAATATAATTTGGAATTTGTCTTTCTTCCATTTTCTCACTAACAACCTTACAATGTTGGTATGCAGGTTTACTAAAACATGGTGAATTTTGACCCTTTTAATCTTGGAGGTTTCATATGTCTATTTCTTACACCTTTGAGACAATCACTCTTTTGCCACTATCATGGTTGTTAAAAAATGCCTTTCACCTCCCTAGGTCACTTCTAATTTGCATGTGCCTAAATTTATAATTTAAAACTTGTCCACTGATACTCTTTACCTCTTTCACTGATCCTTAGGCATGGTAAAATTACTTTTGAAAAATTTTGGGATGTCACACACAACAATCTCTTCAAACCTTCTTTTTTTTGTCATCATGGAGGCCTAACATCTTCATTTTACCTCCTTTGACTATCTTTCCAAAAGCATAGGTTTCTGGGCTGCTTGAGAACAAATTATTAGTGTTGTCTTCTAAGTTTTCTATAGCCCTTTCAATTTCATTCATTTATGTTCAGTTCACCTCACATTTTCCCCTTTTCATTTATAATTTATAAAAAACTTCTTCCATGTTTGGTTTCCTTGGTGTGCCTCCTTCATGTGGTTTGCTGCATTGGATCTTTGCTTGGCATACTGCTGGCCCATTAAGCCCAAAACCCTAGTTCTTTTCAAGCACAAGTGCTTTCCTGTCTTCTTGCCATGAGTTGTCTTGATTCAGGATCATACCTCCTACCTCATCAAATTTATGCTGATGGATCTCTTAACACTCCTACAGAAGTGTCAAAATCTTAGCATTCACAAAACTTGAATTTTGACAAGGTAGTATTCTTTGGGGACTTTCATATCTTCTTTGAATCACCATGTCTCAATATTCCAATACATTTGAGTCAGCCTTTTGTACAAGAAAAAAAATATTTGGAACACCAATGATGACCTTACAACCTATGAAACCATAATGAATTAGTAGGAGGATCCTTTGACTTGATCTTTGACTAAAACCTAGTTTAGGATCTTTAAGTGTAAAAACAGAGTTTTTGACAAATTGATATATTGGAGATCCAAAATCTAATGTACTTGATTTATCTAAAAGCCTAGAGAGATGGTTTTGAGACCATCAACCCTTGAGGAACTGGGTGAACATGGAAAGGAAGGGTTGTTTAGTAACCCTAGATGGGAAATGGAGAGATGGGAAAAGGAAAAACTAGGTACTGAGGTTATATGCTTGTCAAAGGGATAGAGATGAGTAACATGAGCCTTTGAGGGGTATTTTAGGAGTGGTAGGTTAACCATGGAATGGAAAAATAGCAGAATAGTGAAAAATTTGATATAAGGATAATGAAGGCAGTGATATTTATAAAACTCACAATATTCAGGAATCTTGTTTTTAGAAATCTAGAACTGATATTTAGTCATCTACAGATAGTAAAAATTACTGATGACTAACAGTAGCTCCACTTGGGGAGGGCAGCTCCTTTTCAGGAAGTGTCCAGGACCTCAGAGCTCAAATCTCCGAGTTTGGAAGACTACTGCCTTACTTGCACGTTGCAGATTTCTTTCCTTCATCTTTGATTTTTTCTCTTTGAAGTTATGATCTCAAAATCAGAAAGACATGCTTGCTTCAGCTTCATTTCTACCTACACATCATACCTTGACTAACATTTTTTCTTCTTTTGGGTGCACTTGGAATGGAAAACCCTTGGCATTCTTTTTCTCTTGAAAGCAAAACAAACTATCTACTTGTACCCTTATCACTTCCAAGAGTTCAGATTATGCTGATGAACTCTTTCATTCTCTACATAATCTATTTATATATATCAAGATTAAGTTGTTTGACATATTTTTATTCTCTAGCCTACTAACATGAAATTTAAAACATGATCATACCAGGATTAAGAAATATGATTTGTCATGGGCTGTGGCAATTTGGACAAGATGCACATAGATATTTATTTTTGTACAATAAAAACTAGAAAACATGAGGGCTGTGATTTAGAATTTGTTTAGGCATCCCTCTCTTTCTCCTTGGTTCAAATTTTGAGTATTGAGAGCCAGCAATTTCTTTTCCTAATCTATCCTACTGACAAGTCAAGTTTAAATAGTCTGACAGGTCTTCTTTCACTAACCTATCAGCAGAAATTTAAACATGTCTAATCATGATTAGGTTGTATGATTAAAAAAGACTCTTTTTATTAACAAGTAGTGGCATCTAGGCTTGCACACTTTCAATAATACTCTTTTTGGGGTATGGGGTTGTGCCTATTCTTTTACTTCCCTCTTTCACTTTTTTTTCTTCTGTTTTTGTGTTTTTTTTTATCTTATTTTTCATCAAGTAATGTTATGTACAATGAATGGAAGTTTTAGATTAGGAAGTTTGACAAAAATAGTGCTTGAGCATATGGCCATTGACAGGACCTCCAAATAACTCAATTCCATCCAACTCTTGCAAAAAGAATGTATTGTTACCTCTAACTGAATGAATGATGTAAGGACCCTTCCATAAATTTTCAAATTTGCAATGTTTTCCTTTGTCTTCTCTCCTTGAATCCCACTTCAACACTTTGAATCCAATGTGAAAACCACTAGCCTTGGTCCTTCTGTCAAAGATATTCTTGACTTTTTCTTGCACTGCTTGTGTTCTCTTGTAAACTTCTTCTCTTGACTGCTGCAAATGAATGGTTTGGTTCAGCCTCCTTTGCATGTCATTCTCTTCTAATTCCACCTCTTGGATGGACTTCATCACTGAAACTCCCAAGGATGTTGGAAAAACTGTGTCCATGCCATACACTAGTTGATAGGGATACATATTGATTGATTTATTGGTGGTTAGTCTATCATCCCATAGTGCATGCACTAGTTTACTATGCCATACTTTTTGGTTTTCTTCCAGCAGCTTCTTGATGATGTTCACCAAGCTTTTGTTAGAGGACTCAGCTAGCCCATTACCTTGAGGGTAATAAGTTGTTGAATGTCCTAGTGTGATGTGAAATTTGTAGCAAAAGTCCACCATTTTTTTAGACTTAAATGCAACAACATTATCGGGGATGACCTTTCTTGGGCAACCAAACTGGGACAAGATGTTGGTTTCAAGGAATTTGATGATGAATAAATTAGTGGCATTCCTAGAATGGATGGCTTCTATCCACTTGAAATAGTCCGTGGCAGTGAGGATCCACTTGTGTTGGCCACATGAGGTAGGGTGGATTTCTCCAATTAAGTCCAAACCCCATTGTCGAAAAGGAGCTTCAACACTGATAGGATGCAAAGGTAAAGGTAGAATTTTTCTCTTGCCATCAAAGATTTGGCACTTATGGCAAGTCATCACTAGCTTGTGGGTATCAGGCAAAAGGGTGGGCCAATAGTAGCCAACTATAAGGATCTTGTTGGCAGTGGTTTTCTTGTAGAGGTGACCTCCACACTCTCCCTCATGCAACTCATGCATGATTCTATCTCCATCATCTTCAAGCAAAAACTTAAGCAAGATACCAACATAAATTTTCCAATAAAAAAAATTATCTATGATACCGAAATTTAAAGCTTTTTGTTTCAAGAATATAGCTTTTGTTTTGGATAAGGTAGGAGGAGCATTAAGGTAGAGAAGCACATATAAAATATCAACATACCAAGATGAATTCAAAAAAAATTCTTCAATGGGTGGAGTTGTGAATTCTTCCTATTCTTCTAATGCATCAATCATATTCATGTCTAGTGCTTGAAAATTTGATTCAACCATGAGTTTTGTGAGTCCTCATCCTTTAATGAGTTTATTGGGTCTAATTTCCAAATCATATTCTAAGATAATAGCAATCCATTTACCCCTTTTACCATCCGGGTCCTGATTTAGGATGTCTTTGACAATTGTACGTGGAATAAAAGCTATGATATGGGAATGAAAAATGTAAACTCTAAAATCTTTCAAAACTTTTACCAAGGAAAAGGATTATTTCTCCATGATGTTATATTTTAGAGGTGCATCCCTTAATGCTTTGCTGAAGAAAGCTATGGGCTGTTATCATCCCATTATGTTATTTTGAATCAGTACTGCATTAATTGTATGTTCTGATGCAAAGGAGAAAATGAAGAAATATTTGGTAAAGTCAGGGTTGATTAGAACCGGTGTATGGGTGAGTGCTTGTTTTACCAGTTCAAAGGATTTTTTGGCTTCCATGGTCCACTTGAATCCTACTCCTCTTTTTAGCATGTTCGTGATGTCTCTTATGAGTTCAACATGTTTTGGTATAAACCTCCTTAGGAAGTTGATCTTACCAATGAAATATTGCAACTCTTTAATGTTTCTAGGGTGACTAATTTATAAAATACTTTTGGGGTCTATCTTAATCCCCTCTTAAAAAATGATGTGGCCTAAGAGTTTTCCTTCTTTAAGACCAAACAATGTTTTCTTAGGATTTAAAGATAGGCCATACTTCCTACATTTTTCAAAGACCTTTCTCAAGTGGACTAGGTGTTCTTTATCAGTTTTAGAATAGACAATGATGTCATCAAGGTATATGACTATGAATTAGCCTATGTCTTCAAAAAAAGCTATGTCCACGGCTCTTTCAAAAGTAGCCCCCGCATTCATTAACCCAAAAGGCATTTTGACAGACATGAAGGTGCCCCAAGGTGTAGAGAAGGAAGTTTTGTGTTGATCACTTGGAAGTACTAGTACTTGATTGTAACCTGAAAAGCCATAAAGTAATGATATTCTCTTAGAACCTACCACCCTTTACAGTATATGATCCATCTTGGGTAAAGGGTAGTTGTCTTTCAGGGAAGCTTTTTTCAAGTTTCTAAAGTCTATACATAGCCTAATCTTCCCAGTTTTATTCCTAACTGACACAAGGTTCGAAACCCATTCTAAATATCTGGTTGGGACTATGATCCCAACATCATACATCTTTTTGATTTCTTTCTCAACTAGAGGGACTAGGATGGGGTTTATTCTTCTCAACTTTTTCTTGAAAGGTTTCTGATTTTCTTTGAGAGGAATTTTGTGTTGAATAATGTTTGTGTCATAGGACTTAAGGTCTTCATAACCCCATGCAAAAACATCTTTGAATTCTTTGAAAAACTCAATGTATTTCTGTTTCATGTGAGGAGGGAGAGTTTTAGACAACTTGATCATTTTAGGCTTTTCTATGCTGCCTATGTTACATTCTTCTACATCAGCCTCAGTGGTTTCCATTTTTGGATTCCTAGAAACATCATTGATGTCAAACAACTCTTAAAATAATCTAGATCTTCAAATAGTTCAGCATCAAGAGGATATTTTAGCATTTTTATATCAGCAATATAAGGCAGCTCTATTTGGTGGGCTTGTTCTTCAGCAAGACAATCTTCTTGATGGATTAAGTCCGATTTTGACAATTCAAACTTAGTTTTAGGCTGCAAGAAGTCTTCAATATGTTTTTCATTTTCAAATACTTGCCAATAATTGATATTATCCGGGGTTGCTGGTCTACACTTGACTTCTATTGTGCATTTTTCATTTATATGAGGTGTTTGGAAAGTGCTGGAAGCAAAGGCAAGTTCATTAGCAAGGGTGTTTTGAGCTCTAGGAATGGAAGTAAGTTCATAATTCTCAAAAAAATTTAGGAGGTCTAAGGCAGCATTCCTATATTATCTTAGCCTAGGATTTTTGGCTGAATACTCTCCTTTGATTTGTCTAATGATCAGCTCAGAATCTCCTAGAACAATAATTTTCCTAGCTCCTATGTCTTTTAGAAAATGTAAACCAAGGAGAAGAGCCTCATACTCTACAATATTGTTAGTGCATTGAAAATCTAGTTTGTAGGAGTGACCCTCATTTGTGTTGTGTATCCAAACACTAGCTCCTGAACTGGCTTTGCCACAAGAGTCATCAAATCTCATGTTCCAAAGGGTTTCAAGTTCGGATTCTCCATTTTGTTGTTGTTCAGGGCTGCTAGAGTTTTGGCTGTCATTTTCTTCATTTGGTTATTGACTTGATTGTTCTGGTGGGCCTAGCTCTTTCTCATTTTCATTTACTTGTTCATTAATGTCATCTTCATTGTACAAGAAAAATGAGCCAAGGTCTGAGTGGATGGAATAGAGAGGGGTGTTGTTTGGCCTATTTTGGCTTCTTACCATGTATTTCATGTGAGTTTCTCGATATAATCTCCTTGTTTGGTTAAAAACTGGGATGGTAGCATATGACATTTCCATTTTGAGATTCCCTTGAAGTTTGAATTCCCATGATCTAGATAAAAAAGTGTGTCATACTTCTGTGGAATGTCAATAACTACTATGTCCATGACTAGGCTTTTGGCCAATATTTGTGCAAGAGTGACACATAGATCCTTGATTAGACCAAAACATTTGACTCTACTTGAATCAAAAGAGTACAAGTCTTTGTAAGGTTTGGTTATTTTGAGGCCCAACCTTTCCATCATGACCTTAGGCATAATATTGTGTGAAGCACCAGATTCTAGCATAGCATTGTGCAAGATTTTGTCATGTATGTTTAAGCTGACATATAAGGGAGGTACAACTCCTTCTTGAAATTTTCCCTCCACCTCAGGTCCAAACAACAGCTCAGGCTTGTCATCAGTCAATTTTAGAGTGTCGGTGTCATTTCCTATGTTCAAAACTTTCAAAACTTGGGACCTATACACATCTTGAGTAACTCGTTCAGTAAGAGGTATGGTTATCTTGATTTTGGCAATCTCTCCCTCAAAACTGAAAGGTATTTTTGTTTTTGACATATTTACATCACTTTTATCAGCCATGATTTCTTTTGCAATTTTAATTTGTTGTTTTTCTTGGAGGCATCTTGCATTTTCTTACTCCTAAGGTCATACTGCCTATGACCCTCCATGATAGCATTCTCAAATCCTAATCTATGGTCTTCAGAATCCTCATATTTTTTTTCATTTTGATTTGAGGAAAATAGAACTTTCTTTTCTTCGGTAAGAAAAGTATTCTACTCATCATCAAAGCCTATCACATTTACATAGCTTTCTTCCGGCTCTTCAGCCTCTCTTTCCTCTTCATCTACATAATTTTCTTGGAAAGGAGGTCTGATTTGGAGAGGGTCTCTCCTGAAGTTTTGGTTCCTATTTTTGTTTTGAGGATTGGCTTAGTTTTCCCTAGGAGGTGTTTTTTCATTCAAGTTGATTTTCTCCATCATTCTTTCCATTGTCCTAACTAGGCTGTCAATTTTAGCATCAGAAGAAGAGCTTGAGGCCACAGTGTCCTCTTTGTATGTAACTCTCTTTTCTGACTTCATCCTAGCCCTCTTCTCAATTAGGTTGGCTTATACACTGATAGCTTCTGTTTGCATGTCCTCTAAGGTTAGGGGTTCTCTTCTCTCAACTGCTAGGCCATGTCTGGATCAAAGCCCTCTGGAAATTTTACTAAGGCTAGGCCCTGTGGGGGTTTCATGTGAGGTGGGAGGGCATTGTATACACTATTGAACCTAGTGCAGTAATCTTGAACACTTTCCTTAACATTTCTTTTAAGGTTTTTATACTCTTAAAGGATCTGAAGAGGATTTTTCTTAATCTCCCACTTGTTTATGAATGTTTGATAAAGAGTAGGGAGGTCATGTATGTTGTTGAGATTTAATTTTTTGAACCATTTCTTTACTTCTCCTCCTAGAATTTGGGCAAACATTCTCATTTGTACGGTCTCCTCTTATATTTCCATGTAGTCAAAAGCATCATTCATTTTGTCTACATGCTAATGTGCAGTGGTAGAGTCCACTCCAGTAAATTGAGGGATTTTGGATTGGTATTCATTTGGAAAAGGTAGTAAAGGTTGTTGTAGTGCCAGAAGGGCATACCATGCTGCCATGATGGGAGGAAATGGAATCCAAGGAGGATTTAAAAGGGGAGGGTTTATGAGAGGAGGTGGAGGATGAAGTGGAGTGGTTGGCACAGTGGATGTATGAGTGGGTGTGGCAGAAGTACTTGGACCAGTAAACTGATTTTGAGTAGACTTGGAATGAAATGAGCCAAAGTGATGGAGAAGCTGAAAATCAGGAGGAGTAGAAGGAGAGGCTTCTCTGCTAAGAATTTGGTCCAAATTTGTAGGTTCAAGGTCTATTTGGTCTATCCCACTTTGGGACTTGGTTCTAAATAGGTTTCTTTGATGATGAAAGTCAAATTTGGTATCTTGCAAGGCTGTGAGATGTTCAGTGGAAGAACTTGCTCTATGGATTTTTCTAACACTAGTTAAATCTTCAAATCTAGAAATCTTCCACAAAATCTTCTCTGGGTCATCAACTATGATAGGAGGGTTGGGGTCAAGGTGAGATCTGGTGTTAATTCTTCCTGAAGCCAGATTTCAGACCTAAAATATGGAGAGGCTGAAAGTTTTGTGAATGTTTTTGAAAGGTAGACCTCTCTAAATGTTTACTGAACTTACACAGTGTGTGAATAGGCCTTTAAACCACTCAAGACTGATTTGACACAATCTTAGAGGAGTCTAGAATAAATAGTAGATCTATTAGGCCTACTGGGGCTATTGGAGTCGCTAGGTGGATGTTTGTTTGTTGTTTTGAGGAAATGTACTTGTGGTCCACCACCAACTATTGACAAAAACCAATCTAGAGATGTTTTTAGGGGTTTTCTGAGTTTCTCTACGTAACACTAAGGTCTCTAATGAGTGTGGTCCAGTTGAGTCATCATGTTGCTAGCATGGTGAATCAGTTTGGTACTACTCTTGGCTAACATTTCAAGTTTTCTAACTTTAACAAAGATTTTCTGAGGTCTTAAGGAATACTTAAGATGTTACTGACTCAGAGGTCCCACCGTGATCGCCACTATGTTAGCTCCCCGTAATTTTAGCAGATCAAAAATGACCAAAAATACAAGTTTAACATCAAACCAATCTTTGGAGTCCTAGGACCTAGCCTTCCTGGACTCAGAGAGAGCTCTCTCTATGCTTATGTAAAGGATTTAACTTGTTTGATTTTAGAGTTTGATTTTAGGCTAGTTATAGGGATTAGGGTTTTTTTGTTGTTTTGGCTGGGTAGGTTGTCAAGGGAAATAGGTAGAGTAAGAGAGGATCAATCCATTAGGCTATGGAGTCTGCAAAGATTTTGAAGAGTGAAAAAATAGTTCAAGGGTGTTTCATAGGGCAAGTAAACAGGGCCAAATGGATATAAGTAGGTTTTGAGTGAGTGAAATGAACATGGAGGAGTGAATATAGTAGTTAAGGGGAAATCAAGGATCCTTTAACAAACTAATAACAAGGAGAATCTTTTAGCATGATTAGCATAGTAAAAAATTGAAGAAAAATGAAGGATTCTTCAACCAAACAATACTAAGCAGACCTTAGAGCAACATATGAGTAAAATTAGAGAGAAATTAAGGATTCTCTGAAACTTACTTGCAAACAATTATATTTTTAACATAACATATCAATAAAACTAAAGAGCACTTAAGAATTCATTAGTTAAACTTCAAGGAAGAAAACATAAAGATCAAAGGATGTAGACAAAGCAGGGTGCCAAAAAGACATGTCCTACTCTAAGATTTCTATCCCATGATCAAAGAAACATAATGAGAATTGAAGAAAAAATGTACAAAGGTGGAATACATAAACATTCAACAAAGCTTTTATGAATCCTAAGAATGAGCTCAATCCACAGCTGCTTAGTCCAAAGCCATCACAAGACACCAAAGCCAATTTCACAAATAAACTCAGAGTCTATGTCATATTATGCTCAACAACCAACCAAAAACTACAATAAGGCCTCAAGGCTCTATTTAACCAGCAAATGAGGAGGTGGAAACCCTAAGAAGCTCCTAGAAACCATAAATACACCATAAATGTCATTTATGTCCAAAGTGGCCATGCAATGCCCAATGCACATAATAACTATTGCAATAAATGAAAGATAACTTAAACATAACTCCTTAATCAAAGCTGGAGTGATTAGTTTAAAAAAATTTCAAAAATATCCTTCAGTGTGTTTTGTTGAATTTTTTGCAAGGGGGCAGCTTCATAGGTCTGAAGGCGCAATGCCTGCACAGGAAAACTGGGTCCATTTGCATCCATGTTTTGATGGACTTCCTCATGTCGAAATTGGCTCCGTGATGGCTCGTTGGAAATCCTGTTGAGTCTACTTTCTAGAAATGCCTTTGTTTTCTTATTGGGTTTCATTAAACGTTTCAAAAATTAAATCTCCCAAGGCTTCTCAAGGCGCAGCGCTAGCCCTAAAAACATGGCAGAAAGGTGAAATTGGCATGTTTTTGGGCCTTTTGAGGGACCAAAACTGCTCCAGATTCTCTGAAATTTGGTGTGCATGATGTCCTTGAGCTGATGAATCCAAAAATGTAAAGTTTACCTCCATTGGATTCCTGTAGGAAAAGCGTAGCACCAATGGTGTTGTGCTTTCGGCCCTTAATATCAGTCAAAAAACCAAAAACGTCAAAAACTTGCCAAAATTTGCAATTATCTTCCTCATGGGAATTGGGAGGTCAAGGTTTTCTTGGTTTTTTTCCTCCTTGAGTGCTTGAATTTAGGCAAGGGCTCCTTTAAGCTTGGCCCTTGCAAATTTGTTCTTCAAGGCATAGTGCTTGGCCATCTTTTTCTGTAGGCCAAGGTCTCTTTGTGTCTTCTTCAACTGCTTGTTTTCATCCTTATAATACTCAATGATATAATTTTCCATGCCAAGCTTTCTTTTTAGGTCTCTGATCTCTGCATCCTTGCTTTGGAGCAATATTCTTGCAATCCTCTCCTCATCTTCATTTTCATTGTCAAGGTCAATGAATTGGCACTTTTGTTTAGTTTTATGCTTTCCTTTCTTATCTCCAACATTGACCTTTTCCTTGCCTTTATCAAGCTTCTTTATTGATGTAGAAGGCATGGCCCCTTGCCTTTTAGAGGCATCAAACACATGGCTTTCTCCTCTTTGGTATGTTAAAGGAAGAGGTTCAATTCTGCTCATTTTAGTGCCATATGTTTTTTTCCATCAATGTGGTCATCTTTGTTTGGCTCACCAACATCTTGGCTCACTTATGCATTTTTATCCTTCATGCTAACATCACTGCCCCTTTTTTGGCTATTTTACTCATGTATGTATTCATGATCACTATGAACTTCACTGTCATTTGTTTCACTTATGTCAGCTTCTTCATTACCTTGATTGCTGCTTACCTCATCATCTCTAATATCAACCTCGTTGTTTGCCTCTTCACTGATTTCTACACTATCATCATTACCACTTTCAGGAGCCTCATAAAACTCTGTTTCATTGTATTTTTTCTCCATGTTTTCTACACTATTCTTTGTACTGTCTTCATCTTGCTCATCCTGGATTTTTTCCATACTCTCTTGTGCCTCCTTGCTGTGATTTTTACTATGGTTTTCACTGCTATCATCAGCTTCTTCACTAAAATTTTGGTCCTTGGTGTCACTGTTTCCATTAGCATCATTACCACTGTGAAGTTCATTGTCTTTAATTCTCATGGCCATTATGACTGTTGTCATGATTTTCATTGACATTTACTTCCATGTCTTATGTTTCATTGCTGACATCTGCCTCTTCACTTTCTTCATTATTGCTTGTTTCATCTTTATTTCTTGATTTATCAGTACCTTCTCCTTCATGGTCACTTGCTTGTTCACTTCTACTTCCCTCTTGATTTGAGGCATTGGGAGAGGGTGAGGAAGGAAGGTTTTCTTGAGGTGAGGGTATATGGGTAGATGATGAAGCATGATCAGTAGGAGATGATGGGTGAGTAGGGGGAGGAGGATGAGATGATGAGGGAAAATTTTTCTGAGGACGGGGCTGTGGGTTTGTGAAGACTTCATTGGCAATGAACACCTCCCATGGTATGCCTTTTGCTCCAATTGATGTAGCACAACCAAATTGATTAAAGAGTGATAAAACAAAATTTTCATTTGCTGGGAATAGTTCCTCTTTTGTATAAGAGAAGAAATCTTGTCAATACTCCTATAGAGGTAGTAGGGTAAATGAAGCATCTTAACCCTATTAAAGTGCATGATTAATCTGATATGATAGGAGTAAAGTCTAGAGTGACTTCCCTCACATATAAAATATCCCATGATGACCCTCATCAAGGGCACATACCTCTCCGGCAAATGTGAAAAAGGGAAGATAGATTTGCAGCCTTCTTTGTACCTAGGTTTAAGAAATGGCTCATAACATTTTATGTCCAAATTAGCTCTTTTGAACCATCTTTCACCAACATTGGGTATGCATGTAGCATGGAAAATGAAATCTGAGGAGATTTCAAAGGTCACCCTTATAAATTTTGATTGTTTTTCATGTAGGTTAAGGATGAATAACCTTGTGAGCTCTGGGTGACTTTGTACTTGTTGTACTCTTTCAGAAAAGTGAAAACATCCCACATTTTGGAAATATGTGACAATCATAGGAGAGGCATTAAGCTCCATTGTATCTTGGGGTTCAAACCTATTAACCTTCCCACCTATGTGTTTATGCCTCTTAGGCACTTGGCCTTCTTCACCACTACCATTTCCTCCTTCTCCTGACATTTTGATTACTGTTGTTTTGAAACAAACCCTAGCTCTGCTTGTGAAGCTGATATGAAAGGTGATGGAATGATGGAAAGAAGGTAGCCTTTTGTAAGTGAGTGAGAGGGATGAATGAAGGTGTAAGTGTATGGAACAAAGCCTTTAAGCTTTGATGGATGGCCAACTTAAAATCACTACAACCACACTACTGTATCCCTGTTTGACTAATACCTCCTTGTTTGCAGGTGATGGAGGTTTAAACAAGGTTTCTAGTATGAATATTAGGGTTTTACCTTAGGGTTTGTTCAATTTATCTTAACATAAAAAAAAACAAAAAGCTCTGGAGGGAAAATCATGACATCCACCTACCAATTTATAAATTCTTTGAATACCCTTTGATGGCAGCTTGGAGGTATTTTTTGATGTTTTTGGGAATTTGCAGGTGTAGGAGGAGCTTCAAGCTGAAAGTGCAGCGTGTGCATGTGTATTCGGGCCTGTCGGGCTGTGAACGCACATCACCTGCATGCGTTTCAGGCCTATTGAGCTGTGAACGCGCAACACCTGCATGCCTATGTTGAGCTTCCTTGCTGAAAGTGAAGCGTTTGCACGAGTGTTGGGCCTATCGGGCTGTGAACGTGCAGCACCAGAACGCCTCTGCACGGGCCTGTCGAGATTCCTGGGTGAATGCGCAGTGCACCTATAAACATGTAGCATGTGCCTCTGAACACACAACGCAGTGCAAATTTTCATAAGAAATTCCTCCAAACATGCAGCGCTTGACCTTGAACGCGTAGTGCCGGGTAACTTGCCCGAAATTTGACTGAAATTCACAAGTTTCTCTGTTGGATTCTTTGGTTATATTTTCAAGTGCACAATAAGTTTATGTGGAGAACAAAATGGTCCTTTATAGCCTAGGAAATTAAATTTAACTTTGATAACCCACTTTCCTAATGTTTTTCATCCCATTCTTTTAAACCGATATCTCTTTGACCCTTTTTGCTTGTAGGAGGTAAAAAACACTGAAATAGCTTTTCCCTTTGCTCTTTGAATCATGACAAATTCACCTTTGATATTTTTTAGAGAGCGCTACATACAGTGGTATTTTCAAGGCTATGTTTTTTCAATATAATTTTGAACTTGTATTTCTTCCATTTTCTCACTAACAACCTTACAGTGTTGGTATGCAAGCTTACTAAAACATGGTGAATTTTGACCCTTTTAATCTTGGAGGTTTGATATGTCTGTTTCTGACACCTCTGAGACAATCAATCTTTTGCCACTATCGTGGGTGTTAAACAATGCCTTTCACCTCCCTAGGCCACTTCTGATTTTCAGGTGCCTAAATTTATAATTTAAAACTTGTCCACTGATACTCTTTACCTCTTTCACTGATCCTTAGGCATGGTAAAATTACTTTTGAAAAATTTTGGGATGTCACACACAACAATCTCTTCAAACCTTCTTTTTGTTGTCATCATGGAGGCCTAACATCTTCATTTTACCTCCTTGGACTATCTTTCCAAAAGCATAGGTTTCTGGGCTGCTTGAGAAAAAATTATTAGTGTTGTCTTCTAAGTTTTCTATAGCCCTTTCAAGTTCATTCATTTATGTTCAGTTCACCTCACCTTTTTCCCTTTTCATTTGTAATTTATAAAAAACTTCTTCCATGTTTGGTTTCCTTGGTGTGCCTCCTTCATGTGGTTTGGTGCATTGGATCTTTGCTTGGCATACTGTTGGCCCATGAAGCCCAAAACCCTAGTTATTTTAAAGCACAAGTGCTTTCCTGTCTTCTTGCCATGAGTTGTCTTGATTCATGATCAGACCTCCTACCGCATCAAATTTTTGCTGATGGATCTCTTAACACTCCTGTAGAAGTGTCAAAATCTTAGTATTCACAAAACTTGAATTTTGACAAGGTAATCTTCTTTGGGGACTTTCAAATCTTCTTTGCATAACCATGTCTCAATATTCCAATACATTTGAGCCAACATTTTGTACAAGAAAAATAATATTTGAAACACCAATGATGACCTTACAACCTATGAAACCGTAATGACTTAGTAGGAGGATCCTTTGACTTGATCTTTGACTAAAACTTGGTTTAGGATCTTTAAGTGTAAAAGCAAAGATTTTGACAAATTGATATATTGGAGGTCCAAAATATAATGTACCTGATTTATATAAAAGCCTACAGAGATGGTTTTGAGACCATCAACCCTCAAGGAACCGGGTGAACATGGAAAGGAAGGGCTATTTGGTAACCCTAGATGGGAATTGGAGTGATGGGAAAAAGCAAAACAGGGTACTGAGGTTATATGCTTGTCAAAGGGATATGTAGGTTTTAACCCTGTACATAAATTATCTGCAAACGAATCTTAAAAAAGAAAATAAACAATAGCGAGAGCATAAAACATAAAACAGATAAACACGGAGATTTTCCCCTGGATCCCCAAATCGGGACGAATAGCTTGATTTTTCATTCTATTCCTTTTAGTGTTACAACACATATATATACATGCCGAAGCATACATAAACCCAAATCCATTAAACTTGGATTAGAACATAACTGTAGTTCCCTTGACCAGATCTATAAAATACTAGGGGCCGAAAACCATCATGCCCCAAAACCATGTGCAAACCCATGCACAAAACCATGGGTGGGTCCGGCCACAAGAAAATAAGGACTAATTTCCGAGCCTCACCGCCTCCGGACAGAAGGGCTACTTCCTACTTTATGACCCCTGACTTGCCCTTGTTACCCCAGCCCGCGTGACTAGTGCTGGAAAGAATATAACACAAACCAAAAATTCTCACTTCATTGTTCACACCATGAGGGGGCCACAGGAAGAGAAACTGACCATTATTGTTTGCAACTATTGTTTCTCTACGAAGAACACGTATGCTCTACAAAATTTATTACAAATCTACAACGACCTTTAAAGCGTCCACGGCATATAACCTTATACAGCTTCAGCCATATATCTCACAAGTGATATTGAACATCAATACTTTGTCTTTGAATGATAATGAGGTTCTTGGCAAATAAAATTTCACTTTGGTATCACGAGTCTAATAACATAGCCTTTCAACCCCATACTTGAACACAATCTCTACAACCAAATTGCTTCCTTGCTTGCATGAGTGGTTGCCATGTATTCTGCCTCTGTAGTTGAAAGAGCCACTACAGATTGTCTTTTTCTCATCCAATTGACTGCACCTCCAAATAGGCTAAACACGTACCCACTTGTAGATCTTCTTTGGTCCATATCTCCAGCCCAATCTGCATCAACAAAACCATGAATTTCCAACACTCTTTCCAATCCTGGTCTTCCTTGGTAGCACAAGCCATAATCACTAGTGCCATGCAAATATCTAAAAACTCGCTTCAATGCTGTCCAATGCTCCTTCCCTGGGTTTGACATAAACCTACTCAATACTCCCAATGCATGTCTGATATGCATAGTCTAGTACCAGTCCTTTTCTGTCAATTCTACATTGTATGTCTTTCAGGACGTATCCTCCTCTTCTTCTTGTGTCTTGGGACACTATTCAGCAGAAAAATTTACTCCTACAGGAATCAGAACATTCACCGGTTTACTATCCTGCATATTGAACCTCTGCAATATAGTCTCAACATATTTCCTCTAGTTTAACCAGAGCTTCCTCTTTTCCTTATCTCTCTTAATTTCCATGCCCAAAATATAGTTTGCAGCACCAAGATCCTTCATGTCGAATTTGGAGAACAGTTGGGTCTTGAAATCTTGGATAATTTCTTTGTCATTTCCAATCAACAACATATCATCCACATACAAGACCAAATAAATAACACGGTCACCAATTAATTTAAAATAAACACAGTGATCCTCCTTGCTGCTGGTGAAGCCAAGTCCTCGTATATAGGTATCAAATTTATGATACCACATCGTTGGTGTCTGTTTTAACCCATATAGAGACTTCTTTAACCTAAATACCAACTCTTTCTTCCCCTTCACCATAAAGCCTTCAGGTTTTTTCATGTAGTTTTACTCTTCCATATCCCCATGAAGAAATGTTGTCTTCACATCCATTTGTTCTACCTCAAAATAAAATGCAGCAGCAACAGTTAAAAGTAATCTAGTATAAGTAACTTTGGCAACAGGAGAAAAAATATCACCAAAATCAATTCCCGGCACTTGGGAATAACCTTTTGCTACCAACCGAGCTTTGTATTTCTCCACCTTGCCTTCTACATTCATTTTCTTCTTAAACACCCATTTTCTCCCGATGGGCTTCCTTCCAGCCGGCAACTCCACCAGATCCCATGGCTCACTTTTATGCAAGGATGACATTTCATCAACCATGGCCTCCTTCTAGAGTTTTCCATCCTCTGAATCTACTATCTCCCTAATGGTTTTGGGATCATCCTCAGTTATAGTTAAAGAAAAATTTGAACAGAAAGCAGATGGACTATACCTTTATGGTTGTCTTCTTTCCCAAACTGATCTTCTCACAACTAGAGTTTGTAGCTCTTCCTCTTCTGAGTCTTCTTCTGTTGTGTAACCAGCTCCAAAAATAGAAGAAAAGACATATCAATTCCTTATAAATAAGCCACTTCGAGGGGGCAACCTCAAATACATTACATAAATGAACAATTCTTGGATGATACAATTTAAAAAAAATCCTTTCTATATATAGGAGTCCATGGGGCCATATTGTAATCCTAGTGGGGCCACAATGTAATCCTAGCTGACCTAACAATAATAATTTAAGGGCACAATAATAACAATATGGGGGTTACAAGGGTACAATAATAACAATAAGGGGGTTACATTAACAATAATAAGGGACTATACTAGTAATATAGGGACCTGACATGCCCCTCTCCTTCAAAAAAGTGTTGTCCTCAATGCTTGAGTAGCTCTGGGTGCCTCTGTATAAAATTCTCATCCTACCATGTAGAATCTTTAGTGGGTAAGTTCTTCCACTTGATGAGATACTCTTAAATTGATCGGTTCCGTAGCTGTCGAGTTCTTGTTTCTGTGACCGCTTCAGGTTCTCATATGATTTTTCATTCCTCATCAATTTCTAGGAATATTGTTTGAACTGGAATATTTTCACCTATAACCTTCTTTAAGCATGAAGCATGGAAAACTGGATGCACTCATGAAGAAGCGGGAAGCTCTAATTTTTATGCCATAGTAACAATCTTTTGCAACACCTTGTAAGGACCATAGTACTTTGGCGATAATTTATTATCCTTCTTAGCTTGCTTGAGGGACATTTGTTTGTATGGTTGTAGCCGTAAAAATACCCAATCTCTTACATCAAAACTTCTCTCGCTGTGATGTTGATCTGCCTGTTGTTTCATTCGATTTTGTGCCAAATTCAGGTTATCCTTTAAGAGTTGGAGAACTTCTTGCTGATGCTCGATGTGATCTTCCACTGCTTGAACCTTCGAATTTTCCCTTAAAGATGATGTGATGGATTGTGGATGATATCCATAAAGTGCCATAAATGGGGTCATTTTTGCTACAGTATGGAAGGAAGTGTTATACCACCATTCAGCAAGAGGTAACCACTTGACCCATTGTGTTTTTTTATCAGATACAAAACAACGAAGATATCCTTCCAAACATTTATTTGCTATCTCAGTTTGACCATCAGATTGAGGATGATAAGATGAGCTATGAGCTAATTTAGTACCCAAAGAAGAAAATAACTCTGTCCAAAAATTTCCCGTAAAAATGGGATCTCTGTCGCTCACAATAACCCTTGGGCTTCCATGTAGCTTTTGAATTCTGTCCACAAATGTAGTAGCAACTGTACTTGCTTTAAATAGATGAGATAATGCACAAAAGTGTGCATACTTGGTAAGTCTATCAACTACCACCATGATGACATTCTTTCCTTCAGACTTAGGTAAACCTGTGATAAAATCCATTGAAATCTCCTCCCAACGCTGACTTGGAATGGATAAAGGTTGTAGAAGTCCGGGGTCTTAATTGTCTCCACTTTATTCTGCTGGCAAACCAAACATTCCGCCACAAACTTTTGAATATCAGATTTAAGGCCATCCCAAAAAAATTCTTTCTTCACCCTGTGGTAATTTTTAAAAAATCCTGAGTGTCCTCCTAAAGGAGAAGTGTGCAATTCCAGAAGAATCTTTTGTTTTAGTTGGGAATTCTTACAAAGATATAAGCGATCTTTGTACCATAAGGAATCATTTTTCCAACTAAATGTATCGGATGTACTAGGATCTTGCTGCAACTTTTGAATGAGTGTCCATACATCTTTGTCCTTCTTCCATTCATCTCTTGCTTCAGTTATCCAATCCGGTTGGATAATATAAATGGCACAAAGCAATGCTTCCACCTCTTCATTCTTTCTTGAGAGTGCATCTGCAACAACATTAAGCTTTCCTTTTTTGTAGATTATTTCAAAGTCATAACCCAACACCTTTGTGACCCATTTTTGCTGCTCTTCTGAAGATAGTATTTGTTCCAAAAAGTGTTTAAGACTATCATGATCAGTTTTTACCTTGAAGTGTCTTCCCATTAGGTAAGTTCTCCATTTCTTTAATGCATGCAATATTGCTAACATTTCCTTCTCATAAATAGGTTTATGTAAATACTTTCCTTTGATTGGATGACTTTCAAAAGAAATGGGTCTTCCTTCCTACATTAAAACAACACCAATTCCATTTCCTGAGGCATCACATTCCACAATAAAGGTTTTTGTGAAGTCTGGCGTAGCTAAGACCGGTGCTAGGCACGTTTCCTCTTTAAGATGTTCAAAGGCCTTAGTTTCTTCAGGATTCCATGAAAATGCATCTTTCTTCAATAATGTTGTTAGAGGTGCTGCTATTCTCCCATAATTCTTAACAAACTTGCGATAATACCCTGTTAACCCGAGAAATCCTCGCAACTTCTTTATGGTTGTGGGGACTTTCCATTCCTTAATGGCTTTAATTTTGTTGGGGTCTACTTTAACACCCTCGTGAGATACAATATGACCCAAATATTCCACCTCTTGTACTCCAAAGAAACATTTGGATGTTTTTGCATATAATTGTTTCTCCTACAATAGTTTGAGCACCCCGTCAACATGTTCAACATGATCCTTCCAAGACCTGCTGTAGATTAGTATATCATCAAAAAATACTAGCACAAATTTTCTAAGGAAGGGTTTGAAAATGGAATTCATCAACCCTTGAAATGAAGAAGGTGCATTGGTAAGGCCAAAAGGCATGACCAAAAATTCATAATGACCCTCATGAGTTCGAAATGTTGTTTTCAGAACATCTTGAGTCTTCATTCTAATTTGATGATATCCTGAACGAAGATCCAACTTGGTAAAATAAATTGCTCCATGTAATTCATCCAATAATTCATCAATCACAGGAATGGGAAATTTATCTTTAATGGTGAGCTTATTGAGCTCCCTATAATCCGGAAGCATTCACCATGATCCATCCTTCGTGTACCAATACTACAGGAGCAGAGAAAGAACTTTGACTAGGTTGAATTATACCCGCCTCTAACATTTCTGCAATCATACGTTCAATTTCACTCTTTTGGACGTAAGGATATCTATAAGGCCTGATGTTTGGAGGAACACTTCCTGGAATCAAATGAATAGCATGATCATGATCACAAATAGGTGGGATTCCTTTGGGAGTTTCAAACACCTTGGAATGATTGTCCAAGACTTGTTGGAGATCTGCAGAAATAGATGATTTTGATGTTGGAACTTCTAGTGATCATAATTGTGCAATTACGCCTCGTTGTTATTTCTTTAGAAGCTTTGTCATGACATTAGAGCTTATTATCCTTCCTGGCTTCCCCGCAATACCCCGTAATTCGACTTCCTTTCCTTCTGAAAAAAATTTCAATAAAAGTTCTTGAAAATTAAAAGCTACCGTCCCCAAAGATTGTAACCATTGTACTCCTAGTACAACATCAGCACCTCCCATAGGAATGGAAAGCATTGGACTATTCAATACATACCCCCCATGGTTAGATTGATATTATGTCATTTTCCAGAGCAATTTATAGTTCCTCCATTTGCAACCATCACTTGACATTCTAGTGTTGGGTATAGGAAACAATTTAATTCCTTGGCTACCTTACAATGAATAAAATTATGGGTGCTACGTGAATTAATTAACACTATTACCTTTTTCTTCTTGATATGTCCTTCTATGTTGAGAGTTTTAGGAGTGGTGATTCCTGCCACTACATTACACGATATGGTCAGACTCATTTCTTCCTCTTCTATGGCTGGTTCCTGGTGTATATCCTCTTCTTGTTCATTTTCTTCTTCCTCTTCACAATCTATGTAAAATAATTTCTTCTCAGCACACTTATTACCTTTAGTGTATTTTCTATCACAACTGTAGCAAAGCCCTTTTGCTCTTTTTTCTTCCAATTTTTGTGGTGTCAACCTTGTAGGTTGTGGAAATCTAGGCGTAGCAACACCTCCTTCTTTATAGAATTGAGTGGTAGGCTTCCTTGTCGCCATAATTTTACATTCAACTTTTCTTGCCAACCTGAATGCCTTCTCCAATGAATCAGGTTCCAAAACACGAACTTCATGTTGGATGTTATCCTTTAGAGTACCTAAGAAGAGATCAATCATGTGTTCCTATGGAATATTAGTTACCCTTATATTCAATTTTTGGAAGTCCTCAATGTGCTGCCCCACTAAGCCCTTTTGTTTGAGATTTATCAATTGGCTAAAGAAGGTGTTGCTCTTTGTATCCTCATAATGTGCTATCATTTCCTCCGTAAAAATTGACCAAGTGACAATTTTTTTAGGGGAGCAAAGCCATCGATACCATACAAATGTATTTTGTTCTAAATGTAAAGTTGCAATGCGTACCTTTTGTGTGTTTTGCACATTATGGAGATCAAAATATTGCTCCATATGTAGTATCCATGTTACAGGATCCTTTCCATCAAACTTCCTCACATCCATTTTTGGAATATGGTGGTTCTTCCCACCAACATTAGAGTTTATGAAATCACGATTAACATTTATTTTGTTCTCATCATGAGTTTCCTCTACTATATTTTCACCATTAGGAAACATTTCTTGTATCAACATTGTCAAACCTTCCATGTATGCTTTTAGATCATTCTTCATGTTTTCCATTTTAGCTTCCATGTCATCCATCTTAGATTCCATGCCAGATTCCATGCCATCTATCTTAGATTCCACGCGTTTCTTCAAACCATCCATATTATTCTTCACACCATCCATCTTCTCTTCCACGCCTTTCTTCAAAACTTCCATTTCATTTTTTTCTGCTCTTTGCGAGAGCGAAATTTGGTGCAGTTGCTCTTGTAATTTTGATAGATCATGTTGCAATTCTTCATCTTCATGAGTCATAGTAGAGCCTTCTGAAGGCTTAATGGGTGTTGAATTATTTTTATGGAGCATTTTTTAGAACCCAATACTAATATATATTCTATAATATGCCCTTGGAATCAATTCAAATTTATTTTTCAAACAAGACTTATGCAATTCGGAAAAACAAATACACACATTTTTCTTGCTTTTGAGGAGCTCGATATTGAAATTCGTTTCTCTCTATGATTGCGGCTCTTCAATATCTGAAATTCAGTGCTGAAGTAGCCCTGTGAATGCTCTTTTGAATGCCAACGGTCTGACCTGATTTGGATTCTCAAAGACAAAGTTATGTCCAATCTCCCACAATGACCTAATTATGGACTGGTTCAGTAGAGCGAACTTGTATGGCTTTCCACGTGTCACTATTTCATCCTTTGGCTCTGAAATTGATAGCCAAGAAACTACAGTCCGTGTACTTGCAACCAATTTTTACGGCACTACAATCCGATGCTCAGAGAGAGAGTTATGGAACTTTTCCCACGATCACCTCTTTGAGATGAAATTCGGTAGCCTGAAAAATCACTGCCTTCCACAGATCATTTCGGCTTCGCACCCTAAAAATTTCAGATTCTGAATCTTCGTAGAAAAAAATTTATAGTGAAAATGCCATGATCACCTGTTTAGAGCAACAAAACCCTAGAATCCAAAGCTCTGATACCAAATGTTGTGTAACCAGCTCCAAAAATAGAAGAAAAGAGATATCAACGCCTTAGAAATAAGCCACTTCGAGGGGGAAACCTCCAATACATTACATAAATGAACAATTCTTGGATGATACAATTTACAAACCTCCTTTCTATATATAGGAGTCCATGTGGCCATAATGTAATCCTAGTGGGCCACAATGTAATCCTAGCCGACCTAACAATAATAATTTAAGGGCACAATAATAACAAAATGGGGGTTACAAGGGTACAATAATAACAATAAGGGGGTTACACTAACAATAATAAGGGACTATACTAGTAATATAGGGACCTAACATATTATGTTGTAGAGTCTGATTCATCCTCCTTTAGCTCAAACTCTATCTTCTCAGGTTCCTTTGGTAGGAATTCATGTTTAACAACATCTTTCACCTCTCTAAACACCACATACCTACCGTACACAACCTTCTCGTTTCCTGTTCCAAAGCTTCAGAATCCCTTAAACCATCCTTATACCCAATAAAAATGCACCTTTCAGATTTATTATCCAGCTTGGTCCTTTTCTCCTTTGGAACATGTACATATGCATCACATCCAAATACCCTTAGATGTGAAAGAGAGGGTTTCTTACCAGTCCATACCTCATGTGGAGTCTTATCCTCCAACACTGATGAAGGTGATTTGTTAACCAAGTAACATGTAGTCTCCACTACCTCTCCTCAGAATTCTTGTACTAACCCAGTACCACCGAGCATCCTTCTTGCCTTTTCCATCAGCGTTCTGTTCATTCTTTCTACAAGTCCATTTTTCTGAGGTGTGTATTGAGTAGTCTTCTGTTGTGATATACCACACTTCTTATAGAACTCTTAAAATTCCTTCTTGTAGAACTCCCCACCATTATCTGTCATCAACACCTTTATCTTCTTCTCTGTCTGGTTTTAAACTAGAGCCTTAAATTCTTTAAATATGTCAAGGATTTAAGATTTCTTCCTCAAGAAATATATCCATGTATTCCTTGAGAAGACATCTATGAATGAAACATAGTACATAGACTTACCCAGTGATGGAACCGACATAGGTCAAACCACATCACTGTGCATAAGCTCTACTATCTTGTTCGCCCTCTTAGTACCGTAAGGAAAACTCACCCGATTCTCGCTTTCCCATATACACAATGTTTATAGAAATCAAAATCTAGAGAGTTATTAGACATACCTTATACCATACTATTTCCATGCAAAAATCAAGGCCCTTTCCAATATGTCCAAGCCCTCGATGCCATAGCATGGTCTTTTCTCTAGAGACCACTAGGATTTCTACTCCACTTTCGGAAACCACAGAACCGTTGCACCCAACAATAAGTACCCTAAAGCTTTAAATGAGTTCCTATCTCGAAATCCTCGCATTAATCTACGGCATGCTCGAACCATCTGGTTGTGTAATGTGTGGACGTGGTTTTTACACCCGCATCATCCATCTTGCTTACAAAAATCAGATTTCTAGCCAATGCAGGAATATCGTAACAATTTAGCGTTCTAATCCTTCCACCTTCCACTTCAGCTTGAATTTTCCATGTTCAACGATTTTGGCCTTCCTATAATCCCTAAGAAGACATCATCACCATCATAATTCTCATACTCACAGAACCACTTCCTATGGGGAGTGAAGTGAAAGGATGCATCTGAGTTAATCAACCATGCCTCATGATCTACATGTGTATTTGAAGAAGAAGCCAAATACACATCCCCACCTTCATCCGAGGTGGTTTTTGCCTCTGCAAAAGGAGCATCATCAGATCCCTTTCCTTTCTCAGGAGCTTAAGATTTTCACTCCTTTTTGTAGTGCCCTTCCTTTCCGCATTTCCAGCATACCTTTACAAAATTTCCGGGAGATTTAGATCTCCCTCTAGATTTGGATCTCCCACTCGAAACCTTATTCTTGTTTATGTTTTGAGACCTTCCTTGTACAGATAAGGCATCTCCATTCTGGCCCTCCATATTTCTCCGTCTCATTTCCTCCGACAACAAGCCTGAGACAATATCATCAAAATTAAAGGTAGTTGTATTGCTACCTATTGCAATAACCAGACTATCCCATGAGTCTGGTAGAGAACACAACAAACTGATGCACTTATCTTCATATGAGATTTTAATATTAATAGATGACAGCTGGCTTACCACAGTATTGAAGGCATTCAGATGCTCTGTCACCGAGTCTCCATCCTTCATCCTCAGGTTATACAGCTTTTTCCGTAGGAACAATTTATTCACCAAAGACTTAGATTGGTACAAAGTCCCTAGCTTGTCCCACAAGGTCTTCACCATAGCTTCCCCAGATATATTCAACAATACTGAATCTAAGACACACAACCGTATTGTGCTCTTTTCCTTCCAATCCAGCTTCTTCCAGTCTTCATCTGACATTTTCGTTGGTTTAGTACCCAGATCTACCACGATCCACTGATCTTTATCCACCAGCAGATCCTCCATATTGAGCTTCCACAACTCAAAACTCTGACCATTAAATTTCTTGATCTCTTTCTTTCCGCCGCTCTCCATCTTCTTTCACCGCGAGAATCGATCCCGCAGATCTCCCACTAAACAGGGTCTACCACAGGCCCGAGAAAAAAACCCCTCAACAGCAAAGGCGTCCCCTTGAAGCTGAAATAGCTCTAATACCAAATGCGGGGTTTAACACTGTACAGAAATTATCTACAAACGAATATTAAAACAGAAAATAAACAATAGCAAGAGCATAAAACATAAAACAGATAAACACAGAGATTTTCCCCTGGATCCCAAATCAGGACGACCAACTTGATTTTTCATTATATTCCTTTTAGTGTTACAACACATATATATACATGCCGAAGCATACATAAACCCCAATCCATTAACCCCGGATTAGAACATAACCGTAGTTCCCTTGACCGGATCTACAAAATACCAGGGGCCGAAAACCATCATGCCCCAAAACCATGTGCAAACCCATGCACAAAACCATCGGCAATTCCGCCCACCGAAAAATAAGGACCAAAAAAAAAAATTCTGGGGCGCTTCCCCAGACCCTGACAGGGGAGCCTACCACCCCCCCTTGTGCCCCCCCCATAAGTTGCGCCCAGCGCAACGTGCAGGGGGGGCTATCACCCCCCCTGTTACCCCCCCACGTGTGACTAGTCATGGAAAGAATATAACACAAACCCAACAAGATAGAGATGAGTAACATGAGCTTATGAGGGGTCTTTTAGGAGTGGAAGGTTAACCATGGAATGGAAAAATAGTAGAATAGTAAAAAAATTGATATAAGGATAATGAAGGCAGTGATACTTCTAGAACTCACAATATTCAGGAATCTTGTTTTTAGAAATCTAGAACTGATATTTAGTCATCTATAGATAGTAAAAATTACTCATGACTAACAGCTTCTAGAATTAGTGAAAAAGGTCGCAAATTGTTTGAAAATGTCCTCTCATGATGTGAATGCATTTATTGAACTAGTAGTGACCTTAGTGGATTGATTTCGTCCAATATTTGCATCTTTGATCCTAGCCTCAAGCTCAAATTGACCCTACATGTTTTATACACTTGAATTGTGAGCTTTGTGGTTGTTGATTGAGTTAGATACTGTCTGTATGTGTGGAGAGAAGGACGAATAGTGAGATTATGCTTTAGTTATTGAGAAGAGCATAGATTCTTTAGTTCATGAGTTTTAATGACTAAATAATGTGTAAATCTAAAGCATACTGTAGAATAGATCAGAATTGGAATTGTTGGTGTAGAGTTTGAGTGTAGAAGTTTTTGTATGTTGTTAGAGTATATGTTGGTGATCCTCTCACACTTGTTTTGCAGGATTTTCTGATGCATTTAACACATAGCCATGTGTCTTATGATGTTAATGGCATTATGCAACATCATATTGTTTTTATGGTCTGATTGTATTCAGATTTGTGTGGCCCCAATATTTGCTGTTTTGGAGAGCACACTTCTTGTGGTGTTCATATTTTGTTTGATGATGAGATATTTCTGCTGAGAGCATATTTGCAAAGCTAAATTCTTTTTTCGCATAGAGTCTTGGATCCAATTTGAAAATACAATAAAGGAGGTCTGCATATTGGTAGAAGATAAGTGACTTCATGAGAGAGGAGGAGGGATAGAGAAGCCTTAACGAAAGGAACAATTTCTTGTCCAATGATGGTTGGATAGTCCAATGGTAGATGAATTAGGGGAATTTTGAGGTCTGAAATGGGCCTCCTAAGGAAATTATAAAATAATATTGGAAATAATAAAATAATGTTAGATTACATCATCAAATTTTAGAGGGAAAAAAGAAAAACTATTTTTTCAACTCGCATTTTCAACTTATCTCCCTATGGGTTTACTCTAATTTTGAGCGGCAACATTCGTTGGATGCAGAATTTGATTCTTCATCCAAGGAGTACCCATGTTGCATACTTTCAACGGAACATGCTACACAAGAAACGAGAAATACATGAAAAAACGTGATTACAATCACATTTTTCATGTATTTCTCATTTTTCTTGTAGCACGGTGCATCAAAAGTATGCAACATGTGTACTCATTGGATGAGGAATTAAATTTTACATCTAACTAGTAATCCCAATCGAAATTTGAGTAAAACCTTAGGGAGATAAGTTGAAAATACGAGTTGAAAATGCAGTTTTATTATTTTATTATTTTTTAATCTTTTTACTTTTTTACCCCAAAAATGGTGAATCACCCCCCATAGTTGACATCATCATCTTGAATCCTATTGGTTCTTATAAAGTTTATTATGGTTGTACATTTTTCTTAGGAGACCCATTTTACACCTCAAAATTCCCCTAATGGGCGAGGATCGTTGATCATGGTGGCCTTTAGTAAATGGTTGTACTTAGATCCATAGAGAACATAGTATTCCGAGTTAATCAGTAATATCGAGTCTCCTAGCTAATCATAGTTGGAATTTGTATATGAGGTCGAGTCTCCATGCTGATCGGGGTCAACACACTATGTAACAGATCAATTACTTGACATATTACAAATTCATAGCAGAGCAACAATAACAAGGGTGGTTTTTTTCCCGGTGAAGGGTTTTCTACCAGATATCCTGTGTCTCTTAGGATTGATGGTTTTCACTAGTGTATTTTTCTTATATGTTTTAACGTTTATTTTTTACTCATATGTTGCTAACCTATTGTGAGTTTTAGGTGAATATATGTGTGATTCAGCAAGTAAAGTTAATAATTGGTAAAAATTGTATGCAAGTCACACTACTAATTCACCAAACCCACCCCCCCCCCCCCCCCAAAATAGTGCTCAAATATTTCCAACAATACATTTAATTGTGTGTAACAAATTTTATTGGGATTGTAGAAAAACACAGATTTTTGAAAGAATTCCGCTGTTAGAGAAGAGGTTTTTGAAACCAAATTTTGTAAATATGAGACTTATAAAAGGATATAGGAACTTGATTCCAATTAGCAAAAGGAAACATTTTAAAAATAATTTAATTAGTAAATAAGATATTCTGGAGAATTTTGTAATGGGAATACTTATACAAAGCTTAAAAGAAATTTGATTGGGATCATAAAGAGGGTTCATATTTTTCATGTTGGTGGTTATAAGGACTTTTCTATAAATACAAGGATATTTGTAAACATGATACATAAAATAAATTTGAATCTTTTTAGATAGTTCCCTTGATTGTGTAATAATTTTTCAAAAATATCACACATTAGGAAAATAATTTCATTTGTAAAGAAGAGGTTTTCAAAGCCAACATTTTTAAAGGGGAGACATATAAAGAGGACATAACAAGTTTGATTGGGATTACAAAGGGGGTTCATATTTTTCATGTTGGTGGTTGTAAGGCCTTTTCTAAAGATACAATGATGTGTATAAAATTTATATGTTGAATATGTACAATAAAATTAAATATTTTTAGATAATACCCTAGACCAACCTAAATTGAATAAGGGGACCTACAACGCTTTATGTGTGTCATGATGACTATTAGTGTATTATGATATTATCTGTGCTTTCTAATCATGTCTCGTTGCTAGAAAAAGTTGCACAGATAAAAAAAACCTAAAACACTCTCATATAAATAACCAATCTCTAATATAAATAAGGAAAACAAAGGGATACAAGAATCTACACATGATGACAAATTAGCACAAAAATCTGAAGTATTTTACTTAATCCAAGGGTAACTTGCACAAGTTCCTTTTTAAAGTATATGTTGAGTTTGATTGTATCCCAAAATTGATTTTGTAAAGTATTTGGAATTATTTTGGATCACGTTTGTTTATATTAGAGATAAGGTTTGGGTTTTTGAAATTGAAGTCTCCCTTTGAGTCTCTTGGGATAAAGGGTAGAGTTTAAAATTCTAATTATTCAAGGGGTTCCATTAAAATTCATATAAAAAATTTGAAAGAGTTACAATAAAAATAGCATTTATAAAACAATTTCATTAGTAAAGAATAGATTTTGATAACCAACTTTTGTAAACGGGATACTAAAGAGACCTTTATATGATATATTTTGAACTCTTCAAAAACCATTTTTCTTTTATATAAGAAACCTTTATTGAGCACAAATCAGAGACTTAAATAGTGATTCGCTATTGAGTTTCGTTTTTTTGTTTCTTAGTTACTTTCCTATTTGTAATCGTGATTTTTAGATGTGTTTTGATGATTTATATTTTTTTTTTGATAAGTTGGGTTTTCTAATAAGAATGTAAAAGGAAAAATAAGTGCAATATTGAAATCTCTTGCCTTTAGTTTTTACTATGGATAAATAAACACATGGGAAATAGTTAGGCAATGGATTAACTTGAGAAAACACAAGGGGATTCAATGCTATGGCAAATTCATGGAATATAATTTCTAATTATTGAAAATTACAACCATTAACCCGTATTCTTGGAGTCCTAGGGAACTATTTGTATCCATCTCGTGGAGAGTTTCATTCCCTGGATCATTGATTTCTGCAACTTGCACACACAGGGTCACATTTTCAGCTTGAAAATACCATATCCTCCACAATTAGCTCTGAAAGATATTATAACCAAATTTAATCTAATATCATGGAATTGGTTTTGGAAATAACTCAAGCTCTACATTATTTTTTTTGTTCAACATTATAGGGAGTCAAGGGTATCTTTTTTTAGCCTTCAAGGTATTGCGGGAATCATATTTGGTATGTAATTGTTAGTTTGCTTATCATTCCAAATATGGAATGTAAAATCCCTCTTTGCGTATGTCAATGTGATGTATTGACTAGGGGATGAAGAGGAGAGAATAGATGAACTGAAATAAAGAGTTATAAAATACAGGTATAAGAATCGCATGAGTTATCTATGTTAATGAAATTTAGAATTGGTTACAATTGGTGTTTTCATGTCTCATTTTATTAAGCATTTAGGTTGCTTGCACCTATGGAGTTAGGTCCCACTCCATAAGTACCAACTATCTCATACATATATATATATATATATATATATATATATATATATATATATTTATTTTTTCCCTTTATGGTTCATTTCTAATATCCTTGCTATAACTTATATTTATGGTTTGATAGCTTGCTTGTGAGAATTTCAACATGAATTTATTTATGCTATAAATATGTTAGATAAGTAGCTCATTAAACTAGAAATTTTCAGTGAGAAAATAAAATTTTATATAACACATGCCTATATAATAAACCTATGAATAACCATAGAATTATACTAGAATTAAGGGAAAATAGTCTAAGGGAGTTACTAATGTTCACCATTTCTCTTTATGTAACTTGGTTAAAACACAGGTTTGTGTAGATTTACTTGTTTCATTTTCCTAAAGTGCATTATTAGGATACGTTATTATTAGAAGTAGATAATTTGATGATTGGTTCCTTCCTTAAATGGTCAATAAAAGGGTGTGTAGTTTGCAAAAACAATGCATGATGCCTTGACAATATTATGAATTTTTAGTTGATAGGATAAGTGATTATGTCTTTTGAACAAAATTACACACTTTTATAAGAACACCATTAGATACTTATAAATAGGATATAGGAACTTGATTGGGATGATAGAAAAGGACACACTTGAAAAATAATTTCATTAATAAAGAAGATGTTTTAGAAACCAAATTTTGTAAAGGGGGGAATTATAAGGAGGACATAGGAAATTTGATTGAGAATACAAAGGGTGTTCAGATTTTTCATGATGACGGTTCTAAGGAATTTTATAAATATTCAAGGAAATATAAAAAATGGAGATACATGATACATATAATAAAATTAAAGAATTTTAAATAATGTTCTAGACCCACACGAAATGAATAAGTGGACCCGGTGAAGCTTTGTGTACATGTCATGTTGACTATTGGTCCATTATGGAATTCTAATTAGAATGTTTATTATTTTGTTATAATATTTTCAATTAATTTTATCATATACATTTGGGGTTATTTTTTGTAACTTTTTTCAAGACATAAGGTACATTTGGAAAATAATTTCATTTGTAAAGAAGACATTTATGAAACAAACTTTTGTAAAGGGGGATATAGGAAGAGGATATGAGAAATTTCATTGGGACTAGAAAGACGATTCATTTTTTCATGTTGCTACTCATAAGATATTTTCTAAATATACAAGGATATTTTTAAAAAGGAGACATTGAATATGTGCAAGAAAATTAGGGTCTTTTAGATAGAACCCTAGATCCACCCAAAATTGAATAAGCGGTTCTTTAGGAGTTTGATGTGTGTTTCATGATGACTATTGGTGTATTCTAATATTGTTGGTGGATTTTGATTATGTTTCTATTTTCTATAATAAATACATAAAAAACAACCTAAAAAAATATCATATAAAGAAGGAAATGAAAGGAGAAAAGAATTATGAACTTGACCAATAATCAATGCAAAAGTTTGAAGTATTTCACATAAGCTGAAAGGTCACTTGAAATAGTTCTTTTTTAAAATGTGTGGAAGTATTTTCCATAATGTTTGGTAGTATCCCAATAGTTATATTGTAAAGTATTTATATTTTCTTTGTATTAAGTTGGTTTATTCAAGCTAAAGTTTGGGTTTTTGAAGTCAAAGTCTCTCATTAAGTCTTTTGGGATAAAGGATGTAATTGCAAAATTTTTATTATTCAAGGATTTTTTTAAAAGGTCCATTGAATTGTGTACATGAACATTCTTGAAATTGAATAATGAAACCTTGTACAAGTCTATCATTTGGAAGTCAAAAATTTTAGAAATATTAGTGCTTGAGTTTAAAGTATCTTTTTATAAAACCCACTCAAAAATAAATAAGGGGGTCCAAAATATGGTCATATAAGTTTTTATTTTATTTTTTCAATTGTAGTCATTTTTTGTAAATCTTGCCTTAATGGTCCTATGAGAGATTTTGGCAGAAAAAATGACATCCGAGTAAAGATCCAGGTTCAGGCACAAGGGAAAACAAGGCTTCGCTATAGTCTAAGACAACGATGACATTTTCACCCTACTCAGAGTTGAGTAAAGAATCTCACCCAAGGCATGTCACGACTTTTCTAGGTTAATAGAGTTAGAAATATGTCATCCGAAAGGCCATCCCAACCACTTCCTAATACAGGTGCATCACAATTAAGCAATCCCTCAACATATTATAACCATACCATTAAGAGGAAATAGATCATGAGACACACAATAAAAAAAGTTTTAATACTCGATCATTCTAGTAAAATAATAGTTCATGCATGAACACATAATCTTGACCAAAAATACCACTTCATATTATATTTAACACAAAAAATTACATCAGGGTAAAGTTATCCCCTTAGTAACCAACTAAAGAAAACCCTACATATTACAAGGCAACACTATATCAGAAACCAAGGTGTAGGGCTACATTTTCCCACTTTGTGATTGTTATTCTCCTACCCCTCACTCCTCACTCTTCCTATTATTTCCCTTCCTTATCTTCTTCATGCCTAACCACATTTCTAGTTTCTGCTAACCTTTCGCTCGACTTCCTTGCACCACTTGGTTGTCTTGGCCCTATCCCGCTTTTTCCTCCACCACTCAGAGTCTTCTCTAGATTACTTCCTATTACTTCTGCAACTTACGATACTTCTATCCCACCACATGCCATGCTTTCAGTTGTTCCAAAACTGTCCTCTGTCACAAAAACAAGGGCCCCAACAGGCCCTGACCACATTCCATTGACTCGTCCCTGAGTTAATATTTCCCAGGCAGCGTCGGTTCAGTCGGTGCTTCTCATGCCTCCTCTGCTTGGCCCACTGTTGTCAACTCCTATTACCGTGTGTGTTGCTAAATACCCCCTTCAAACGAAGGCCCCAAATCTAGTACTGTCTTGATGCCTGTCATTTTGAAGTTTCGAAACTCTATTCCTGCATCCTACCAACTCTACATTATTGTGGTCGCAATGTTGACTAGCTAGTCTGTGTGGGATGCTCCTACTTGATGATGTTGATTGCTGAAGACATCGTTCCACTGTGCTTCCAAGTTGCAAAAAATTTGTTACAGTGATTCAATGTTTCTCTTCACTGGTGGTCTCAAGTCCCGCAGTAACAATTTTTTCTTTGCCGACAAGTCCTTTATTACTTGGATCTGAGTTTGCAGTCTTCAAATTCATCAAAAAATATTTTACGGGCACCGATATCTGTTTTTTCCTTGGTGTCTTCCCATACTTTTTGGAGATATTTTATTAACGGGTAGACGAGCTGACTCTTCATGGCCAAGCATCCCAACCATTCGTGAAATTTTTCGAGTAGTGTGTCGAAATCCTCTTCTGTGATACCCAGTGCTTCCTTAGGTTTTTTCATCTCAACTATCTTTTGTTCAATATGGGCTTCATACTCAGTGGTAGGGTCCGGCAACATTGGTCTTGTTAGCAAAGTCTTTCTCAGGTATTTTTTTGTGTTCTGCAATTCATTGCATGTTGCATTGATATGATTGCAATGCTTTATCAGTGTGCATGCCTGCATGTCCTCGTGGGAAGAGATCACAAATTTTGGGACCATGGGACATAATTCCTTAAACTTCCCTATGATCTGCTCCAGCTAGTTCCCTAGATCATTCCTCTCGATTTGTAGTTGATCACACTCTTCAGGAAGCGCCAATATTCACTTCTACTATTGCTCATGCTACACTGCAAGTTCATTATTAAATGTCTCTTCTTGGTGTGTGGACGCTTGAATGAAGGAAAATAGTTGGGTTTACATACAATATTGTAAACCCCCCTGAATCATTTTCTTGGGACTTGGAAACCTTGGATAAGTTTCCCACTAGAAACTAATTTTTCAGACTGTGTTTGGGGTGATGTTGATTGTTGTGATTGCTCTGCATTGTGTGGGATATGGCCTATGAGCTTGGGCATCAATGGGGCAGAAGTGAGTGAGTGGAGTGGTAATGACAATTGCTAAGGTGGAGTGGTGAAGGCATTGCTTATCATGGAATTTTCAACCGTTGGAGGGACAACTCTGATCAATAGAGCTAAGAAGGAACCCCACTCTACTGTTAGTTGGGTAACTATGGTCACCTATTGAGTTCCCAAGTTTACCTCCATATTGGTATCATTCACAACTAAAGTGACTATCGAGATAACATGAGAGATGGTGGCGGAGGTGGATGTTGTTTGCGACAATGGGTCTCGTGAATTGGGTGAGGGGACAAGAGTGGAAACTTGGGGTTCTTCAACCATAGATGGGGATACTTGCGTATTTTTTATTGTTTCCTCCACCACCGGGATTCCAGTTTGAAAGAAGAACTAATATTTTATTAAGTCCACTAACTTGGTGGTGGATTTTGACACCTTGGCTCTCTTTTTCTTTGGGGTTGGTAGAGGTGGTTTGGCTTTTTTTTTTTTTCTGGAAATGGGGGATGGTAGGTTGTGGATGTGAATGCAGGATCATGAAATGGATTGTTTTGATTACCAGGGTGGTCATGGTGGATAGATATTCAGTAAAGGAATGCAATTGTGTGGTAGTGACTCTGATGCTTACCATTGTTTTATTGATTCCTTGCTTTATAGTCTCTAGCCTTTGAATGACCGACTCTAGTTGTATCTGCACGAACCTCTACATTACGTCTGCCCATGTCCCTCCTAAAAGTGGTTGTGGCACCATCACCTAGAAGGAATAGAAATGTCAACTTTCACAAACCTGCCCTGTAGCTCTCGGCCAGGACATAACCTCCTTGTTGAATGATTCTACGGTTAAACTGAAACTTTGCGTCTTGTTTTGGAAGGTCTCTGCATTTACGCATCACGACATTAGCTAAGTGTGACCATGAGAAATCCTGAACCATATTTGTTATGAGTACTCGTCCAATAGGACCTTGGGGATTATTTCTTCTGCGTTAATGATATCCAACATCTTTTTATACCATCCCTCAAAAGAAATCTCGTTTATCTCTTTGCTACTAGGATTCCTCGACACTCTCCACAGTGTGTATTTTAGCGCCATCGACTAATCTTCCGTGATTTTTTACAATTGCCTCCCTTCTAGTGGGAACCCCTTTCACATGGCCAATTCCATGATTAGGTACCCATATATGAATATTGTATCCTGCATGTAGTTTTATTCACAAGTCTCGAAAAAAAATGGAGTAGGTGTGCACACTAGTTAAGTCGTTCTCCCTCAACACAGTGCTCGACAACCAAAATTTTGTCGAGTGTGAAATCACCTTTGGTGTAATTCCTCATGAAATTTCCTAAGATGAGAGAACAAGAAAGCTTGAAGTTGGAATTGTTGATTGGTTCAATTTTAGCTCCCTTTACCCCTCTTCTGGATCCGTACTTCTCATAGTAGTTTTGGTCCCCAACCTTCTTGGCTCTCTTGGAGGTGTTTTGGAAGGCTGATGTTACCTCATTTTCGGCTGGTGAAAGGCATGTGAGCCTTTGAATGTCTACTACATGAATATTATTTTTCTCTCCCAACCATATCAATCCTCCATTTATTTTGCTTAGGAGAAATTTGGTGCACTACATTGTTGTTCCTTGAATTCCAAAGACCGGTAGAGTTCTTAAGTGGAGTAGTGTCCACCTATGGATGCCTCTGAAATCCTTTTGAACTCAGACTGTCAGCTGCCATCCTCCTTAGTGTACATTTTTGTATAGACATACCTCTTGAGCAATGGGAATTGAAAGAAGTTCGTGAAGTTTGTATCGACCAATCCAACCTTGTAATACTTCCCTGTGACTGGTTCAAGTTTCTCAATTCTAGGATCAAACTCTGTTTCTAATACTAAAACAAGCGCCTTCGTCAGATTCAACCTCCTTTGGTAGATAACTTATATGGCAAGCCTGAGCTTTCCCTAAATACCACTGTTGATAGAGATAGAACTTTTTCTCTTCTCCTTCGACTCTCTAGTTTTGGACTCTGTAATTGTATCTCTATCCATGTATATTAAGTATTTTTTTTGAAACAATGGGAGTTTATAAGACTTTATAACTTATTATAATCCCCCCCCATAGCTTCAAGCATGTGCTACACTGACAAAGGTGAGGTAGGATCTAGGTGGAGGTCATGGGTAATTACTTCCAATGTTAAGTCCTGAAATAGTAACAACCATATACAGATTCTCCCTTCCAATACATGCTTGTTTACAAGACATTTTAATGTAGAGTGGTTTGTAAAAAAATTGAAAGACCCTCCTAAAAAGTAGTGGTTGAACTTTGTAGCTAGTACACCATCGCAAGTGCTTCCATTTATGTTTTGGTGTAGTTCCTTTCTACTGTTGATGTTTTTCTACTGATGAAATAGATCGGATGGTCTAAGTTTCTTTCACTCGGTTGAGCCAACACTATCAACAATGCAATGTTTGAGGCATTAATATGCATGTGAAACTGTTTGTTCTAGTCTGGGTAAACCAGAATTTCCACACTTGCTAGCTTTTCCTTCAGTATATTCGGTGCTTCATTGCATTCCTCACTCCAAATAAACTACTTTTTTTCTTAAGCAACATTTCCATTAGAGCTGTGATAAGGACATAATTGCGGATGAATCTCCTATAGTAGCAAGTATGCCCCAATTCATATCTCAACTACTTGACGTTCCCCGAGAGATCCATATTGACAATTGACAAAACTTTAGCGGGGTCCACACACACCCCTTCCTTACATACAATGTGGCCTAGAAGTGTCCCAAAGGGAATGAAAAAGATGCATTTATTTACATTTCCTAATATTTGCAGCTTTCTACACTATTCAAACATTATTCAGAGTAAGATTGAGTCAAACATTATTCAGAGTAAGTTGTACATCGTCGAGTCGTCCATATAGACCTTTAAGAACCTGTGGCTATATTCACTAAAGGCTGTTATGACTATCCGAGAAAAAACTATCGGTGCATTTTTCAAACCAAATGGCATCTTGTGATAAGCATATGAACCCAATTCTGTAGTGAAATTTGTATTCTTCTTATCCTCCTCTACTCTCCTGACTTAGTGGTATCTAAAGAATCCACCTATGAATGAGTAGGCTTCATTCCCAACTACATTATCCAAAAATTCATCACTAAAGGATGTAGGGAATGGATCATGTACATATGCATTGTTCAACTTGTGATAATCAACACATACCCTTATCTATGATGCATATTTTTTATTCTAAATGATGATTTGGCTAACCCAATCATCTTCATCAACTAGAAAAATCAATCCGACCTCTAGAATTTTATCTATTTCCCTTTTTAGCTTCTCCTTTACTTGCAGATTAAATATGTAGGGACGATGTTTTACTGGTCTTGCATCTAGCTTAAGAATAATTCTCATCTCTCCCAAATCTCCCTTTATTTCTTTTCGTTTCACAACTAATGATGGAAATAGGTCCTCATACTTTTTAACAGATCAAAAATATCTTTTGTGGTCTCCTCATCCCAATAATCGTTTATGGATGTTAACTTGGATTTATCCTTTCTCACTATGTTGTGTTTCTTTACCTTCAATGGTAGTAGGTGGAGTCCTTCTATAACTGGTCCATCTATGATTCCTCATTCTCCTTATTTCTCCTCGAATCACAGGTGCCTTAAATCTTCTAAATCATCCTCATCTGATTTATGATCCACTTTACCACAAGATACCACTTGGTAATTCGACTAACAAATTTGTTTTAATTTATCTTGGTCTATCAATCCTTCATTCAATTGGCATGTTGTAAACAAAATTCTCTTTTCCGCTTGGAATGCATCAGTTAGCCTTTGATCCTCATCCTTAAAATAAAAGCTACTCACAAATCTGCTACTCATCAAGGGTACTTTGTGTTCTTTAGGAAAATTTTCATCAACTTTATTAATAAAAGTATTGATTGCTTCCATGTTGGTGAAGGTAGGGTATCCTCTTACCTCTGTTCCGATTCAATTAACTCCATAGATGGTGGTGCATCTTCGAGTGTTGACCTCATATCCTCCCTGTTTCCAGTCATCCCAAGACGTGATTGCAATTACATTTTTCATGTATTTATCATTTTTCTTGTAGCACGGTCCATCTAAAGTATGCAACATGGGTACTCCTTAGATGAGGAATTAAATTTTACATCTAACAAGTACTCTTGATCGAAATTTCAGTAAAACCTGAGGGTGATAAGTTGAAAAAGTAGTTTATTATTTTATTATTTTTTAGACCTTTTACTTTTTCACCCCAAAAATGGTGAATCACCCCTCATAGTTGACATCATCATCTTGAATCCTATTGGTTTTTATAAAGTTTATTATGGTTGTACATGTTTCTTAGGAGACCCATTTTACACCTCAAAATTCCACTAACGGGTGAGGATCGTTGATCATGGCGGCCTTTAGAAAATGGTTGTACATAGATCCATAGAAACATAGAATTATGAGTTAATCAGTAATATCGAGTCTCCTAGCTAATCAGAGTTGGAATTTGTATATGAGGTCGAGTCTCCATGCCAATGGGAGTCAACAGACTATGTAAAAGATCAATTGCTTGACATATTAGAAATTAAGGGTAGGGAAACAACAACAAGGGTGGTATTTTGCCTGGTGAAGGGTTTTCCACCAAATATTCCTTGTCTCTTAGGTTTGACGGTTTTCACTAGTATATTTTTCTTATATGTTTTAATGTTTATTGTTTACTCATATGTTGCTAACATACTATGAGTTATTGGTGAATATATGTGTGATTCAGCAAGTAAAGTTAATAATTGGTAAAAATTGTATACAAGTCACACTACTAATTGCCCCCCCCAATAGTGCTCAAATATTTCCAATAATACATTTAATTTTGTGTAACAAATTTTATTGGGATTGTAGAAAAACACACATTTCTAAAAGAATTCCGTTGCTAAATAAAAGGTTTTCAAAGCCAAATATTTTAAATAGGACACTTATAAAAGGATATAGGAAATTGATCCAAATTAGCAAAAGGAAACATTTTAAAAATAATTTAATTAGTAAATAAGATATTGTGGAGAATTTTGTGATGGGAATACTTATACAAAGCTTAAAATAAATTTGATTGGTATCATAAAGAGGGTTCATATTTTTCATTTTGGTGGTTATAAGGCCTTTTCTATAAATACAAGGATATTTGTAAACATGATAGATAAAATAAATCTAAATCTTCTTAGATAGTTCCCTTGATTTATACTTTTTCCTAAAAGATGACACAATAGGAAAATAATTTCATGTGTAAAGAAGAGGTTTTCAAAACCAAATTTTTGAAAGGGGAGAAAAGGGGAGACATATAAAGAGGACATAACAAGTTTGATTTGGATTACAAAGGGGGTTCATATGTTTCACGTTGGTGGTTGTCAGGCATTTTCTAAACATACAATGATGTTTATAAAATGTATATGTTGAATATGTACAATAAAATTAAATATTTTTAGATAATACCCTAGACCAACCTAAATTGAATAAGCGGACCTACAACACTTTATGTATGTCATGATGACTATTGGTGTATTATGATATTATCAGTGCCTTCTAATCATGTCTCTTTTCTAGAAAAATTTGCACAGATTAAAAAAACCTAAAACAATCTCATACAAATAACCAATCTCTAATATAAAGAAGGAAAACAAAGGGATACAAGAATCTACACATGATGACAAATTAGCACAAAACTTTGAAGTGTTTTACATAATCCAAGGGAAACTTGCACAAATTCCTTTTTAAATTATATGTTGAGTTTGATTGTATCCCAATATTTATTTTGTAAAGTATTTGGAATTATTTTGGATCACGTTTCTTTATATTAGTGATAAGTTTTGGGTTTTTGAAATTGAAGTCCCTCTTTGAGTCTCTTGGGATAAAGGGTAGAGTTTAAAATTTTAATTATTCAAGGAATTTATCTGGAGGTTCCATTAAAACGCATATAACAAATTTGAAAGAGTTACAACAAAAAGAACATTTATAAACAATTTCATTAGTAAAGAATAGATTTTGATAACCAACTTTTGTAAAGGGGATACTAAAGAGACTTTTATATGATATATTTTGAACTCTTCAAAAACCAATTTTCTTCTATATAAGAAACCTTTATTGACCATAAATGGGAGAATTAAATAGTGATTCGCTATTGAGTTTCATTTTTTTTTGTTTATTAGTTACTTTCCTATTTGTAATCGTGATTTTTAGATGTGTTTTGATGATTTATCTTTATTTTTTTGATAAGTTAGGTTTTCTAATAAGAATGTAAAAGGAAAAATGAGTGCAATATCGAAATCTCTTACCTTTAGTTTTTACTATGGATAAATAAACACAAGGGAAATAGTTAGGCAATGGATTAACTTGAGAAAGCACAATGGGATTCAATGCGATGGCCAATTCATGGAATATCATTTCTAATTATTGAAAATTACAACCATTCACCCATATTCTTGGAGTACTAGGGCACTGGTTGTATCCATCTAGTGGAGATTTTCATTCCCTGGATCATTGATTTTTGCAACTTGCACACACAGGGTCACATTTTCAGCTTGAAAATACCATATCCTCCACAATTAGCTCTGAACGATATTGTAACCAAATTTAATCTAATATCATGGAATTGGTTTTAGAAATAAATCAAGCTCTACATTTTTTTTTTTGTTCAATGTTATAAGGAGCCAAGGATATCCTTTTTTTAGTCTTCAAGGTAATGCGGGAATCAAATTTGTTATGTAATTGTTAGTTTGTTTATCATTCCAAATATGGAATGTAAAATCTCTCTTTGTGTATGTCAATGTGATGCATTGACCAAGGAATGAAGATGAGAGAATATATGAACTGAAATAAAGAGTTATAAAATAAAGATATAAGAATCACATGAGTTATCTATGTTAATGAAATTTAAAATTGGTTACAATTGGTGTTTTGTGTCTCATAATTGTTAAGCATTTAGGTTTCTTGCACCTATGGAGTTAGGGCCCACTCCATAAGTAACAACTACCTCATTATATATATATATATATATATATATATATATATATATATCTTTCCCTTTATTGTTCATTTCTAATATCCTTGCTACAACTTATATTTATGGTTTGATATCTTTCTTGTGAGAATTTCAACATGAATTTATCTATGTTGTAAATATGTTAGATAAATAACTCATTAAACTAGAAATTGTCATAGAGAAAATAAAATTGTGCATAACACATGCCTATATAATAAACCTATGAATAACCATAGACTTATAGTAGAACTAAGGGAAAATAGTCTAAGGGAGTTACTAATGTTCAACATATCTCTTTATGTAACTTGGTTAAAACATAGGTTTTTTTAGCTTTACTTGTTTCATTTTCCTAAAGTGCATTATTAGGATACTTTATTATTAGAAGTAGATAATTTGATGATTGGTTCCTTCCTTAAATAGTCAATAAAAGGGTGTGTAGTTTGCAAAAACAATGCATGAAGCCTTGACAATATTATGAATTTTTAGTTGACATGATATGTGATTAAGTCTTTTGAACCAAATTACACACTTTTATAAGAACACCATTAGATACTTATAAATAGGATATAGGAACTTGATTGAGATGATAGAAAAGGACACACTTGAAAAATAATTTCATTAATAAAGAAGGTGTTTTGAGGAACCCCACAGAAAAATACCCAAGACGTTCGTTTCTAGCAGAGGATCCTAGAGGAGGTTGGCGGGCGGAGGTTTTTGCAGATGTATTTCTTCTGGTTCTCTTATCAACCTAAAATGCACCAGTGCGTTCAATATGACAAAGCACCGGTGCATTACAAAAATTGGCACACCGGACACCGTGCGCTCCGTACACACACGCCTGGTGCATTTTATTTCTGTAGAGCACCGGTGCTTTACATGTCGAACACACAAATACCACCCAATGTGGAATAAATGAAATGCAGGCGCCCACAAAACAAGCACGTTGGTGGATGGTTAAATAAAAAATTACGGCAAAAAAACCGTATAAAAGATTGGCACACCAGAAATAGTGCGTTTTGTACACACCCTCCTGGTGCTTTTAATTCAGCAACCATGCCAGTGCGTGTCATATCGTCAGCCTTGGTGCCTCATAAAAAGCACGCAGAACATCAACGTCCCTGTGCCGAATGACTGAAATGCACCAGGATCCCCGTAAATGCCACACACCGGAAAAGGGTTTAAAACAAACAAAATTACGACCAAAAAACCACAGAAATCATTGGTTCACCGGGCACCGTTATCGATGCGTCAAGTTACTGTAGAGCCCCGGTGCATCACATCCCCATGCCCCGGTGCATCATAAAAGTGAGCGAAACATAAAATTCCTGGGGTGGAATGATGGAAATGCACCGGGGTCCCCATAAATGCTGTGCACTGGAATAGGGTTAAATAAAAAAAATTACGGCCAAAATACTGCAGAAATCATTAGTTCACCAGACACTGTTACTAGTGCATCATGATAATGTAGAATAACGATGCTTTAAAACTACGTTGCCTTGGTGCCTCCTAAAAGTGCGCGAAAATAGAAAGAACCTGGTGCGGCATACAGACAACGCACCGGTACTCCAACAAAAATCCCGCACACCAGAATAGGATTAAATATAAAAAATTTACAGCCAAAAAACCGCAGAAATCATTGGTTCACTGGACATTATTACTGGTGCGTCATATTACTGTAGAGAATTAGTGCTTTAAAAATACGCCACCCCGATGCCTCCTAAAAGTGCGCGAAAATAGAAAGATCCCAACACAGCATACAAGAAATGCACCGGTACTCCAGTAAAAATCCGCGCACCGGAATAGGGTTAAATAAAAAAATTACGGCCAAAAAAGCGCAGAAATCATTGGTTCACCGGAAACTGTTACCAGTGCATGATGTTACTGTAGAGAACCGGTGCGATAACATTACGCCACCCCAGTGCCTCCTAAAAGCACGTGAAAATAGAAAAATCCTGATGCAGCATACAGTAAACGCACCGGTACTGCAGTAAAAAGCCCACGCAGAGGAATAGGGTTAAATAAAAAAATTACGGCCAAAAAAATGCAAAAATCATTGGTTCACCGGACATCATTACCGGTGTGTCGAGTTATTGTAGTGCATCGGTGCGTTACAGTTATGCCGCCATGGTGTCTCCTAAAAGCGCACAAAAATAGAAAAAGCCTAGTGCGGCATTAAGACAACGCACCGGTACTCTAGTAAAAACTCGGCGCACCGGAACAGGGTTAAATAAAAAAAAATTACGGCCAAAAACTGCATTTTTCACTTTTGTCAGTGCTACAGAGCTCTCAAGCACTAGTGCAAGTTATCCTTGCTTGAGCACACTGACATCCGCGCTCCCATTACACTTATTGCAAACACTGCTGCTGTACATTGCCACCAATCTCCAGCTCAAATTTTATTAAACAAAAGACAAATTTTCTTTTTAAAATTGTACAGCCAATATGCCTCCTCGACGAGTAAATGTATAGGTATTTTTCATGTTTTTCCATAATTAAACCTTTTAGCGGATTATAATTTGAAAAAACCTTGAAATTAACCATTAAAAAAATAAAATAAAAAATTGTTGCGCGGTGCGCTCGAGCCATTCGACTCGCACCGATTTGCAGTGCTTCCTGTAAATTTACAGGCCGCACCGCACCTGGTGATAGAGGAGTCTGCACTGGTTCCGGGGAAGTACCGCGACGCGCGTGGTGTTATTTTAAAATTTTTTAAAAGTGCAATGCGGTCATTTACCAGGCCACACCGTTGACAATGTTGAATTGCGGCCACCCGATGCGTTGACCAAATTAACTACCTTGGGGCACGTAATTTTTTTGGTGCATCGGAACCGAAAATCGCCATTGTCAATGGTTCGGGTTGGTAAACCGGTGCTAAGTGTATCCGCACTGGTTCCGGGGCGGATTCCAAAGGCACACCATGTAATTGTAAATTTTACGACAAACAACGATGCGCTCGGATACCTAGCCACACCGTACGACTATGTATGGTGGCAAGAGGGCGGTGTGCTGACTTAGCTATAAGCCCTGGGGTGTATAGTGAAGTCAGTGCACCGGCCTCCTGAAACCACACTTAGTGAATGATGCGCTAAAAAAATTTTTTGGAGCACCGCTCCCAGTGCTTTTTATATCATTATGTGCACCGTCGTCAGTGCGTCTCTGTGGAGGGACGCACCGTTACCAGTGCATGACTGTGTTTTTGGTGCACTGAATCTTTTTTTATTTATTTTTCAAAAAATATTTATATACATATATTTGTAAATACATGTGTCATTTAATTAATTTTTTTTTTTAATATGTCAATCATTCAGAGACGTGAAAGGAGAGAAGAGAAGCAACAACAACAACAATAGGCGGAACAATATAACATGGTTCACCTGTGGGAGACAAGAGAGAGGGAGAGAGATGTGTACCCTTGCCCTATTACAGCAGCAACGCAGGGGCTCCTAATGTAGGTAGGCCTCATCAAGTTCTGTGAGGAGGCTACTTTCATAAAGTCCCATAGTGGTTTTTTGAGACATCTTATCCAAAGGTGGAATGCCCAGCAATAGGCTTTCCGAGTTGGTATCAACCAATGGTACACGCCCACTGAGGAGGATGTATATTTTATTACAGGGCTTTCGAGGAGAGGGGTGGATTTTCCCTCGTTCCCCAAGGTTCCAGCTAGCTGTGTGGTAGGGAGTCAGTTAGTTTACTCCCAGAGATATATTGGAGCAAATAGATTCTCTCCTTTAGATTTTAGGTCTCCGGAGGACAGTTACATATTGGTGTGTTTGGTCGTGAGGAGGTCCAGTGTCTCTCACTTATCATTTCGACCATTTCGCACAACACCATTGATGGGCAACACATTAGTTGCCAACTTTTATATTATGTTGATTCTTTACTACAGTAGGCATGATTTGTCAGGTGGTCTGCCATTTTTTTACGGCAGTTCTGTACAACATTAGATAGATGTCGTGCTCGTGCACAAGGGAGGGTCAACTTCCCTTTTGCTTCAGAGATTTCTTGTTTATTTTTTGAGAGGTTTCCAGAGATGAGGCCTTCTTTTCTTTGGCAGCCTCGTAGGCCAATTACTGAGGCATGTATGCATATGTGGGGGCAGATGATGCCCAAGAGGGAGGAGAATTTGTTTCCAGCGAGGATATCAGATGATGCATTGGGGTTGCTAGCCAGTGTTTTTGAGCATCCCTTCATTATGGTCCCCTGTCCTTATGCGGGGTTGGATTGGCGAGGGTGTGCCAACATCCTCTTCACAGATGATGAGCCGCCAGATGATAGAGGTAATATTACTGTTTTATTTAAATTTATTCTAACATTTTCTTTAACTTGTTTTTATTAAATTGTGTAATGAAATTGTCTAATTATTGTTTTGTACTTTTATATATTTTGCAGACATTGGCTCTTATGATGGCGAGGAGATGCCGCCACCACCACTTGATCCAGGTGTGGATCTTGATGAGGATGCAGAGGGCATGATGCCTGATATTGTCGAGGATTAGCAGGAGGCTGGTGCAGATGATCAGAGACCTGCTCCTGCTGGTGCACCGGCCCGCGGTCGATGTCTGAGTGATGCTAGATACAGGACGAAGTTGGGCGACCAACTCATTGCATTGTTTGTTGAGGCGGGCATCCGCCCCGTTCATTTCAAAGATATAGAGGCCGATGATAGGCTCTTATAGATGTGGAGAGGCATGCCGCGTGACATGTACAGCCTGATGCGGCATGTCATAGGAGTTACGACAGCTTTTATGCGACTAATGAGGACTGTCGCACGTTACGAGCGAGCCGCAGCACATGATCATGGAAATTCTGTGAGGCGCTGTGATGTACCATTGACGTCTCATGATCGTTCACAGCCTTGCGTCGCGCCAGATTTGCATGAGCCTCCAGTAGCATCTACCAACAGTCATCATGGAGATGAGGCTCGATCATCGGTTGATCCATGACATTTATATTACAGTTGTATATTTTTAACATTATATATATATATTATATGGTCCATGTATTTTATGTTCATTTTGCAGTTGTACTTAATTTACATGTTGGTGATCATCATTATGTGTATGTTGTTAGGTCATGTTAGATATGTTCATTTAATGTGCAACTTGCAGATAGATGTGTATGTGATAGCATGAGATGTATATTTGATGTTTGTGTTGTACTGATGATGTTAATATATAATGTTAATTGTGTTTTGTTATATGATCATGATCACGATGATGCAATTAGCGATTTTGAATGTGTCTTTTAGTCAAATGTGATGTTTGTACGATGTTTATCATGAACGTGATGTTTATTAATTAATTTATAAATACCAAATGATCATGATATTGTAAATTTGTAATATTTGTATTTCTAATTGTATTTAAAATTCTAAATTTGTAATTGTAATTGTAATTTTTTAATTTGTAAAATTGTAATTGTATATATGTAAAATTCTAAAATTGTTATTATACGTGAAATTGTAAAATTGTAATTGTAATTCTAATAATTCTAATTCTAATTGTAATTGTATGTAAAATATTTGTAAAATTTTAATTGTATTAATGTGAAATGAGTTTATTAAAATTTTTAAATTTGTAAATTTGTAAATTTTAAATAATTGTAAAATAATAAATATAGAATAATATGATTTATTGTAACATAAGGAAATTTATAAAATAATGAAAATAAATTCCTGTACTTAATTAGAATTATCATTATTTTATTATGATCTTAGATACAAAAAAAGAATTAATTTATACAGTATGCCATTTTTTTTGAGATCAAGTACATAATACCAAATTACCAAGTGAATTATTTATTTTAACATTAACACAATGCAAGTTACCAGTTAATTAAAAATACATATTACATTAATATTTTGAAAAATTCATCTTAAAAAGTATAAATATTGATGAAATAACACATATTGTACCATATCACTCTCGGTTCTCATGATCACCGTCATTATCTTCTAGCTCGCATGGCATGATAACACTATTGTTCTCAAAAATATGTTTTGATCTAGGGTCATGTGTCAATACGAACCACCAATCCCTATCCAACACATCTGTGTAGAAAAACACCCGGTTGCAGTGTTTAGGGAAAACATAGTGCTCCTTAGCTTCATCCCACATCTTTCTAGAGTTGATACATATCAGCCTACTATCGCGATATTCCTTTACATTATTCCGATCAAAGGTTTCCCATCACTTCCACCTAAAAATAACACATTGGAAAGAATAAAAATCCACTTGAATGATCTCTTGTATCTTTCTGACGTAACCTAACGTCCCTCTTACTTGTTGTCGATCACGGTGGCTAGATCGAATAGATTGATAAAAATCAACTTCCACTCCATATTCTTGTGTGATGTTTCCAGCATCGGCATTTTCTGTGTGAAAATGGTGTCCATATGCCCACATAGATGGGAACAAATGCACCTATTATAAAAAAGTTTAAAAAATCATATAAGTGTCATGTGTCTTATAAATAATAATCCAACAGTTAAAATATGAAATGTAGATGTCTTAATATAAGTTTCAAATTTACATATAAATTATTACCGAGTTGCTGCACCCAATCCCTACATTTAGCGCATCCTCTTCAGCACGTGGGTAATGACCGGAAGCACTGTATTTCTCTCTGACTTGGTCAGCAACCCAACTGTTGGGGCATATTTTTGGCATATTTTCTTTCAAATGATTGGGATAAGGCACACTTCTACCATTCAACCATATGAACTATTTCCTGTCACTATCCCATTTCATTCTTTTTTGTTCATACAATGAGACCCACGGTTGTGTCGCTTCAGAATTGTAAAGAATGAATTTATTGATTGCTTCAATTTCTGCATTCGCTGGTGAAATCAAACCAACATTATATAGTACTTAGAGATCAAAATATACATTATATCGAAGTTCAACATGAATATTAATTACTTTTTGTAAATTTGAAAAATTATAAGTCGCTTACTCTTTATCAAGCGCTTTTTTCCACATGTTTGGAGCAACTCTCCTTCTCTTTTGTCTACATCCAATTCATCGCCCCAAATCACCACACTTGGTCTATTGTCGATCTGCTTGATGTACTCACTAGCATAGTAGAAAGACTCATATGATATGTACCCCTCGGGTTTTTCCTTTTTTTCGAAAAAAAACCTTTCAATTTCTTCATGTACCTCTCTAAGAAGAACATCCAACGACAAGAAACAACCCCAACTAATTCAACCTCATCTACCAGGCAGATTGGAAGATGAACCTATAAGTCCAAGAAACTCGTCGACAGTTCCTTCTAAAACATACAAACAATCTCAACTATCTCTTGACGCCACTGTGGAATTATAGCCACATGAATCTCCTTTGACGTGATCCAACGTAAAAATGCAGATAATTTAGATATGGAATGTCCTAGGTCTTGAGGGAATTCATGTTTCAGACACCCATGCACAAACAAAGGATAATGACACTGCAAAGTTATAAAAACGTGCAATAATATACAAAATTAGTTATGTTTTATGATCACCGCATGGGATAAAATTTATTAATATAAAAAATAATAAAATCATGCTTTTGACATTATATGTACTCTTAGAAGATTCAAATGGTCATGTGATTTCAACCCCAACAAATGGTCATCCATGGTGAAGCAGTGCCGTAGTGAAGACCCATATGAAGTTGGCACCCTCACATCCATTATAACTTCCTTTGCCAAAGATATATCATCTTTTTTTAAAATCCATGGGACATCACCTTCTTTGAAAAACCATGAATTAGTGGGACCAGTGCCTGCCTCTAATCCCGTACTTTCTAATCGTCTTGGCCAATATTTCTTTTTAGTTTTTGAAGTAATAAGATCTTTCCTAACCACCAATGTGTCACTTTGTTTTGATGATATGTGCCTCCATAAAGAAGATGAAACATTTTAAAATATATGCATGGGATCTAATAAGTGGGCAATCTTAAGATGCTCCCAATATGGGAGGTCATAAAAGATATATTTCCTTTTCATCCCAAAGGGCAATTTCTCAACATAGGTGTTGAAGAAATCTAGATCATTGAACTTAGGCTCCCCATTTGAATCGAACATTTCTGTGAACTCCTTCTCCTTCTCTCTCTCATATGCTCTCAGCCATTCAGCTGGTGTCATTATTGGAGGCCTTTGGGTTCTTTCTCATTTACCATTGAAAGCAGATGCTGCTCTTTTGTAAGGGTGTTGTTCTGGTAGGAATATCCTGGAGCAATCATACACTAGCTTTCGTAGGTCCTTGGACCATCTAGCTTTCAAAGAAGGTCCACAACATTTACATCCAAAATACCCTTTTGTTACAAGACCTGTGAGATTATATTTGTATACATTAATTAATATGTACGCTAAATAATATCATGAATATCAGAACAAATAATATTACAACGAATTAAATAATTAATATGTGAAAGAATATTGTTACATTATATATAAACAAATCAATCAATTAAAAATGTAATTTACCAAAGAAAAATCCTAAGCCTGGATAATCATCTGTCGTGTAAGCACATATGCCATACAACGTAAACCTCCTCTCTATTGTGATGGGTCTTGATACATCGTATACATTTATCCCATTCCATAATTCCTTCAATTCATCTACCAGTGGCTGTAAGTAGACATCCATATTCTTCACTTGTCTTCTACCACGAACTATGAGAGCCAACATAAGATGTTCATTCTTCACGGAAAACCATGGGGGGATATTGTTATTGATCACTACTACAGGCCAAACAAAATAGTTGGTGTTCTGGAGGGAATATGGGTTGATACCATCCATGGCTATGCTGAGTCATAGAATTTGTACTTCATTCTTGAATTTTTCGGGCCATGTATCCTCTATATGCTTCATGGCTATTGAATCAGTTGGTATTCGCATAACTCCCAACTCACTTCTATGTGAGGCATGCCATCCCTGCAACATAGCTAATTGTTTGCAACGAAATAGCCTTTGAATCCTTGGGATTATAGGCATGTGCCTCAATATCTTAAAAGGAGGACCAGTACGTGATTTACCCTCATTTTTTGATTTATCATACCTTTCATGCCCACATTGCAGACACATATCTTTGTCTGCATATTCTCCTCTATATAGAATACAATCATTTGGACATGCATGATATGATATGTACTCAACACCCAACATTTTCAACATTTATTTTCCTCTTCACAAATTTACCGAACGAGACATTATCACTTGGAATAACATTATCTTCGAATAACTCCGTAGTTGGTGATCATGGAAAAAATATATTAATAAATGTACATTAATGCTTCGAGTATAATTATTAACGTTCATAAAATTTACCATTTGTAATTTTCATTACAGTGTTGTACCGATTATATTTTCAAATTTATATAAGGGGAGTAATTTATGGTAACTTACCTCAAAAAGTTCCAAGAAACATGCATTTGACAAGGAAAAATTTGCTTTCAAGTTGTATAGTAACATCGTTGTTCCCAACTAGGTAGACTTTGATTGACCGCCAGTGTCCAAAGAGAGGGGTGGTGGAAGAAAATTTGAGGCTTTTCGAAACAAAAGGTGTCAGCATATGAGCATCATCCCCTAGTTAATCATCATTTTGGAATGGATCTAACAACATTGTCTCCATGGCAAATATATCCCTTAAGTAACCATCCATACCAACCTCTATTTGATTGCCTCCATTGCCAACTCTGTGAAGAACTACTATTGATGTAGTCATTCCTAATCGTGAATCTCGACGAAGCGGGAATTGAACTGTGTTGATTCAACCATTCTTGGTATCATTCCTCTCCGAATTTTTCTCTTAATTCATTCTCTCTCGATTTGACATTGTCGTGGGTGCAACTGAAGATGGTAGGTAGGTCGTTCATCATCACTAGAATCCTAATAATTAAAAAAAAATTGAACATGATTAGTACAAAATATATGATATCAATTAGTAACCACGTTGACAATATTGTCATGATTATAAATTGGTTTGACGTTGAAAATAAATTACATATTAATCAATATATATACCAAACAATTATAATTATAATTACCATCATTGTCCCCTGGGATTGTGGCTAGAAGATGCAATATTTTTTACACCATAGGTGGTGAAGCGACCGTCCATTTTCATCTACCAAATGTGCCTTGCACAGATGCGCGATAAGAACTTCTAATGTTTTGGAGCAAAGCTGAATATTTTTTGTATCCCAACTCAATGTTGAATCTCGCATGAACCCGCAAATTTGTATACATTATAAATTTAATTAAGTTGTGACATGATTGACCACATGGATAAAAAACATAAATTCAATAAGATATTGAAAAAATAAAACAAATCGAAGTAAATATTATGTCTCCCAGTATGGATAGGGAGAACTCCGCGATGGACTTTGAGAAATATTATGGAAAGAGTTGGATTTTGAAGAATTGTCCATTCCATATAATATATGCTATTTTTCTCTCGCATTTAAGAAAAACAAAAAATAAATTCGTGCACAAACCTAAATGTAATTTTTGGTGCATAATATACGAGATAACCGTAGCGGTGTATTTTGGTATCTGCGCACTGTGTCGTTTTTATAACCCTCGACGCCCCCAGAGTGCTTTGATTAAAGGACGCATCGGTAAACGAATAACCGCAAATAAAAAAGCGTAGCCCTATTTTTTATTTAAGTGAAAAAAAAGTTGTAAATTGAAAAAATGGGCGGCAAAAAAATATTTTCGAAAATCTAATTTCATAAAACATTTCTTTAAATACCAAACACTTTTCATTATTTCACTATTTTTGCAAAAAATTTCACCAAAGATTTCAGTGGGATACATACCTAGAGCAAACGAAGAGCATGAGAGCACTATGGAGCAGGAAATATGTTCGAATAGAAGTATTCAGACAATTAGAATTCCAAACCTCCGTGATTCAAACCTTGTACCATAGAATTTCAAACGATGTGAGTAAAGTTTATTGTTTTTTTGTACTTTTTTCTCATAGCTTTTTTTATGCGAAAAAGAAAAAATCAAAGTCTATTGTTTTTTTTTACTTTTTTTTGTAGTTTTTTTTAATGAATTAAAATAACAAAATCAAATTTTATTGTTTTTTTACTTTTTTCTCGCAATTTTTTTACTTTTTCTCATAGCTCAGATACAAAATAAGAAAAAGAAATCAATTTTTAGAAACAAAACCCTAGATTCTCGATTCTTTTTTTTCTTTTTTCTAAATTAGGGCTTTTCAATTTAGATTTATAGGGTTTGTATAGTCATACGACATCCAACCCATAGGATGACTTGCATAGTCGTATCCCAATCCATTTTATCCCTCAGCATCAATCTAAAAAAAAGAGGATTGTTTTCCTTGGTGCGCCCCCGTGTAACATAGCGCACCACCGCGTTCGTTATACCCAAATTGCACCACAAAAGTACAGAGATAAAAGATTAAAAAATAAAATATGTTTTTATTAGTGGCATATGTAACATATGGCACCGGTGCCCTATTTCATTATGGCGCACCGCAAACGTGTTGTTTTACAAAAAAACCATTTTAGAAACAAACCCTAATTTTTTTTGTTTCTAAAATTCTTTCTTCTCCTCTTTATGTGATTTCAGTACCTAGGGCTTTTTCAATTTATATTTATAGGGTTTTTATTGTTAAATATAAGCCTCAAGACATCCAACCCCACAGGAGGACTCCGTATAGTCTCGATCTCAATCCATGCTCGGACTCTCGCGTAAATTTAAAAATAAAAATAAAAAAATTTGTCTGCAGTGCCCTCTATACCCCGAGCGCACCTATGTTTCTCTATTATCCTAGCGCACTATGAAAGTACCGATAAAAAAAATTATCTCAAGTGCACCATTTGTAAAATATGACGTGTTCTATTTCATTAGCGGCGCACCGCGAACGTTCGTTTCGAAAAAAAACTTTCAGTACAAACCTCTACATTCTTTTTGTTTCTGCCTTTTCTTCTCCCTCTTCGTGATTTCAGAATTAGGGCTTTTACATTTAGATTTATAGGGTTTTTTATTTCTAAATATAGACCTAAGACATCCAACCGATGAGACGATTAGCATAGTCAAATCCCAATCCATGTGGGCCCTTGCATGAATTTAAAAAAAAATAGATTTTTTTTTATACGTGCGCCTTGCGTAAAATAGCGCACCAATGCTCAGTATTGTCCAAGTGCACCGCATAAGTAATGTGATAAAAAAATAATAAACAAATTTTTTTTATCGTGCGCCATATGTAAAATATGGCACCCGTTTATGCTACAAAAAAATTAACACTCGACGATTTTTATTATTTTATCATGGTTAACCCTAAGTGTGGTGATTGACATGTAACACTACCGATGCTCCCTTGTTGACATAGAGCACCTTACGGCTCTATTATACCGTTTGTGCGGTGCGTTTGGAAGACAACGTACGCCCAGCAGTTAAGTGCTTACACCATGAATGGCGCACCGATTTTTGACATTTTTTTTACTTGAAAAGTTGACAATTTATTTATAAATATATTAATGAATGATATGGTACTCGTTTGAGATTGATAAAGAAATGAATGATAAGAGATCAAGTAACAAAAATACCGATAACACATCAAGAAAAAAAAAGGCAAGTTCTTTGTAAATTTTTTACAAAAATATTATTTTTGAACTATATGTAAGTTTAACTAAAAATGTATTGTTTACTATGTATCAAGCAGTAGCCACAAAATGACGAAGTTCGATAAGATTATTTCTGATCTAGGACCGTAAGAGTGTAAAAGTCTCGATGGAAAAATTGTAAAAGGATGAACTGGGTGAAAGAAAAAATAGTATTGATCCAATATGAGTTTTCTTTTTTTAGTTTTCATTAATAATATAATTAAAATTATTAGATAAAAATATGTGAAATAGTCTATTAATTCACATATGTTTAATGTTCTACAGGTGATCAACAAATCGAAAAGGAATTTTGTTCTAAGAAAAGAAAAAAATAGAACATGAAAATGAAAATGAATTGCTCTTTAGTCATCCTGAGTGATGCCGAGGTTAACGAAAGGGGGAAAAAAATTTTTACAAAATTTTGAGGGATCTAGTGGAACGAATGTATAGACGTTCTTTCCCTTACAATACAAAAACCAATCCAATGATTCCAAGAACCAAATTTTATTTAAACTACAGGAAGAGTTTTCCAAAGAATTGGTCAATGAGACATGTCGATTTTTTAATAGCAAAAACGTACAACAACAAAAAAAGAAAGAATGAAAAAAGTAATATTCCTTTAGATGTGTGTCTAGAATTATTTATAAATATCACTTTTGGTTATATTTACTTTTTCATATATCATTATAAAAATTAAATAGTTTATTGTCATGTTACATTTTAGGAAGATTATGAAAAATCTCAAAAGATGAACGAGTCAGATATCAAAAATATGCCGTAGGGAATTTCCAAAAAAGGTGTACAAGGAGATGGTCAAGAAATGGACAAAATTGCATCGTGGAAGGAGCCAAATCAACAACGTACTTAAAATGTAAATATGTATTCATTGAATTTTTTCGATCATTAGGTACACAAATAAACAATTTAGCATTAGATATTAATTTTCAAGTATTTTCTACTGAGAAAAAGAAAAGAAAATGGAACGCATTCGTGGACATAAACACAGACAACAAGGAAGAAAAATGATTGATATCTAAATTTGTGAGTAATTTTTACTTCCTTATAACAACTTAACTAGATTTCACTTTTTTGTATTTTTTTAAGTTGTTTAAAAAAAATCATCATTGAATGTTTTTCAAACAAAAAGTAATATATAGAGAAGAATCATCGTGAGGGAATTGATTGAAATTAAGTTAAAAATGGTTTGTGATTATATGTTGGCATACTAGAACTTAATTTTCGAATTTGTAAGCATCTATCGATCTTGTTTTACGTAGCTTCGTCTATAGTTAATAGAAAAATAAATCTTTTATATTAAATATATGATTTTTTTATGGGGTATAAAACTCTGCAGAGAACAAAAGTATGGCACCGCGCCCAACGATCAAATCTTGAAAGATGGCATGTTACATGGTTTTTGAAAGAATGTGTATAGTTTATGAGTCAATTTTTGCATTGGTACGTCATTTCTTTTTTTATTTAAATTGATGTATATTTTTTAATCTTGCAATTTTCATTATTCTCACCAATGTATATCCACTCATTATAGTTTATTCTTATGTTTGTAAATGGAAGGTGAAGAAGAAGAAAAAAAAATCAACACCGTGAACAAAACATTCCTAAAAATAACCCAAGTCATGGAAGTAGCTCTAGCAATGACAACAGCCTCAAGCGAAGAATGATGATCACTATGTTTGGATATCAAAGCAAGACATTGTATTTTTTGGAAAAAATGTCCCTAGAAATCGTACATTTTCTTTAATGTACATGGACATATATATATGTATGTGTGTGTGTGTGTGTGTCGACTTTTGATGAATAATGAATTTTAAAAAACCACAATAATTATGATATTATATAATAAATTAATCCAAACATCACATTCAAATGAATTAATAAAAATTTAATTAATATGAATATTGTTATAAGATGTGTCGACTTTTTGATGAATAATGAATTTAAAACAATCACAATAATTGCACCGTCACACGTCGATGTTTATAAAAAAATACAAAAATGAAAACTCGGTGTGTGTGTATTCTTATACCGGTGCGCTTGTATTCTTAAGCACACTAGTGTTTTCTACGACCTATGGGTGCCACACAAATACCAAAACTCAGGTTAATAATATCAAGGCATTTGTGCGGTACTGAAGCTCGGTGTGTTTATGTTTATATATGCATCTGTACATTTTACGACCTATTAACACCGCACGAATACAAATATCAATTATAAATCTCAAGTATGCTATGTGATACTATGCACCTAGGTGAATGTAGTGTCTATATGCACCAATGCATTTGGACGACCCTATAGGCACCGCACGAATACCGATAGCAATTATAAATCTCGGGATATTTGTGTGATACTACGCACCCTAGGGCATTTAAGTGTCTATACGCACCTCAGGTATTTGTATGACATATTTGCATCGCACGTAAATACCTGATACCAATTATAAATTCGATGCATTTGTGTGAAAGGGCGCACCAAAGGTGTGTTTCTGATAAGTCTACGCACCGACGCGTTGATAACCTATGGGCACCGCTCAAATCCCAACACCAATTAGAATGGCCCCCGTGCATTCGTATCACCAACACTATGCCTGTTGTTTTAGTATCTTTAACATCCCGTGCATTTTTCTTCGACCGCCTGTGGCGTCATCTACAGGTACGCACCGATGCGTTAAAAGCCTCGATTAGTGCACCGAGGAAAAAAAACATCCATAATAACCTTCGACCGCCCATTTTTTTTAGTTGTGTTGAATTTCCATTAAAAGCTCTCGCCAAAAACCTTCGTAACTACAAATGTGATGTGGTAACATATATGTTTTTTTAACAATTTTGGCCAATGTTATAACACTAAAAAAGCCCATTTATAACCTCCGCGTGAGGGTCTTTTTCCTTGTAGTGCAAGTGTCATATGAAATGAGTTATGTTTTTTTTGGGCATGTATTATTGATAAGTCATAGTAATGGCCCATGTTATTATAATAAAGTAGGGATAAATATATTTAATTAATTTTTAATATCTAAATTGAAATTAAGTTTCTTATTTATTTATTTTTAATGTTTTTGAAAAATAATAATAATAATAATGATAATAATTTAATTTTAAGATTACGACTCAATTAGATATTAAATTGATATATGAGATTTTTTTCATTTAAAGTTTATAACCCGAATTTTTTTAACATATAATGTTTTACCAAAGAAACACATACTTGTTATATATATATATATATATATATATATATATATATATATATATATATATATATATATATATCCTCCTTTAAATTTATACTTTATTAATATGAAATTGAGATTTATAATTTCTCCATTCCACATACTAAAAATAAATATATGTAAAATAAGAAATTCAATACCGTGAAGATTTTTCCACACTATAAATGCATATCATATATTTACTAACTACTCCTTCAACTCAAGAGTGGTGAGTGTTTACTTATTAGATATCATTTTTGGGACTCTGCTAAGTAAGTCATTTCTCTATGACTCATTTCCATGTCGTAACTAATTTCTCATGATTTTTTGGGAAATTACTCATTGTTTCAAATTAAAAAATGAGAAAATGTTTACTCACTCATTATTAAAGAAAATTAAAGCATAATAACAAAATTATTGACAATGTTAACATTCAAGCTGTGGAAAAATTAGTAGCATCAATTAAATAACTCACTTTCATTTAAACTAAATATTTCCATTTAAAAATATATATATTATTATTATTTTATTGTTTAAATATAATTACTTTTTAAGCTATTTATAAAAAAATTTCTAGTTAATTCAAATTCACTTTTAATTAGCACTATTTTAAAAAAATTTCACTTTTAAATCTTTATATTAATAAAAACTTGATAACCTTACTTTTTTACAATTATATTACATATTTAAATTACTAAAAAATATGAAATAATATGCATCACTATAATATGACATTGGAAATAAAATATAAATAAGAAGGCTCATGCAATAGATTAATTACCAAAACATAAAAAACTTCACAAGAAAAGAGTTCTTATTTTATTAAAATATAATGGATTATCTTCATCTTGGAACTAAGAAAGGTACAATGGATTTACATAGGTTGATTCGGATATGTAATGTGTTATGGAATGTTTATTTATATATCATAAATAAAAGCTAAATATATTCATTTTTAGGATGTGCTTATGGATCTTCATGTTCAAAATCCATAATACCTATGATGTAGTGGGGAATGGAAACCTTAAATTAAATTTGATTTAAACAAATCATATTGGGCATGGTGTTATACACTATTATTGATGCTAGCATATTAATAAATATGATACGATTTACATAGAAAAAATATTTTTTAAAAAATTTCCTTTAGGTGTTTAAGGAGGGTTTAGGTAGAATAATATAAAATGTTTAATAGAAAAACTAAACGGGCTTAATTTTTGATTTTTTTTCAACCAATATACACTAGATCATAACTTAACCAATTTTTTGTATATAACATAAAATATCTAAATTTGTGTTCAAGTTCGTATAGAAATCAGGGAAAATTTTAAGGATGGAAAATTATCTCAAATTTAAAAACATTGGTGAATCTCACTAGTCCCTAATATGCAAACTATAAAATGTTTATTGATGTATTTGTAAAAGTATTCAAATTTATAATGATTTTATATAGAATATCTATATAATGTTAGCGATTTTTAAGGTAAAAATTAATTTATATTGTAAAAATCTAGGTGAATAAAAATTTATAAAAAAATGGAAATTGGTCTAATCTTTTTTTTTGGAAAATCATGGAAAAATAGTCCACTTGCGAATATTAGCCCCTAGAATCTTCCATGATAGAAATTTTGGCTTTTGGGGATTCTTAAGAGAACACCCACATAAAATTGCTTTAACTAATTATGATAAAGTCCCTCCATAAATTTTGTTCAACATGAGATGTTATTGGGTACTTGTGTAGGAATGGTCATCCTTGACATAAATACTTTTTAACTACAATTAACTTACAAGTTCACTCGTTATTGTGGGAACCACACAAGTTCTGCAAAGGAAACCATAATTACTTATGGAAAAAGGAGAAATAAAGAAAGAAAATTTTAACGTCCACAAGGCTAAAGATAGCCTATGGGACCTCTTTTAGAGTGAAAAACTTGAAAAAAATTATGCACGTCAAGAGATTTAATCCTAATGGATATAATGCCTTGAAATTTTACTTGGACACTTGGATTATGAAAACTACACCACATAAATTTGCAATTCCAACAAATCTTTGTTAGAAAATATTTAAATTTAAATTTAAAAATTGGAATTAATGGTTCCAAATTAATTTAAAATGTTTAAAAGGAGATAGCTAAAATTATAAAACAAGCTCCCCTTATTTATGTTGATCGAAGAATATCATGGAATTTGAAGGTCACCCAAATGAAAGATGTTCTTTATTTAATCTCATTATAAACACATTCCTTTGTACAATTACATTTTTTTGTGCGTGGTGCCCACGAGGACCTATGGTAATGTTTCTCCTCATTACCTTGCATGTTATAACTTGGATATAATATGTATATAATATTTTGACATAGTTGTATGATTGGAAAAATATGATTTAGCCAAGTGGTTCAAGAAACATGTGTGGGACTCGCATGCACAAGTGTGAGACTATTGCAAGCTCCGAGAAAAAATATAATTATTTGAGAAATATAATATTTTTATCAAATTTTAATACAATTTAAAAAATTGTATTTAATAATACTTTGAAAATCCCCTCGGATGCGGGTGACACGCCTCGATCGTGCGAAGACAGCATCTTCCCATGCTCAAGCCGACGATGCCCCGCAATGACAAATTTAATTTTTTGTGGAAACGCATTTCATTAATCATTTATAATAGTGCTTTTGTTGTACCCGATCTCTTGTCATACTCTAAATCACATTCAGCCTCACTTAGATCGTCTCTCATTGCATCCGCGAGCGTGCCATGACCCCTCACTCACATCCGTGCTCGTGCCACAGTCTTAAAAAAAGGCACTCGAAGCTCCTCATTCTCGCCATCTCTCTCGCTGCTCGTCGCGGCCTCTAGAGCCATTATTATTATTCCCCCTCACCATCATGTTGCTACTCCAAATCCCTTCCCCCGCACACTCCCATGTTGCGCGCTCCCCATGACATGTGCCCCCCTATCGCGCACCCTCCCCGCAACGTGCTCCTCCCTCTATTTCCTTCATGGTTGCGCGCCCCTTGCTATATGCCCCCATCCGTGCACCTACCCGTGGAAAGCCCCCTCCTATTTTGCTCTCTCCCCGTTGCATGCACCGAGGCGGGATACCCTCGTTGCATGCCCCCCTACCGCGTGACCCCCTATTGTGCGCCCTCCCGCCGAGCATCACTATTGTGTGCCCTCTAGTTGCGCACCTCTTTGTTATGCGCCCATATTCCCCACCTCTCGCACGTAAACTTCCCCATGGCCCCACGTCAATGTCAAAAGACCATCATGGGTAGCCAAAGAGGTGCATTCTCGTGTGCTATCACTCGTGGGGAAGATCAAAATTTGGAATCTATTGAAGCTTCCTCTTTTAGGCAAACATGACAGGGAGGCTACCCATCACCCCGATCACACCCCCGAAGAAATATTCTTAACTTTGGAGAATCCGAGGGGTAGAAGAGGCCCCAAGAAGTCTACCATTGCGCACTCGAGCCGCCCACACCTCGAAAAAATGAGCCCACTCCCCGTACATGAGCCGCGGAGGAGGAGATTAACATTTGGATTGCGGATTCAGATGGAGTCTCACCGTAGCCTCGATGCCGAGTACCCCGCAGCCTCCCATAATCCACGCAGCACCCCCCCCCCCCCCCCCCCGCATGCTAAGAACTGAGGAGGAGGCCATTGCGCGTGAATATAAATGCCTAATCGAGGAGGAGGACCCTACACCAGAGGATGATGAAGGAACATCATGACTACATGGTAGCTTGGTTCTTTTCTTTTTTTTGTCTCTTCAAAACCTATTACAGTTACTATGTTTTTATTTGTGTTATGGAAAAGTTTGTAAAACATGTTTTTCTACCGCTATTAAGGGGTTGGTTTCCTCCTCGGAGGCAGCCCCAAACCTACTTTATTTTGAAAGATTTTAAGGTTGGGATTGGCTTAGCACCGCTTTCCATCTCAGCCCAATGCTTATGTAAAGTTTCTTTTATGATATAATATAGATTAGCCTAACTTACAAAAAACAAAAATACTTTGAAAATAGAATTATTTATTAATATAGAAAATTATAATATGTTATCATATAAATTTTATAATCATTAAAATAAAAAATTTCAAGTCACTATATATATAATCATGATGGTGGTGGTTAACTTCCACTAAGACTAATATGGTTTATGAGACCTTAAGAAAGTAAGTGTTTAAGTGACTCCTTAATATTTTATTTCCATGATAAAAAAGATGGGAGAGAAACATTCTGAGGTCACTATAGTTTTGCTAACTTAACAAGTCAAGAAGGTTGGTAGAGTGGCAAATGTTTTGAAAAGAAAAAAGAATGTGAGTAAGAGTTGGGAAATCCAAGAGGAATTGTTTTTCATCTTCAACTCTTTTAGTATCACAAAGGGGGTAGATTTTTTCATCCCAAGGTGTTTTGGAAATATAAAAATGTCTAATTTCATTCTGAAGCTCATGAGAATTAGTTCCTATATTTGCAATGTTCATTTTCTTCTTAGCATTTGTGAAGGCAAAAAGATAATTCTGGTTAGCAAGAGTGGGGTTGATCACCTCCTTATAATACCTTAGCTTCCTTTTTCCGTCAAACTCTTTATCATCCCACAACTTATCCTTGAATTTGGAAGTAATAGTATTTTTAATATTATCCTTATTCTCCAAGATGGTCTCCTACTTTATCCCCCAATGGTCGAGCCAGAACTGGGCATCCTTATGCCAGCCTCACTTGAGCCAAAGGTGGGGATTTTGACTACAATTAGAAATAATTTTGGGGAGCCTCTTGCCTTACATATTGTATAGCTTCTTCTTATACATCAGATACCTAAATGTAGTCATGCTTTAAATGGGAGAAAGACTAGCTTCCATCAAGAGAATAGGGTAGGGGGTATTTTCTTTAATCTTGAGGTTGTGAGTTACAAATTGCTTTTGGATCATCTCCACAATTCTCTAGATATATTGTCACCCCAAACCTCACATTCATATAACATAACAAGGGTGGCAAGAGACTCAAAGAGGAACTTTTTTATACGAGCCAAACCCAAATATTTGTCGACTTACAATTGTTTTCTAGCTCATAATAAGCTTTTGAGCCTCCTATAATCATTTTCTCAGTGCTATAGTTCCAATTGAGTTGATGGTGAATGTCAATATCTAAATAGTTGTATGAATAAACCTCCTTCGAGTATTAACTGTTATCATACATGAAATTATCATAGTTGATCCTTTTGGATTTAATTGTAATAACTTTATTCTTGTCGGTATTAACAATCATATCCATATTAGAGTAGCAATCGTGGAGGATTCTAGGCTGCATGTCAAGATCATCAGGGCTTTTGGAAAGAAGAATGATGTCGTCAGCATAAAGGAGAAGAGTAATGACTACGCCAGCGAGATTGGATGCATCACATCCTGCATGTTCTAAACACACTTCTAGCTTATTAATGTAAATGCGAAAACGGGTAGGGGATAGGGGGCATCCATGCTTATCTCCAATATTACATTTAATCTCCTAAGACCAACCCTCGATGATCTTAAGCTTGACAATAACATTCTCACATAACCTAGTTACAGTAACTCTCAGCTTGAGAGGTACCATTATCTCATCAAACATTTACCATGACCTCTCCTCAAGAATAATGTTGAAAGCTTTTCTAAAGTCAACAAAACAACAAAAGAGACCAGTCTTACTATTGCGACATTCCTTGACAACCGTCCTAAGGGTGACAAGGTGGTCAATATTTGAGTGTGAGTTGAGTAATGCCTCCTAAAACCATCTTGCCCTTTAGCTCTATTATCATGGATTTCAAGCCAAAGGTTAATATTATAATCAAATCTCTAGAGATGCAAACTTTTCCTCAAATTTTGCAAGAAAAAAAGGGTTTGTACATTAACCCTTTTAGGTATTGAGAAATCCAAAGTTAAAATAAATCTAATCTAATTTAATAATAAAAATATTTTACAATAAACTAGTTTAATAAAATAAAATAAATTTTTAATTTTTAATTTTATTTTAAATTTAATTAAAAATGAAAAAATCTTTATTTTAAATTATAAAAAATAAAATTTTAATTTATTTAATTATTTATATATTTTGTGTTTTTCCTTTCTAAAAATATAATTTAAATACCAAAATATTATAATCCTATAAAAGTCATATTAAACTAAGCCAAATATTTAAAATAGTCATTTCATGGAGCTGATTCTGACCCAGAACTTATTGTAACAGTGAACATGTGAAATAAGAATGGATGCATGACACTTTCTCTTTCTTGGGAATTCTCTTTCTAAATAGTTATTTTCCAATTCTGTAATTTAGGTCCTCTCACCAAGTACTGATGTCTGTAGAGAAATTCCATGTGACTCCCACTCTCGATGAAATCTAACGCCATATGCAATGATTGTTGCTGCTCGCGATGGACCGTGCTCTGTCCACATTCAATTCGTGGTGTCCATTGCACAGAGTACAGTACAGAGTAGTCTCAACAATTAGGAATCCGTCTAGGGACTTAATAGAATAATCTGGATCGTAGGTTTTTTTTTTGGAATCCAATAAATAAATTTCAAAAAATCAGGTGGGTAGTGGCAGTCTTTCATTTGCATTTTGGATAGTGGAAATGGATTCTGCATCATCAAAAACTCTAAAGGCACTCAAAATACTGAAGTTTAAAAATTGTAACTCAGATTTTCAAAACTCTTTGGCTGAATTTTTCATAATCTTACCAAAATTTTGAGATATTCTGTAAGTTTTTTAGACTAAGGCCAAAAATTACATCTTAATTTTATGGTTAAAATTAGTGAAAAAACTTATTATAATTCAGTTCTCAAATAGGTGGAAGTAGTTATTATTGGTTGCTATTTACTAATGCAGACTGACTTATAATTGTTATTCGAGGAAAACCGTATCATCTGGAATTACGAGCAAGTGGTCTGTAGAGGGCAGGCTTTTACTCCTGACAGATGCCTTTGAGTGTTGGCCCTGCACTCTTTCACTAGTGTCAGATTCTTTGAGTCTTGGGCAGCTAAGCTATACAGGAAGAAAATAATTCTTAGCCAAGCAAAAGCAGTTTTAAAGCATGCTCTTCGCCCAAAAAACCATGATAATATGTTTGTTATCTAATATTTAATTTTTTATTTTTTATTATAATTTAGGAAAATAACTTTAGGTATAATTTTTTTGGTTATTAAAATGTGATTTTAAATGAATAAATAAATTCAGCACTGGTGCAAACTCTCGGTACTTAAATTATGTTCATACCTTGGGATCTAATAGAATAGTCTGGACTGCAGTTTTTTTTGTTGGAATTCAATAAATAAATTTCAAAAAATCAAATAGGTAGTTGCGGTGTTTCAATTGCATTTTGGATGGCTGAAATGGATTCAGCACCATCAAAAACCTTAAAGGCACTCAAAATACTGAAGTTTAACAACTGTAACTCAGATTTTCAAAACTCTTTCCCTGAATTTTTCACAATCTTACAGGAATTTCTAGATTATTCTGTGGGTTTTTTAGACTAGGGCAAAAAATTACATCTTAATTTTATGGTTAAAATTAGTAGAAAACTTTATTATAATTCAGTTCTCAAATGAGTGGAAATAATTATTATTGGTTGCTATTTACTAATGCAAGCTGACTTATCATTGTTATTCAAGAAAAACCATACCATCTGGAATTACCAGCAAGTGTGTCTGTAGAGGACAGGCTTTCACTCCTGACAGATGCCTTGGAGTGTTGGGCCTGCACTCTTTCACTAGTGCTAGATGCCTCAAGTCTTGAGCAGTTAAGGTATACAGGAAGAAAATAATTCTTAGCCAAGCAAAAGCAATTTTAAAGCATGCTCTTGGCCCCAAAAAACCATGATAATATGTTTGTTCCTTAATATTTTATTTTTAATTTTTTATTATAATTTAAGAAAATAACTTTAAGTATAATTCTTTTGGTTATTAAAATGTGACTTTAAATGAATAAATAAATTCAGCACTGGTCTAAACTCTCAGTACTTAAATTATGTTCACACTTTGGGTTTGTGATTCCAACCTATTTCTCTAATTTTCTTTAAAAAATTTGATAAAAGATACTCCAAAGACTTGAAACAATACTGCTCGAAACTAAACATTGTCAGATAAATTCGACTTTCTTCGTAAATTGTAGTATATAAATGTACGTGTGTGAAGATTGAATAAATGGTCTACTGTGTTCTGTTTGGCATTTACTTATTGAGATTATTGAGTGGCAGGTAGAAGCAATTGGGTCTGAATGAAGCTAAGTGCGTATACTCAGCCTGACAGTTCTTTCTAATGAAACTCCTGTGACAGTTCTCTGTAGTTTTCTGACCATCTGATCCTTCGTGCCAGCTTTGAGCTCCAATCCAACAAAGTTGCACTATGTACAAAAGCTGCCAGCAAAATTCTTCATATGGTTGCGAAGTTTTACTATTCTATGCAGTGAGTCTCTTTAACTACATTGTGTCCTATGCATTTTCACCGTTTTGGGACTTTTATATTATTTATCTGACATATAAAATTAGAAAATAGATTACCCTCTATTATTATTATTTTCTTATTGGTAGTGGAGGTCATATTTTGATTAAGAGCTTCACCACAATATTAAACCTATACATTTCCAAAGAGACAAATATCAACGAATTGAAGCCATAGAAAAAATAATCATTATTATATTATTATACTTCAACTAAGTTTTCATCACAATGTTAAACATATACATTTCCAAGTAGACAAAGACTAAAAAATTGAGGTTAAAGAAGAAGCTAGTGGGGATATCACCACATTAGTGCCCATATCTTCACTTTGACTTCTATCATTGAAGAGGCTAAGGGAAACCGGGGAAAAGTATATAAGTATGTTGTTTTTTTGGGTGAAGACATTTGCTAATTGAGAAGTGTTTTCCATCTTTGGTGGTATTGCTTGCTATCACATTTACCTTAAAGTGTTGGTATGTGTGACGGAACCCATAGTCTTATAGGAGTTAAATAGGGTTTCCACTTTTCATATTTTCCACTTCTTTTTTCACTTTTCATATTTTCCATTTCTTTTTTCACTTTTCATCGATGAGGTAGAGGAATTCATATCATATATCTAGAGATTCCTACTCACATATAACTCGTGGAGTTGTGTTTGTAATCTCTATGATATCTATGATAATGTACTTCTCTCTTATGTAATCTATGGAGTTGTGTTTGCAATCCCTATGTCATCTATGATAATGTACTCCTTTGAATATGATGGGTGGATCTTAACCTTTAGTGAACATTAATATATAAAATTAAAAACTAAAAAGTGCACAAGGATAAATGTTAACATGAAAGAAACAACTACCCAATAATTTTCCATGGAAATTATAATTATTCAAATGTCTCTAGTATAATGGAGTAGCTAACTCACCACCACAATGTTTTTTTTAATAAAAGGCATACATGACAATTTTTTTATAAAATAATCCATAAACTAATATAGGTAAGTAACCCATCAATTTCTTTTTGGGTCATACAAAACATGAACATTTCCGAAAGGCCTTGGTGTTAGCAATTAATTAATGGAGCAATGAAAAACACAAAATATTGTGGAAACACAAATACAGAAACACATAAAACAAGAGAGACATAGATATACATGGTTCACCCAATTTGGGCTACGTCCATGGAGAAACAGGTGGTCTTTACTTTTATGTTATCCAAAAAAATGAAGAGATACAACCTATAGCAGATCCGTTGTAATTTCCTCTTTGTTTTCACAATGTCACCTCTCTCTTTTTTTCGCTCAGAATAATCATTATACCCAGCTCCCTCATAGAAACTGAGGGTTGTCTTATAGGGGAAAAATCCCTAAATTAACATAACTTCTATCATTAGCTCATCCTCCTAATCAATGGCCCAGATTGACTACGAAATTACAATATTTATAAGGAAATTCGAATATATTTTTAGCTTCGGGGCCACTGCCCAGGCTCGTTAGCCCCCAGACCCCGACAAGGGGGACAAGTCCCCCCTGCATGGAGGCGTGTATAGTCTTCCTAGGCTATACACTCGGATGAAACAAGACATATGAATCAGGAAGATAATCAGGATCCACACCCAACACCTGAAAGTAAATGTTTCTTATTTGTAAGCTTCCATGGTTATTAGAAATTGAAGAGAATGAATCTAGAACTTGTTCCACATTTTCATTTTTAGGTCTACCCTTCGACTCCAAATAGAACTCATCATTGGGACAAAATGATTGTTACACAGTAATTTGTCACCATCCCCGCAATCCCCGTCTCGCCCATTGCAGGTTCATTTATGTGACCAATAAGCAGTGTCATGCCTTGCAAATATCATCATTGCATCCCTTTCCATGAGGACAACATTTCTTCTGTTGATCATTTCCTGAGCAGACCCCTAAAAACACATGTTTTTTCCTTGGCGCTAGTAGCCCGTTATGTACTCGCGCCAATGGGGGAAAATTAACACTGAGCCCGCGCCAATTGGCGCTCTGTCCCAGTTAAGCAACCGCGCCACTCTGCTTTTGGAAAGTTTTTTAAAAAAGGAGGCGAAGTTTCGATTACAACAACTTCGTGGATGAGTCATCAGAAGTGGTTTCGCCTGAATAACCATGGCCTTCCTCCTTTGGCCTCTTGTTTCCACCTTATGGGGAACCTCCCAAGGGATAAGGCCTCCCTTCCACTATTGTAGGGATCCCAACCTCCTCCTCCCCTCTATAAATATAGCCTTCATCCATTGATGAAGGGGCTGAAGGGCTGAAAGTCTTGAAGTGCCTAAGCTTTGAATCTCCAAATTCCCGAGAGCCTTTGTGCCGTAAGAGCCCTCTTTCTTCCCTTAAGGCCGACTCAAGTAAGGAGATTATCGTCGAGAGACTCTGGAGAGGTTTGCCCTTTCCCTGGCGAGCTTTGCGAGACATGAACGACTGGAGACCCATCTGAAGGAGACCACGGCGTCAGAACATTGGTTGTAATCTCTTTCGATTGTTATTTAATGAATGATTACGATTATGGTTCCACTCTGTTTTCGATTATGTTAATATGAGTAGTATCCTTTCTGACTGATATTTAGTTGCGTATGCTGGATTTTATGCTTGTATCTATTTGTTTCTTGCATGTGCAAGTGTCCATCCATGGAGATCGTGGAGGATCGTGATCTACCGAGGCTGAGGAACGGGAATGCTCTCTTCTTCAGATTGTAGCATTGGTTTCCAGGTAGGCCTCCATCTTTGGTCTTTTCATTCGTAACTAGGAACTTGCATCGTAACATTTCGTGATTGTTGCTAGACCCCTGCTGGGCTAGTAGGGATCGCCTCTGTCCGCAGAGGGGATTTACCTTCTCAACAATTTGGCGACTCCGCTGGGGATCGTCTAGTTTTAATTGTCTCGTTTTGATTGTTTCGTGGTTTTCCTTGCTTGGTTGGCCTTTTGGGCTGGCTCTTCTTGTGTTTTGGCTTTTGGTTCAACCCTAGAGGATCAGATCTGACCTCTGCCTTTCCGAATTTTCACCTTTTAATGGTTGTCTTGATTGGCGCGGTTTTTAGCCTGACAGTCGCGCCATCCCTTGTCTGGCGCGGATTACAGCCAGAAAGTCGCGCCATTTCCTGTAGGTGGTAGGGTTACCCTTGTTCGGAAGTTCCTTTTGGTCAGTATTTGGCTTCTGGGTTTGTTTTAGATTCTGCTTGAAGTGGTGAGTCTGGTCTTGGTTGGGAGAAATTCTTTGTTTTTTCATTTTCAGGATTTGGCGCTTATTTTCAGTTAGCAACCCACGCCAATTGGCCATTGGCGCTAGTTGTCAATGTACAAGTCGCGCCAATTGGCGCTAGTTGTCAATGTACAAGTCGGGCCAATTTTAGGATGTGTGAAATTTGAGATTTTTTCCCTAAATCCTTCACCAGTGTGTCTTTCCCTTCCTGCCTTTCCTCTGTATGAGCATAGATTACATTGCTCATTGTTTGGAATGTCTTCTTTCCATGATTACTTGATGTAAAAGGGAATGAATGCCTTGTTTTGATCTCATTCTTTGGAAGTCCTCTTTGTGTTTTGTCAACTTTTGAGGAATTTTGTTACAAAGTGTTTTGAAACAACGATTGCATTCTTAGTGTTTATTTACATCTCTTTTGCATTCATCCTTCATTAAGAAGCTTTGCGTTTATTTAGTTTTCGTCTCAAAGTGTCCTTTTTGTTAAAATGCATTAGATCACATCGCATTGAAAAGTATTTTGAGATTTATCATTGAAATTAGATCACATTGTTTAATGATTGAGAGCTAAAAATTGCTTTGTGTGCATTCTCTTTCATTGAAAGCATGCATTAAGTAGATTCTCGTTTCATCGAAAAATGCATTGAGTGCATTCTTATTATTTGAAAAGAAAAAGGAAATTGTGCATAGATTACAATTGCATAATTTTCGGAAAAAGAATTTAGCATAGATTACATTGCATAATTCGCCTCGTTGAATGTTTTAGAATACTTTTGGATAGTGAAAGTCATCTAGTTTGGAAAAGTTTCGTTTTTAGTTTTGCTGTTTGTTGCATCATTGTTTGAAGCTCTTCCCTTAACTAGATAGCATTCATTGAATTGAAAAGTTTTCTTTTCTCATGTAGTTGCATACAAGAGATTGTCATATGACATACGGTAGGGCCTTCAAACCGAAACATAATTGAAGATCAACCATAAAATTTACTCAATTTACCTAAGGAAGCATTGAAACATTAACGAATATTTAGAGGTCTAGGCTAGAGACGTGTTCCGGCGTCGTTAAACCTAGTAGCTGTCATTCGCCTCTTAGCTTTAGACAACACTAGTATGGACTTGTGCTCCCCGTACCATCGCGTATATAAAGGGAGACCCCACTAGGTTGCTATCCTTTATCCATAGGAAGCCGAGTCTGCTGCCTTATACCCGTGATACACCGAACACAGCATTCGGGGAGATTGCCTGCACGTACGTTAATTCCTTGGTTGATTTCTCTTTCATTTTTGAAACCAAGGTGTATATTGCAGTTCACAGTTATTTGGTACACCCTTTGCCTAGCATTCCTGAGTAGTCAGTTCAATATTTTCTGACTCTTCAAATTTGAAAAGGTCATCAAGCGCTTGTCCTTTCACGCTTGCTTCCAATCTGAAAGTGATAGAGTCACCTTTTGCCTGTTTCTTGACTCTTAAAATATGAAACGGTAGAGTTTTGTTTTAATGTTTTGAAAATTAACTGCCCACGAAATATTCCTGGTTAAAGTTAGTTTCCTTAGGGTGTTGTTCTGAAGATCGTTTCTGATGGCAACTTTTCCAGAGTTCACCAACCAAGGAATCCCCTCCGATGGGAATCCTGGTCCGTTTCCTCCCTTTGGAAATGTTGGTTCTCCTTATATGGCAACATTGTCCCTTCCTGGGTTAACTGTTGGGTTGCCTGTTTGGTTGTTTTCAACCTCTGTGGTCCCGAATGTCTCGGCTACTGTTCAATCAGTTCCTCCGCCTGAACAACATCATATTGATTCCAAGGTGGACCTCTCCCCTTCTTCGCCTTTTTCTGCGTCCTCCTCTTCTACTTCGCCTGGTGAAAGTCTGGATTCGAGTAACCGGGTGGCTAAGAAGAAGAAGAAGAAGACAAAGAAGAAGAAGTCTGATAATGGAGAGGCTAGCTCTGTGGCTATTGCGCCTAAGAAGTCTCCTCTTGATAAACCTCCCAACCCTCCACAGAAATTCAAGTTCCCTTGCATGTTGTGCACGGGAGACCATCTTCTTCGAGACTGCCCTGGTATCCCCAAGGTGCTCGAAGCATGGTCCGACGGCCGTCCACCGTTGCCTTTGACCTCCGGGAGCCAGGTTGGGGGCTCGTCTTCAACTGGTGCTGATAAGACTCCTAAGAAACAGGGTAAGATCACCAATCCCTGTAAGTTGTGTGAAGGGCACCATGCCATTCACCTTTGTCCTTATATGGATGAAGCCAAGCAAGTTTTGGACAACCCAACCGGTTCTACACCACGCCTTCCACCTGGTTATAATCGGCTTTCTTTGAGTCCTCCGCCAGCTGATCCTACGATTGGTCAAGAGTCATCCTTGGTCGATCCCACTCCCCAGAAATTCAAATTCACGAATCCGTCCCTGACCAGCCATTGGTTGTAGGATCGGTTGAACTGGCCCCGTCCGTGGTGCACCAGGTCTTTTCTGTCGAGAGTGGATCTCACACCCCCCATGTCCTTCTGATTTCTTTAGATTCCTCAGACTTGGAGAAAGATTCTCCTGTCCCTATATCTCAAGAAGTTGCTCCTCCACCTCCCGTGATGGAGATCCTGGAGGATACTCTTCCCACCTTCGAGATGGAGGTCGTGGAGGATGCTCCTTCCTCTTCCGTAACACCAGGGGAAGACCATCTCGGTTCGATGGTAGCCCCTCCGAGTAGTTTGGTCGCTTCCTTTGATTGGAATCAATTTTCAGGATACCGCCTTCTGTCTTATGTGCCTTTCAAGATCACAGTACAGGCCTTTGGTTTGGTTGTACCCAACACCATTATAGACGAAGGCGCGTCTGTTAGTATCCTGTCTTCAACTACCTGGCAAGCTTTCGGTTCGCCTCCGCTTGCGCCTTTTACACAGAATCTGTTGGCGTTTAACAGAAGAACGAGTCAACCGTTAGGGATCCTTCCAAGGTTACCTGTTACTTTGGGAGGTAAAACCATCCATATGGACGTGATGGTTGTTCCAGGCCCCTTGGATTTCAATCTGCTCTTGGGGCGCGATTACACCTATGCCATGGGAGCGCTTGTCTCCTCCCTTTTTCGTGTGGTCTGTTTTCCACATGAAGGACGGATCGTGACCATTGATCAGCTTTCATTCTTTGGTCCTGATATGGCAGCTGGTCCGCCATAATCCCTTCCTGGTTTTTATCCACCCGTTGTATCTGCCTCACCACAGGTCAACTATGTGGCTACCTACCCCGTGCCTGTGCTCAGTGATGGTGTCGTTGTGCATCAAGTGCTGGGGGCATTGGGTCCTGACTTCCAGGATGTTTTCCTTCCATCGGGAGTGGAACTCTTGGAAGCGCTGACTTCTTGTTCATTATGATGAGGTCATCAGAGCATGGTTCTTTTCCTGTGTCAAGCTCCTTAAAAAATGAAACAAGTTGGTCAGAGCAGAGTTCCTTGTCTTGTGTCAAGCTCCTTAAAAAATGAAACAAGGTTGTCGGAGCAAAGTTCCTTGTCTTGTGCCAAGCTCCTTAAACCATGAAACAAGGTGTCACGAGGATAGTTCTTTTAATGTGTCAACCTCGTTAAAACAATGAAACACTTTCCCGTTCAATTCGAGTCTTTGTTGAGATCTCGTAAAATCCCAGTCGAGTCTTTCTCTTGATCTCGTAATTTGAACCTTCACTCCATCTACCTTTCATATGGATTGAAGCTTGGGGGGCATGTACCTCGAATTGAGTCACCATGATGGGGGCATGCTTACTTTTTCAAGCATAGTTTATCTTTGTTTCAAGCTTGTGTAAAAATGAAACCAACTTCAAGCAGAGTTTTCAGATTTCAAGCTTGTGTAAAAATGAAACCATTCCCATTTTACCTCTTGTAATTTCCATTTTATCAGCCTGTTTTTGCCAGATGAGCCTTGGTATTCTCATTCCATCGTCACTATCTGCTTGGCCGATCATATGCCTTCACTTGGTTGTTTTACCCGTTCCTGAGGAACCGCTGCAATGAGTGGTCTTGTTAACCAGCCTCTTAACCTTTACTTGTTCTGAGTAGTTCCATCATTACCGGAACCAGTAGCTACCCTTTATACCACTCGTTCCTCCAGGAGGAGTCAACTTTCAGCTCTTTTCTGACTCTCTAAACATGAAAAGATTGCCGAGGCCCTTGTCGTTTCGATCTCGTTAAAATGGACACGAATCGACATCTACCCAGTATATGTTTACCCCTTTTTCGGGCTGGGATAGATTGATTACGAAAAAGGAATACCATAGCCTATCGCGACTAGGAGGTTTTCTCGGATATTTTTTTCTACCTTTTCGGGTCCGAGGAACTATCTACGAAAAGGGACCGCTGGAGTTTACTTTTCTGCCGTCTCTTCAAACTCTCTAAACATGAAAAGACGCTGAGTTCTCCCTTTGTCAGACTCGTTAAACCCTGATGACATCGGATCCAGTCGAAATGACGTTTTCTGAGTTCCTCCTTCCTAGGACTTGTTAAATGCACAAGGATGGATTCGCCCAAAGGGCGGACTTATATTACAAGCATATGCTATCCCCTTCAAGCTTGTTATCAAAAATAATTGGGGTACTCGCCAGAAATGGTGGGGGAAAAATGGAACCATCATCGTTGTCGTCGGCAGTATGTCGCTCTTGAACATGGCACTTGTCTGCATTCGTGTCGGGTTGGGGACATCTCATCTCGTTTCTTCACTTTGCCTCCGTGGGTTTGGATAATCCCTTTTGACCTCTCCTCTTCTCATTGCCTCGTCACCATGACCTCTGATCCGTTGATGTCAAATACTGCCAAGTCCACTGTCGTGTCGTTTCTATGTTCAAGAGAAGTTGGCCTCTGCAAATATCAACCTTCCTCTGATTCTCATACGATCCTGATTCACAACAAAAACATCATGTTCCTCTGTCTCGTGTCGATGATGTGGGAAACATTATGGCCCACCTTCGATCAAGGTCACTTCCTGTCGACTACAGCTCATTATCCAGGAAGTTGATCTAGAGACTCCTTCATGGTACCTTGGAGCCTGCATGCCTCAATGGCAGGTTCGTCGCATTCAACGAGGGGTTTTCATCATTGGCCTCCGATCGAGTGATTCTGCGGGTGTTCGATGCCAACTCATTGATTCACACACTGTAGATTGTACCTGTAATACCTTGAGGGCCATTGTCATTATTGGAGGTTCCTCTCGCGTCTGTTAACATCTCTCATCATTGGCTGGTAATCAGACGATGTTCTTGCATGTTCGACTTCAGCTCACATATTCGCATGCTTGAACTTGTACTTTTTTTGGGTCGAGATGGAGCGCAAGACCCTGGATTGTGTCTGTTGTAATCCAGGCTGCGATTGTGGATTATTATCATTATGTATATGACTCACTGATTGGATGGCTGCGACCATACCTGAGTCTATTTATTTGATCCTCGCTGGATGGCTGCGCCCATACCCTGGATCCGGATTATACTGTACTCTGTTTTGTATGGCTGCGCCCATACCGCATATACATCATGTACTTGAGATATTAGTTGTATTTTTCTACGCAGGTTTTCCGACGGCGGAGCTTCAGTCGGCATGTTCTCGTAAAGCATTTCACCCCTCTCTCTCTTTCGGGCCTCAAGCTTTAGGGGGCATCTGTTACACAATAATTTGTCACCATCCTTGAAATCCCCGTCTCGCCCATTACAGGTTCATTTCTGTGACCAATAAGCAGTGTCATGCCTTGCAAATATCATCATTGCATCCCTTTCCATGAGGAAAACATTTCTTCTGTTGATCATTTCCTGAGCAGACCCCTAAAAACACCTGTTTTTTCCTTGGCGTTGGTAGCCCATTATGTACTCGCGCCAATGGGGGAAAATTAACACTGAGCCCGCGCCAATTGGCACTCTGTCCCAGTTAAGCAACTGCGCCACTCTGCTTTTGGAATTTTTTTTAAAAAAGGAGGCGAAGTTTCGATTACAACAACTTCGTGGATGAGTCATCAGGAGTGGTTTCACCTGAATAACCACGGCCTTCCTCCTTTGGCCTCTTGTTTCCACCTTATGGGGAACCTCCCAAGGGATAAGGCCTCCCTTCCACTATTGTAGGGATCCCAACCTCCTCCTCTCCTCTATAAATATAGCCTTCATGCATTGATGAAGGGGCTGAAAGGTTGAAGGGCTGAAAGTCTTGAAGTGCCTAAGCTTTGAATCTCCAAATTCCCAAGAGCCTTTGTGCTGTAAGAGCCCTCTTTTTTCCCTTAAGGCCGACTCAAGTAAGGAGACTATCGTCGAGAGACTCTGGAGAGGTTTTCTCTTCCCCTGGTGAGCTTTGCGAGACGTGAACGACTGGAGACCCATCCGAAGGAGACCACGACGTCAGAACATTGGTTGTGATCTCTTTTGATTGTTTTTTAATGAATGATTACGATTATGGTTCCACTCTATTTTCGATTATGTGAATATGAGTAGTATCCTTTCTGATTGATATTTAGTTGCGTATGCTATATTTTATGCTTGTATCTGTTTGTTTCTTGCATGTGCAGGTGTCCATCCGCGGAGATCGTGGAGGATCATGATCTGCCGAGGCTGAGGAACGGGAACGCTCTCTTCTTCAGATTGTAGCATTGGATTCCAGGTAGGCCTCCATCTTTGGTCTTTTCATTCGTAACTAGGAACTTGTGTCGTAACATTTCGTGATTGTTGCTAGACCCCTGCTGGGCTAGTAGGGATCGCCTCTGTCCGCAGAGGGGATTTACCTCCTCAACAATGATCGAGGGAGGAAGGAGTGAAATGGTGAATAAATATAAGGAAATATAGGGAAGAATAAAACATTAGATTGTATAGTTGTCAGCTTAGAAAAAAACTAAAAACCTAAAGAAAATAAAATAATAAAGAGATAAAGAAATAATTTTAAAACAAATTAATAACTTAAAATTATATTTATTCTAACATGTATTAAGTTTTTATTAAAATAATGATTGTTTGATGGACATAAATATGAGATAGCTTTCCTAAAGCTTAAAAATTCAATAGGATGTGTCATGGATTTTGGCTTGTAGCACTTTAATAGGTTTGTATTCTACGAAATTTTAAGAGAGAATTTTACAATATGATATTTATAAGATTAATTTGCAAATGTTAAGGTCCATTTGAAGGGACTAGATGAGGAGACATGGTAAATTTATTAGGGATTAAATCCTTAGTTCATCAACTTCTCTCTTGCATTCGAAAAGAAATTTCCCTAATGATGGAATCTGTCAAATGTAGAAGATAAATAGGTTAATCATTGGAAAATAGTTTAGTCTTTCTAATTATCTTTCAACGTGAAATTTTTAGTCTAGTTCATGGATTTACACTAAATCCCCACTAAGGTTAGACTCTCTAGGTTGACATTAGCAAACACACATCATGAGTGACCAAAAATGTGTGTTGCCTCTTTTAACACTATAAAGTTGTCCATGGCAATTCGAAGCTTCTTTACAATCCTTCACGGTGTATCTTCCTTTGTAACATTCAATCAAAAATTTTCATTCTAAGTGACGATGAATGTCTTATACCTTATTTCTTCCATTTTTTTTTTGCATTGTATCAAGATTTCTTCTCTATAAATTTTATGAAAATGTTAATATAGGGTTATTTTTCAATAACTCTCTCTTCTATCATATTAATCTAAAAAAAATATTATTATATATGTTAATGCTACAAACAAATAATTTTATTATGCTTCTCTTATTAGGGGGAGATTTGAACATGAAGCTGAAGAAGGTGAAAAAACCCAATTTTGCAAAGTTATGAGCCTGCATGACAGCAATAGGAGGAGGGAGCACTGCTCCCTCCTATCACAATGTCCTATTTGATAGAGGAAAATGAAACCAAGGTGGGTTTTCGGCCCATTCTGACAAGACTGGGGATATTGCACAAGGATACAACTGAACAGAATCAAAGAAGGATTCATATTCACATGGTGTGAATTCCAAAGCATCTAACAGAGGATATTCAAATAACGGTATGTGTCAGGTAATGTCGGGCCCAAATGGATCCTATAATCCCATGACTAATAATAATCCTAGTGTTGTGATTATAGATCCAAAGACCCAAGCACTCTGAGACCATATGACGCACTAATCTATAAATTTATGGGGGTCTGGCCTAATGAAAGTGTTACGGACCTACATCTAATAAATTTGGAAACCCAAAGGGGAAGTAGACCTCCATCTAGGTTCCAAAGGTTTCTTTGCGACTATATTTGCTAACCCGAAATATAAATACAAGGTCTTTGACGAAGGATTGTACTTCCTTTCCTCAACATGGTTGTATATGTGACCCTGGAAGGAAAATTTCACACCAAAGAAGGAAACCTTTACCTATGTTCTAGTGTGGATAAGGTTATATTCTATAGCTCTAGATTATTGGTTATCAACAACACTAGAAGCTATCAGGAACTTGCTAGGATTGGATGTATTCCCAGATTTGTAAATACAAATCTATCAGGAACTAGCAAGGTAAATACAATGTGTATTCCCAGATTTGTGTCGAATTGGATGTCTCGGGCTCTCTTATAGATGTGGTAACCCTATAATTCTAGCATGAAGTATGGTCATAGATCATTGAGTACAAGAAAATTCCTTTTCATTGTAGAAGATGCCACGAGCATGGACATATCTTCAGAGAATTTCCTCTCAATGTCAGGAAGAGCAGGCAAGATCTCATTCAGATAAAGACCTTGAGGGTTTCACAAAAGTGGGTGCAAAGGGTAAAACAGGAAGGAAACAATAGCCAATTCCTTCCAAGGAGAAAATGAATCAAAGAACCATTATGATGTCTTGGCTAAGGCAATCCTACAAGAGGAAACATCGACATGAAAATATCATGAAAAAAAGGAACAAGAAATGGTGATGCGGGATCCTCCAACCCACATAGAAAACTTAGGTAAGCCAGATCAACCACAAGTGAAGGATGAGGATCTAGGAAACCAAGCTCAGTCTCAAAATTCAGTCGAATATTTGGAAATGACTCCAAGAGAAGCAGGGATGTAAGATCGAGATATAAGGGAGATTGTGGAACAATAAGGATTAGATATGCCACATATGTTAGAAAAGTGGAAGGATCAAATAGTGGAAACGATCCTCAATGAAAAAATAGATCAGGTCCAGTACTTATTCCTCACACAGGAAGAAACCAGATTGAGAGGAACAAAGATATTGCATGGAGAATCAAAAGGGTTGTGAGTTAAAGTGTTGAGTTCCAAAAACATATAGACCCCCAAGTCAACTTAGAGAAAAAGAGGAAGGAAATATAACAATGTTATCCTCCATGAGCTTGAATCCTTTTTGATAAACTCAGGTAAGATGAAATCCTGGAACCCTAACTCCCCCCTGTTACAATGAAATTTTTAACATGGAATATAAGAGGCTTGAAAATTCAAAGAAAAAAAAGGATCCTTAAAGATAAGATGAAAACAGATAACCCAAATATCATTTTCATACAAGAGACTAAGTGTTAAGTCAAATGTCTGAAAATAACTGGTGGGAAATTTTTGGATAGATATGACTATGTAGATATAAAATATTAGAATGTTGCAGGGGAATCATAACCCTGTTGAACCCTCAAAATATAAATATCATCTCTTTTGAATCCACTCAGTACTCCCTCTCTATATTTATGTAAATTTTTGGTTTACCAAATCCAATACTTTGTATGGACGTGTATGACCCCCAAAGGATTGATGAGAAGATCAACTTCATCCTTATTTAGAAGAACTTTGATAAAGGATTCCACTCTTGAAATGGATATTGGTAGGGGATTTTAACATGATCCTCACCCTGGAATAAATTTAAAGAGGCACAAGGAAACTAGATCATGACTCATAGAGTTTTGAGAATTTTATTGATACCACGAAGTTGGTCGACAAAGAAGAAATAAATGGGATGTACACCTGGAATAAAAAAAGAGGGGGAAAATATTTGGTGGCCTCTCGTTTGGATAGATTTCTGGTTTTGAAGGAAATAATCCTCCAAGTAACCAGTATAGAGGCTAATATTCTACACTGCAATGGATCTGATCACTAGATTTTCCTTCTAGATGTTTAAATAATGGGAGCACCAACAAACAAACCTTCCATATTCGAGGTATTTTGGCTAGATGATCTCAATTTTGTGGAAAAAATGAAACAATGGTGGCAGGATGTGGGAGAATCCTGAGGCTCTAAAATGTTTAAACTGTAGAAAAAACTAAAGAAAGTTAAAGGTAAGATCAAACATTGGAATAGAAATGATTTTAGCAATATATTCCAACTTAAAAAAGAATTAGAAGAAAAATTTGAGATCCAAAAATATGTTTCCAAAGAGTGATATATGTTTCCGAAGAGTGATACAATGAAGAAAATAAAATTATGGAACACTCCCTCCAATGGAAATGGGAAGAGAGATTCAAACATGAGGGAAAATTATAGAAACAAAATTCTATAATACAGTGGCTATCGGAAGGAGAAAGGAATACTAAATTATTCCACAAAACAATTGTATCCCATAGGAACCATAATAGAATCCTAAAATTAAAAGATAGGGAAGGGAATATCTACCAAAACCATTAGGAGATAGAACAGATTATGGTTCAACACTTTCAAGAATTAGCAATGGAACCCTAAGGAGATAGATCAACTAATATCCAAAAAATATTGCAACATGTCCCAAGGATGATAAAAAAGGAGCATAATTCTAACTTTGTTAGGCCCATATACCTAGAGGAGGTTGAGCAGGTGGTGCAGGGAATGCCAAATGGTAAGGCACCAAGTTTAGATTTATTGTGGATTTATTTAAATCATGTTGGGATATTGTGGTCTGAAATATACACAAAGTAGCAGAAGACTCTTGCGGATTATAAAATGTTCTTAAATCCATGAATGCCACCCTCATCACTCTGATCCCAAAAGAAAAAGAAGAAAACTCCCCAAATAGATATCACCCCATTGCTCTCTATATGTCATATATAAGATAATCTCCAAATTCATATAAAATCGACTGAAGTCTTTATTGTCGATTATGATATCTGAAGAACAAGTAGGGTTTGTTGATGGGATAAAAATCCTAGATAACATAATCTAGGGACATGAAATTATATATTCCCTCAAAGCCAGGAAAAAATTAAGAATTGTCATGCAACTCGACACAACTAAAGCCTATGATAAAATGAGTTGGGCATATCTGGTGTAGAAATTATACAATATGCATGTATATCTTAGATTCACCCGATCTAACAATGTACTAAAGTTAAATACTGAATCGCTTCTACAAATATTTTGTGGAATTAAAAACACAATCGCTAATCACATGAACATGAAGAAAGATCAATCACACACAACACATATAATTTTCCAGGGAAAGATTACAAATAAAAAAATCCATTATATTCTATTGTATATTAAGCATGGATCATGAAACAAATACAATGTATTTCTCTTCTCACAAGAGCCTCCAACATTCAGCTATCTGTCTCACACTGTGATATGAAAAACTGACCAACACATGGCCAATTCGCAGCCTCCAGACAACCTGCCTGCCTTGTGCAATCCCTAATGGTAAAGATCCCTAAAAGATAGGAATTCTTACCTGCCTTGACTGCACAAGTATCATGGTCACTCCAATGGGTGTTTTCCTACATGTGTGCAAGTAGATAATCCTACAACTAATAGTCAACCTCCCTTCACCTAGAAGTCAACTAGGTCTCTATTGGATCTGACATGCATGCATCTAATAATAGTAAATCCTTAGTTTCATGTGAGATCACTAATTTTGAATTAATTAATATTTAATTCACTAAATCTCTCACTAGTGTATCTTGAGTTACAACTAGCACAACTGAGTTAAACTATTTACAAATTGCGTTAACAAATGCACCACTCACTAGTAGAATATGACTAATTAATTACTAAAAAAACGACTAAAATTTGCATATAAACGACTATTTTTCGGTCGGTGACCAATAGTAGCTAATTTACAATATCTTATAACGCGACCAACTTTGAGTCGTTTTTAGCTTATTCATTAATTGGTTATCTCAATTTTGTTGTCTAATAGTATATTTGGTCATTAATTTAGTCAATGATTTGGTCATTAATTTAGTCATTTATTTGATCATTAATTTAGTCACTGATTGGGTCATTAATTTGGTCATTGATTTAGTCATTGATTTAATCTTTGATTTGGTCATTAATTATCATAATTAATGACCAAATATACAACAAAATATATTACTATATGATCACCGTAGAAAACCAATTGATGACCAAAGAAATATGACAAAATTTTGGTCGTGTTATAAGATACTGTAAATTAGCTACTAGTAGTCATATATATGCAAGTTTTAGTCATAGTTTGAAACCAAGTAATGACCGAAGAAATATGACTAAATTGTGGTCATGTTATAAGATAGTGTAAATTATCTACTAATAGTCATATATATGCAAAATTTAGTCGTCATTTGTAATCACAAATTTATCATTTGCAATAGTCAATTATCTTTTTTTGGTAGTTTCATATTCACTATATAAACGACTAATTTAGTAGTTTATATTCATTTCATTTACTTTCGTTAATAATCATTATAAATGAATAATTTAGTCGTATATTCATTTTATTTTTGTTCATCATTAATCAATATAAACTACTAATTTAGTAGTTTCAAATTGATTTTGTGTTTATTATTAATCAACATAAATTAATTAGTATGATTTAAAAAATATCATACAATGTGCATGTTCATATAATATGAAAACACAAAGTTGCATATGTTAATTACAATACTAAACAATATCAAATGCAACTATAAATATTTTTAACCACATAAATTATATTATATGAAATGTTAAAGTATTACAATACGAGTTTCCAACTTAATATTGATTGGACTACAATTTACACACAAAATGATGTTTCATCACTTCAAAAAATTATTGTTGTGTTGTCAAGGCATTGTAGGTGAATTCAAAAACTCGAAAGACTTGACCATCAGTCTTTATATGTGTCTTACGTGGGATATTGGCTCTAAGGGTATCACCAGACCAGCTCTCCTCTCTCTATTTTTGCATTTGTTGCTCCAATGTTATTGCTCCCCTCTTTTTTCAATTCCTGCTGCTTACCATCAATACTGAGTTCATATTCTGAAAAAAAAAAAGATACAATGTAGAGTGTAAGACATGAAATACAATGAACACTAGAATATAAACTAAATTAGACTATAAATACTTTATACGACATATACCTCAACATCAACAATGTCAAAGCCATTTTTTCCCATACAAGTAAGAAACTCGAACAATTTTTCTTCATTGGGGTGATAATGGCCACTATAATGTGGCCAAATAACCTGTATAAACAAAGCAAATAAAATGTCACCATATATAGAAAAGAACACCTTAGTAACTTAGTATTAAAATTTCAAGGAAAGCTTAGGAAAAATCGTGTCAACTAAGTTATATGCTAAAAATCTCAAGCTGTAGATAACTTAGGTGTGATGTTTAGTCCTTGTTGTTTTATTCACAACAACATTTCATTTTCTAATGCATGAACTTAGTCAAGTACATAAACAACATGTACTCAAATAACAACATGAAAGTAAACTTTTATGATAGTCATGAAAATATTTTAACACAAAATAGCTATAAGGATTCCAATCAATATAGTGTAATACTAATTTCATCTTCAAGCTTTGGTTTTTGTTTAAATGAACATGATACTAAATATTTTCAATTTCATAGTTAAAAGACAAAACAAAATCAAAAGAAACATCCAAAATACAATCAAACGATAAAGAGAGGATATCATGGAATGGAAATTGAAATTATAAAAAAAAAATTACCTATCCACTGATGTCGTGTCTGGCATTCCTAAAATAGTTGCTTGCCCAAAATAACCATGAGGTGAAATAATCACAACATTAAAAACCATAGGAATTCCTACTAGAAACATTTCCAAAGTCGATGGCTCAAGTGGCTAAGCAATCTCTAGCAGCGAATGAACCATATCCAAGACGTGATATGCATTCTTTCCCCATCCTTTTTCCAATCACATTTCCTATAACCTGCCCACAACAGAGTCAAGTAACAATCAATCAAATACATTGACATTTGTTTTTATCTTTTATATCTATAAAATTTGAATCTGATTTGTTTTTGTTTCAACTTTGTTGAGATCACCTACTCTACAGTCAAAAATAGAAAATGAGCCATTATTAATACCTACTCATGGTCTCTTGTAGACATGATAGAAGAATAGGTTGAGCCATTAATTAGAATTGCAAAAATATTGAGGAAAGACTATTCATTATCTAGTTAACTAATTGCACATTGAACCCTATATGGATGAGTAGCCCTAAATAAAACTAGTTTTCTCTATCATATGCCTTGGAAAGACAAAATCAATAACATTGCTTGATATTTTTTGACTTGATGTTATAAATTCCTTCTTGGGCTACTCCTATTCCATAATGGATTTGTTTCCCAGGAAGGATGAAAATTTGTTCTAATGACACAGAATCAACTTAGTGGATTTTGACCCTACATGCACTAATTTTTGCAAAGATTTTGTAGATGCAATTACATAGTGATATGGGTCTGAAATAATCTCATTCTTGTCTAATTTTTTGGATTAAAGCCTGAAATGTTGAATTGAAAGCTCCCAAATCCTGCATGTGTATTTTAATTTGTCAGCAATTCTTAGTTGCTCTATTTGAATGAAGTCATAGAACAACTAGAAGAATTATATTGTCCTGCAAAGTGGTTGAGGGTTCTTATACTTTTGGAAACATTGCACAATTGTTTGTAATTCTTCCTTTGATATTTGATCCATCAATGCCTCATTACCCACTTGACCTACAAAATTGGGGAAATATGAAGTCATTTTTAACTCTCTCTTAAATTTATTCTATCATCCTCTTTATAAATTCCCTCAAAATGGTTTTTTGATGAGGACATTGCTCCTCGAGATGATACAACTTCTCATGAGGCAAAGTTCGTTGATAAACACCATCTTGAGGAAAATTTTCATTATAATTATGAGATGTTGAAGAGAGAAAAGATTGGCTATTTAGTAAAGGATATGCACAAATGTTAGTGATTTGGTACAAGGAAAGACATGGGCAGTAAGAGAATTGTGGAGATTACCTACAAGTCTTTTCCCAAATGTGACACGTGAGGATGTATGCGTATTAAAAAACTATATTTGAGAACATGAAACATTTTGAAGGAAAGACTATTTTGGATGTAGGCGCAAGAAGTTTGACGCAAGCTCCTGCACCCAACTCAACAATCCACCTGCTTACGTATAACTATGATCTATGCGCTTCCCACCTTGTCAACTGCAGTTGCTCCCATTCTCAGTCATATTGTACCTGACAACATGTCACTGTGACTTCAACTAGGCTACTCGACCACATGTGTGGTGGCTACTAAACCTGCACTGACACAGGTCTACCTGGCTTTGATAGCACTCCTCCATCCACAAACTAATTATGTTGATAGATTCCCTTATATCGGTCATTTGTGTGTCTTTTCCCTCATGATTTCTCAACAGCTGAGTGGTGTTGACTAGTCTAGCACGTGTTGCTTCCTTCTTAGTGAGTTGTCACCTTATGCTTCTTGTGGTTTTGTTTTTTTCGAGTGCAGGCTTGTGTGCATGCCACAGTTCATCCACCAACGACTTTTGACCATACCTTCCCACCTCTCCTAGCAAACTACTCTTGAAATTACGTGCTTCTTCGAGCTGATGCTGGTAGATCCTTTTCTGCCAACTAAAATGTCACCCACCCCCTCTTCGCGCAATTTTATTTTCCTATTGGAAACATGGTTTGACCCTTATTTCAACCACTTTGTTTTCGCCATGATTGACACAACCTTATCACTTGTTGAAATTCAACATTTGCAGTCTTCGCACCTCTGTCACCTGATGAGTATGAATTCTTAAACTCTATTCTGTCATTATCTAAAACATTTATTTCCTAAACACATGATTTTGCAAACAAACGTTTTTTTGCAGCATAAGTCCTTGTCAAAATTTTGTCTCTCATACCAACTGGCATTCGATCAGAACTGCAACCTGAAATCGGACATACACCTATTCATCTATTACTCAGAGATGTGAATGGTGGAATATTTGCTAGAGCTCTCTTAGCATATGGCAGAGGCTAAGCTCTCCCTCCTATTCCCTTTCCAAGACCTCCCTTAGGACCAAGAGTCAAGTGGCCATCATTAGAAGCTCAGTGTGTTGAAGGGCTTGGCATAGACTGATTTTCAAATTAAGCCCAATCCATAATCTAATAATCTTGAATGGTGAATCCATAGTCACGTGTTCCCATATGGGGTTGTGGCCCTTTAATCCCACCCATATGTGGAAGTGAACCCATTTGTGCACATGCCATGTAAGGTGGCATCACATGTCCTCTCACACCATGATCAAGTGGTGTCACAAGTCTCCGACCTGCATGTCCCATATTGGTACCTCGAGAGTGGCCTCCCTATCCATGTAGTTCTTGCACAACATCATGATGCACTTCCTCTATTTTCTTAGGGCCCTCAACTTTCCACCTTTGTTGACATCCATTCCTCCTCAAATCAATCAGATCCTTCAACATGAACCTCAACCTAGAGGGAAGCCCTTGGGTATTGGACATTTTTGTCATCCTATCAAAGTAAGCATCAATATGTTCCTTGGCCTTTGAATGGTCAATCATATGACCAATAGTGCTCATCAGTTTTCACAAAGCTTCAATATTTTTGTCCTTTGCATGCTGAAATTCACCAACTAATTTCTTGATGAATGCATGCATAATTCTTTTGGTCAACATACTTTCTTTATGAAGCTCACCAATAAACCTTATATTTCCTAGCATATGTCATTGGGCTGCAACATTCTTCTCCCATATTTATTCTACTAAAAGGATTTTTTCGCCATCCTCTTCTTCTTTCTTAGCCTCTGCCTCTTCTCTTTCATCTTTTTCAAATTCTTCCTGACATTTGTTCAAAATAACTCGCTTTAAAACAACCTTCTCATTATCTTCATAAAATTCTGGTAATCCTACAATAAGCTGAAAACGGAATTTTGCATACATTTCACAAAAATTTAGCTCCATGAAGGCTTTGTCAAATATTTGAGATAATATACCATGAAGATATGATGCAGAGTCAATTTTCACATCTTTGACCTGTTCAAAAAGTTTTTGAAATTTTTGGGGCATTAATTTATCAAGGATGGATTTAATTTGTCATTTTTTCAACTAATCCTCATCAGAAACCTTGCCCACTTTATATCAGTTCTCTGATTTATGAATTGTGGGCAGAGAAGGATATGGAGGAGGAATCAAACCCTTCTGCGAACTAGAAGGATGCTGCCACCTTTCAGCATCATAATTATTTCTCACTAGTCCAACTTGTGGAAATGGTGCTTGCACATCAGGCCCTCTAGGAAGGATGCCATTCATACTCATTTGTGTTGCACAAGTATTTCTTGCAGAGCCAGTATTATAACTTTGGCCAAGTTGAAACACAGAAGAGGAACCACTTAGACTTGCATCCATCCACATATCACAGCCAGCAGCAAAAGCATCCACCGGCTTGGCCCATCTATCATAATCCAAACTGGCCATATTTCTACCACGGTGTTTAAGTAGATAATTCCCACTCGAATGCCTTTCAAGACCTCTTGCAGTGTTTGCTAATGCATCTGCCTCTCCTACATGACTTGCAAGTGCTTAGGAATTTCCAAGTAGTTCAACAGTGTCCGGACAAATTTCAAAATGATTTGGTAGATCTTTGCACTAATCCTTGATCGTCAAAAAAAAATCACTGGAGTAATTTCTGTCTCCTGAACATTTAGTAACTAAAATAGCTACTTTACTCATAGGATTTGAAAGCTCAGCTGCATCTTCCCAGTCATCCACTACTTTCAAAACTTTCTTCTCAATTTCTTTTGAAGAAGTCTTACTCTTGACAACATAAGTTTTTACTTTGGATGGTTCTGGAAGGTTCACATCTTCCTCCTTCTCCTCTTGAACCTTATAAGCATTATATAATTCACCAATGGGAGCTGTAGCATTTTACTTACTAAAAAATTATTATTATTTTTCTTCTTGTTGACAACTACCTTGGCAACATCACCAATATTTGCAACATTATTCTTCACAGAAACATTCGAAGAACCTTCATTCTCCTTTTCTGAAACTACTACCAAAAATGCTGAAAATTTTGGTGCCTCTAAGCTGGTTCTTGTGTTAGAGAAACCTCCAAAAAGTGCACCAAATGGAAAAAATGTCCCAAAACGTTATTAGAAGAAAAACATGGCCAACAACCTACAAAAGACATACAATCAAATGAGACGAATGATAAATGACAACTAAACAATATGCAACCAATACCATCTAGTGTTGTCGAAACTATTGAAGTAATGAGCATATACAGATTTGTTAGATTTATAGGTTAATGATTAATCATAAGAAACCAAAAAAATTGTATTCACACAAATGACAGCTCTAATACTTTTGAACATTCAAGAGGATGAATAGGGTTTAAAAAATAGTGTCTGAGGTACTTTGTGTATAAATGTACATAATTCTATTTTAACTCAGAAAAATCAAAATAAAGTCATTGTATTTCATTTCTGGAATTTCTGGGCAGAAATAAATGGATTTGCTATACTTTTTCTAAGTTCATAAATACTTAGAAATTTACTTCTTTTAGTAGAAAAATCAGATCAGTGATTTGAATATAAATCTGGGTTTAGTGTAGAATTTTTTATATACCAATAAATTTTCAGATTTTTCTATGCCCAAGTTTTGGAAATATTGTTATTTTTCTATTATCCCTATTTGGGGATATTACATGCTACAATTGGTAAAAGAAAACTCTAGCTATTTGGAATGCTAAATTTGAACAATAGTTCTAAATTTGGGACAAGAATGCGTCTAGTATATGCAAATTGGAAGCATGCATGTGCCCTCACTTTCTCTCTCTATATCATTTCCACTTTCCTTCCACAACAAATTAGTGTCCAGCCATCACTTTTCTCTCTCTTTGTTGCACATAGGAAACTAGGAAGATGGATTTGTTGGAGCATATCATTACATGGTATAAATCAGTCCTATTGATATTCCATCAATGTTAGAGAGCTAATTGAGAAATAGATAAAAACTATAAATGCTTTATTTGCAAGGAAAGTGTTCTCCACCAAACCTTGTCTCTCCCTCAGCATCTTAAACTTTTGATTTTCTAGGATCTTTGTAAAAATATTTGCAACTTGTGAATATGAAGGAACGTACTCAAGAACGACCACCCTTGTAGTGTAATTAACACCAAAATTTAGAGAAATCACATAAATGTATTGAAGAACCCAATAACACAAGAGAAAAGATAAATAAACCCTAAGAAAGATATATTGGATGATAAAAAATAGAGAGCTATGTTTACTTTCCACTTCAAGGGGGAAACTTGCAAGAGGAATTCTCCAAATACATACATAATTCTTGACAAAACATTACATATCCTTATAATTAATATATAACTATCCATAGAAAATCTTATCTATCTATGGGCCCACTTATAATGGGAGCCTACTAGCTATTTTGGGCCTTACTAACAAAGTTGGTCCTTTTTACAATGACTGATTGTTAACTAACTATTCAATGGGCCTTATGCAGTGTCGAAGGTGGCCTCATATGTTGATAAATATAAAGTATTTCTTCAATGGGCCTTATGTAGTGAAGGTGGATAGCTCTAATGTTAGATTTGGTGCCAATATTTTTTATTTACTAATAGCTCTAATAGCTAGTAACACCATTGCTTGCTTTCCTTCCTCTGTATACCATGCTAGCGCACCCAAGGGAATGCTAGATTTGTTTCCACTTTTCATCAAGCGCACTTAAGAGGAACTAATTTTGATAGGTGGAAACTAGACATTCCTAAGACATTTGAGGGACATCTGCCCATATTTAGGAGAATTTAAATCACCAATTTTCTAGGATGTGGGTAGCATCCCAAAAGAAAAATAGATGTCCCCAATAGTTGCCTTGTACCTCATGGACAGGGAAACACTAAATTCTAAGCCAACCCACTTTCATTTTGCACATAATGATGGCCGGATCCATTCAAGGTGGATTGACAGTGAGCATAGATCCACTAATTGATCCATCAGGGGATGCATCCCTTAGGGGTGGGACACATCCTTAATGCAACTAGGTCCCATCTAAGATAACAGAAAAAAGGATTAAAAAAAATCTCATGAACACATGAGAATGGACTATATCATTTATCAGTGATAGAAATAGAACACATAAAATCATAAAAGAATTTCATCTAACATAGTTATGTATGAATACTTGAGTCTTAGACTCTTACAGAAATTGTCACATGTCATTTCTGATGTATGTATGAGTAATTGTCAGGGTAGGTGTCCCCATGTGTGGGTGCACATCTCACATATTTGGTAGGGAAATGACAACATATCCTCCCAGATTGGTGGGCATCCCCAACCAATAAATAAATTCATGATTGGTGGACCCTATTACCCATCATATGGCATGAGAATTAATCCTGTAGAAGACTGCACCCAAGCAGGCTATACTTGGAGGATTTTGGCCCTCTGGCTTGTTACCTTTCATGTTATAGGAGGCCTACAATTATGAATATTTTCAATACTCTTGTCATTTCCATCACAAAGGGAGGAGAAGAAAACTTATGTTTTGGGCTACAGGCATAAGAGGGCTAGCAACGTGGAGAAGAGGGCAGTTCAGGACACTCTTGGTGACTGTTATGAAGGTCAATTTTCTATTCTAGAGGGTCGAGGAAGAGGAGATAATTTATGTATGTTTTAGGGTATGTTAGGGTTTTTAGACCCTTGGAAGAGACAGTTGCATCCCTAGATGGCTGTTGTGGGAAGGCCACAGGCCTAAAACAACCTAAAAAGAGCTGTGCATGGCAGTGTTAGGGTTGGTTCATGCCCAGGATAGTAGAGTTGAGGAGGAGGGTACTTCCAAAAGGCAGCCACTTTCTTCTAGAGCAATTCTGGGAAGAATCGAAGGCTAGAAGAATGGACTGTGTAATGCCCTAACTAGGGCTAGATTGCAGCAATGAAGGAGCTAAAAACATTGAGCTTAAGGTATGTATTTTAGTGCATTCTTGTAGATGTTGGATCCTAACTTGTTGATCAGTTTTAAATCATGATAGGGTAGCATGTGGAAGTCAATGAGGAGGGGGCAGATCTCATGGTTAGATTCCCTAAACCAGTGATAGTTTCCACAGTGATTTGGCAGCAAACTCGGAGCGAGAGTTTGTCAAGTATTCGGTCAAAGTGATGACTATTGTATGGATCAGTTTCATAGGCAACTTGAGGAGGCCTTAGGAGTTGTTTGGAGGAAAAATTTGGAAAAGGAATTCCAAAGTGATCTTCATTGCTACAATACTGAAAAAAAGGAGGTTGTGATTTCTTGCCGAAATCATATTATGATCTTCTAATCATGGGCTATCCATACACTCAAACATGAGATCCACATCAGGTATCAAACCAAGATACTGTTCCAAGAGCTACAACAATCCCCAAATTGTAAACATCATTATAAAGGGTCAAAGGAAGCCCATTCTTACCTAAAAGGAGGCTAACCATATTAGATGGTTTGTAGGATATCTAGCTTACAATCAAGGAGAGTACAAAAGTGTTCAACCAGATGATGGCTTTCATGTCCCTACAACAACACTTTGTAAATATCCCAAGTAGTAAACGAACTTCGTAGTGCCAAAATTCCTTCTATGTCAGCTGGAGGAACCAACCCTATTACTTTAGCATCAATGCTATCAAACCTCTCTTTCATCCAACAATATCTACTTAAAGTAGAGATGATGTTGGCAATCAACCTTTTGATGCAATATCTCAAATTGCATAAGCATTTTTTAGGCATGTTGCTCAGATGAGTAGTTATAACTTATAAAGAGTCTAGACATGCATTTTGGTACATTTTCATGTGTTATTTTGAAATAAAATTACAGTCAGAATTAAAGCTCTCCTACCTGCTTATCTTGGATCTTACTAATGAGACCCTTTCCAAACTGATTCATGAAATATACAAGTGGTAAGTGAGCAATATTATAGACAATTTTAGATATTTCTAAAGCATATCAGGACATGAATTTCTTGTTATATTTGAGAGTAACTATTGGTGTTCAGTCAACACATGACACAGAGGTAGTTGGATATGATCAAGATAACGATGTTGCAGTGCTATGGATGAATGCGCCAAAAGATAAATTGATACCCATGGCGGTTGAAATTTCTACAAATATTTTTGTAGGAAAAAAAGTGTATACAATTGGGAATCCATTTGGTTTGGATCACACCTTGATGACTGTTATCATTAGTGGGCTTTCCAAGTAGATAAGTTCAGCTGAAACTGGCCATCCAATACACAATGTGATTCAGACAGATGATAAAGGACCATTGGAGGTCCTCTTCTTGATAGTTTAGGAAATTTTATTGGCATAAAAAACTCTATGTACTCTCCATCAAGAGCATCACATGGTGTGGGATTTTGAATTCCAGTAGATCTGTAAGTGTCATTGTTGATTAGTTGGAAAATTTTCGTAAAATTACTTGACCCATTTTGGGTACTAAATTTGCACTAGAAGAGTCTGTTGAGGAACTAAGTGTCACTAGAGTTCTGGTGCTTGATGGTCCTATAGATGGACCAACTGGAAAAGCTGGATTTAAAATAACAAAATGAGATGCTTATGGCCGGCCTGTCTTGGAAGACATCATTACAGTTGTAAATGGGAAGAAAGTATGCAATGGAAGTGATCTCTATAGAGTACTTTACCTAGTAGTTTTTAAGGTAGGAATTTTAGTTCCTCAAGGGTGGGGTCCTTCAACATAATTGCATCTGCCTTGGTCCTATCATCAAAACGATAGGACTTAATCAACAACGAGTAAATATGCCAAGTTTAGGGTAATTCCTATTTGTATAGCTGTCAAGCTTATAGTTCTTTTTTACTCTTTTATAACTCTGTTGAGACTACCTACTCTATAGTAAAAAATAACAGAGGAGCCATTAGTCATACCTACCCATGGTATCTTGTAGGCATGATAGAAGAATAGGTTGATCCATTAATTAGAATTGCAAATATAGTAAGGAAATATAGTTCATTATCTAGTTAACCAATTGAACATTGAACCATATATGAATAAGTAGCCCTAAATAAAGCCAATTTTCTCTATCATATGCCTTGGAAAGACAAACTCACTAACATTTCTTGTAATTTTTTGGTTTGATGTTATAAATTACTTCTTGGGCTACTCCTATTTCGTAATGGATTTGTTTCTCAGGAAGGATGAAAAATTGTTCTAATGACATGGAATCATCTTAGTGGATTTTGACCCTACATGTAATAATTTTTGCAATGATTTTCTAAATGAAATTACATAGTGATATGGGTTTGAAATCATCTCATTCTTGTCTAATTTTTTGGATTAAAGCCTGAAATGTTGAATTGAAAGCTCCCAAATATTGCTTGTGTATTTTAATTTGTCAACAATTCTTGGTTTGTTTGAAGGAAGTCATAGAACCACTAGAAGAATTCTATTGTCCTACGAAGTGACTAAGGCTTCTTATACTTTTGGAAACAATGCAAAATTGTTTGTAATTCTTCCTTTTATATTTGATCCATCAATGCCTCATTACCCACCTCCCATAAAAAACTAGGGAAATATGAATTCATATTTGACTATCTCTCTTAAATGTATTCTATCATCCTCTTTATAAATTACCTCAAAATGGTCAGTTGATGAGCAAATTTCTCCTCAAGATAAAACACCTTCTCATGAGGAAAAGTTCGTTGATAATCAACATCTTGAGGCAATTGTTCATTACAATTATGATATGTTGAAGAGAGAAAATATCTGCTATTTATTAAAGGCTATACATGAATGTTAGTTATTTGGTGCAAAGAAAGACATGTGAAGCGAGGGAATTGTGGAGATTCCCTACAACTCTTTTCCCAAATGTGACACGTGAGGATGTATGCTTATTAAACATTTATATTTGAGAACATACACCATTTTTAAGGCAAGACTATTTTGGATGTAGGCATGGGAAATTTGATGCAAGCTCCTGCGCCCGACCCGACATCCCACTTGCTTACTTATGACTATGATATATGTGCTTCCCCGCTTGTCAACTGCAGTTGCTCCAATTCTCCATTGAATTGTGCATGAAGGCCCATCACTGCAGCTTCAACTAGGCTACTCGACCACATGTGGTGGCTACTAAACTTGCATTGACACAAGTGTAGCTAGCTCTAATATCACTCCATCCACAAACTATGCTACAAATTTCCCTTCTATCGGTCGTTTGTGTGTCTTTTCCCTCGTGATTTCTTAATAGTTGAGTGGTGTCGACTAGTCTAGCCCATGTTGCTTCCTTCTTAGTGAGTTGCAACCGTATGCTTCTTGTGGTTTTGTTTTTGTCGAGTGCAGACTTGCATGCAAGACACAGTTCTTCCACCAACGACTGTTGACCATACCTTCCCACCTCTCCTGGAAAAATACACTCAAAACTATGTGCTTCATTGAGGTGATACTAGTAGATCCTTTTCTACCAACCGAAATGTCGGCCATCCCTTCTTTGCACAGTTTTCTTTTCCTATTGGCAGAAGGGTTTGACCCTTATTTCAACCACTCTGGTTTTCCCATGACTAAAACAAACTTGTCACTTATGGATCATTTATTCAACCCCTATACAACATACAAACTGATCTATATGACCATTTTTCAATCCTTAAAAAAAATTAACAATTTATTCAGGGCACTATACGATCGATTTACTTTGGTCCTAAAAAATTTCTTTTGCACGATCACAATCAAACAAGTTTTCAAAAAGTTTGGAATGAACGAGTTGGGAATGTCATATATGTTTATATATATAAAAATAAATTTATAAATGATTTAATAACACATTATATTTCAATAAAAAATGGAATAGGACCCATAGATGACAAAAGTAGGTTCCTATCAGTCAATGCAAAGCTTAACAATGTCCGACAGGGTAGGGTTGTTCGAGCATATAAAATAGGATAGGTTACAAAGCTAATAGGTTGTGTAACAATAATATTTTAGAGCCTTCTATTTACTTCAAGTATATCATACCTTCTAGTTTGGTACTGTCGGAAATATATTTGAGAAAAAACTTAAAACTGTGAAGGTTGCCAACTAGTTAATTTTTTCTACATATGCCTCACATCATCAACCATGACATCCACTATAAAACAACAATTTCCTAAAAAATGAGGAAATCCTCCAATGATGAATGAGCCAAATCATCATATCCTAAAATGGGTAGAGCCCAACATGCATAGTGCAGTAAAATTTGTGCATATAAATGTGTGTTAGTAGCATCCTAAATAAAATCTACCAAAGAATAACCAACCACTTTGAATAGGGAAAAGTATAAATTTAAAGATAAAAAGGGTTAAGAGATCCCTTGCATACACCTAAGAAGGTGTGCATGAAAGAAGGGTTTGAAACTCTAAAATGAAGATGATCTAAAAACCCTAGTCCTGCAACCCTTGGGGAAATTCCATTGGCCATTAGTCTAACTGATCGACTAATTAACCCAAAATATTCCATCGCTAAGAAATTCCCTTGATCAAAATAGTAAAAATTGAGCCTTAATTAGAAGCGATAAAAGGAATAAATCTTAGAAAAGATGATTTTGAACCACTTCTGGATCATCATTGTAGTGTACCGTTGAATATGGGTGAAACCCAAGGAAAAAATTTAGAAAACCCTCGAAGAAATGAGATAATCTAAAGAGGCAAGTTCACACCTAATTTGATACCATGTTGAGAATACAATAGATAAACAAGGATTGAATGTAAACAACAAAAAAACCATAAATAAATAAAAAAGCATAAACACAAAGAGGAGAGAAGATGACCCCATGAACATGAGAAACATGAGATGTAGGTGCCCATAATCTAAAGAATCACATAAGACAGCACTTAGCTCATGACAAAAGAATTTGCGATGAAAATAATGATGACAAAGCTAGTACTAAGGACATCACCAAAGCCCAAGAATATTTTGGAATGTTAATAGTGAGGACATCTTGACAAATTGAGGATAGATGTAGAGATGGCTAGTGGGGTGCTAGCTTCAGGGAATTTTACTACATTGGCCTTAGCCTAAAATAGTATATATTGAAAAAAAACAATAAAATGTTGTGGTTGCACATGTGTAGACTTATAGCCTTGATTACAAGTAAGGTTGGCATGAGGCCACAAGTGAATATTACACCATCATTTCAATATTTTATAGCTATTACAATTCTCATGCCATTCACAGAGAAAAAAATGTTGCAAAGGAAGGATAGATGTAGAGATGGCGAGGAGAATGATAAAAGGTAAAATCTATCAAATAATTTTTAAGTTGAAGCAATTAGTACACCAGTGTATTTTGTTGATAGAAATACAATGAAAATTGCAAGGAATATTACACCTAAAGAAGCGTGAAGTGATGAGAAACCAGGGGAGATTCATCCCAAAGTGTTTATTTGCAATGTTTGTGTACTTGTTTCTAAAAAAGTGCATAAGCATGAGGATAAAGGTTAGAAGTATTTTTGATAGGGTACAATGGAGAGTCTATGGGATATCAGATTTTTTATTTGGAAAAATATACACTCAATGGAGATGTTATATTTGAGGATGACTATATCCAATGTAATTCAAATGAAATTGAAGTGCCATGGCCTATTGAAGAAAGAGGTAAAAAGGTAGCAGAAGAAAGAATTCCAAGTCAGGAACAAAGGAGCAATCAAGAATCCAGTGATAATGAATTCAATGATGTCAAAGCTAGTACTAAGGACATCACCAAAGCCCAAGAAGATTCTGAAACAAAATTTGTGAACATTAGATGGCTCAAAGCTACAAGAACTACCTGAAAGAAATAAAGGAAGCAAGAAATCAAGAACATTGCAACAGTCTGCTTTACAACAGTTATATATGGCTTTGATCACAAATTCACCACAATTCTGGTAAAATGTGATTCAATGCACATGGAAAGAAGAATGAGACAAAGTAACAGAGGTGGAATGTGATTCCATACAGAGAAATGAAACACTGGAACTTGAGGATATGCCTAAAATAAAAAGTGCAAATGGTTAAATGGGTCTTCAAGGAAAAGTGCAAAGCAGATGGCTCAATTGAAAAACACAAAGGAAGACAGTGATAGTAGCATTATTGTTTCCTTCTATTGAGGTGATAGTAAAGCCACCAGTCCTCCAAGATCATAAAAGACCACCTATTCTTGTTCTTGTCATTTGTCCTACTAGGGAACTTTCAAGTCAAGATGTTGCATTGTACTCCTCTTCTCCTACTATGTAATCACTCAATGAGACATCACATCATCTAATGAATTAATGAATCCAATAGAAATGTTGTCACAAAAATTGTTTCCGTAAACTAAACATTTGGAAATGAATAGGAAAGTATGTATATGCATCATGAGAGGAAGTAAATAATGATAAAAACTTCAAGCATGTTAAGAGGGAATGCCACTGAAGCATTTTTTTTTGGAAAAAAGTAATGTTGGATCACAATCATCCTTAAAAAGCAAAAAATTATAGGTATATGCACTATTTTGACAGGGTTTGAAGCTGAAGACATCAATTACAACACTTCTGGAACAATAGATTTCCAGCTATACCTATTTATCAACTCACCTATAGATATTTAGAGCCTTAATAGCATCATGGTGTTGCATTTCAAATAACTGCAGGTAAACAGATGCAGTCTTCACTAGCTACAGATCAGGGATGCAGTTGTCTAAGGAAGAAATTGATGCTTTGCACAATAAGGTCAATTCAACCTGGATGAAAAGGTTGTTGATATTCAACAAGATGATGAGCTTAGTGAAAAGAGTTGCCTTCACTAAGTGGGCCCGCGGGTTATTTTTGGCGCAAAGTCTATTTTTAGACATGTCAATCATATTCTATGAGTTGCAGAATGCTATTTGTGGATGGTTGGTCAAGTTGGAAAAATAGATGGACTTCTATTTTTAGACATTTTGGGTGAAGTCTATTTTTAGACTTCCAGTCTAAAAATAGACATGTCGAATATTATTAGTTCTTAATAATATTTGGACTCTAAACATTATCTTATTCTCTTGGAGCACTGACATTAAGTTAACAGATTTTTCATGTCAGCTAGCTGAAGGAATTACACAATTCCTAGAGCTACTGGTGGTTCATGCATGGAGGACTTCAGTTAGAACTCAAGTGGCAAAGTTTGGTGGAGTTGGAGAAGTAGTTGGTGGAGTTGGTTTCTAGTTTAACTACACTTGTGGAGTTAAACTCGGTTGAACTGATTGTGTCTATTTCTAACTGATTGATACTTTCAGTGGAGTTGAGTGAATTAATTAGTTAAATTAATTCACTAAATAATAAGTCATTATTTAACTGGAAAGAGACAATAGTTAACTACAGTGCAGAACAGATCAGTGGAGACTCAGTGGAGAGATTAGTGAAAGAGCAAGTGTGACTATCATTTGTGACTATAGTGTTGCATTGTATGCACCACACATTCATTGGAGATGCCAAAGAGGATTTTGTGAGAAATTTTGGAGCAATTCGAACTCATCCAGAGCCATTCTTCAGCAGGGATTGCGTAGTAGAGGCAGGTTATCAGGAGCGAAAAAATCAGTGTAGATTTTCGCTGATTGTTCTTGATTAGTGTGTAGCGATTGTATTGTACTGAGAGCGTGATATGATCAGATTTGTATGAGGATTGTTACATGATATCTATGACATATATTATATACAGATATTTGGGGTTTTCAGCTTCAAGATTTTTCGTTAAACAACTGTGTTAATGTGTGTGAATTTTTATTCTTTCATGTGTGCATTGCAATCTTGATTTAATTTCCGCAAATGATCAATGGTGGAATAGATTCTGTATTTTCCATGAAGTTAAAATAGTGTAAGATCAAGATAATATTGGAAATATAACACATAATTTATATAATTTCTACATGGTATCAGAGGTGTGTTTATCATTGGAGGAGATTGCAATTATTGAAGCGGTTGAGTTTTGTGCTGGTGGAATTCGAATTTGCTGCAATGTTTTCTTGGTGTCGAAGTTGAGCATTCATTGAAATGTCCTTCAACGGATTGCGATTGGAGTAAGCCCTTGAGGGCAGCTCAAATTACATAGCATGGAAGGACAAGATGGAGGCGGAGCTGGATGATAATGGGTTAAAGGAGTTCATAGATGTTGATATTCCGAAGCCTTCTTCTAGCGATGCAGCTGCACTTGACACATGGAAAAAGAAGGTAGAAAAGTGTCAAAGGATTCTATTGGAAGGTGTGAAGGACCACATTGTGTCCAGAATTCACAAGAAATCCCCTCCATTCTTAATATGGAAGGCTTTTACAGACTTGTTCCAAAGAAGAAGTGACCAGAGGAAGTTGGCACTTAAAGACAAGCTCAGAAAAATAAAAATGGAGAAAGGCGACAGTATTCAAAAATACCTCACAAAGTTTGTCCAATGAAAGGATGAGCTGAGAAGTGTGGGGTTTACTGTTGATGAAGAAGAGTTGGTGATCTTGGATCTTCTTGGGCTTCCAAAGAGTTGGCATAGCTACGAATACTCTGTCAATGGACAGGAGAAACTGCCAGGATGGGAGTGACTTTGGTCAGATCTTGTGCAGGAGGAGATAAGATGGGATACCAGGGATGGATCTTCATCGAAGAATGAAGATGAAGAGAATTGCACTTTGGCTGCCAAAGCTCGGAAAGGAAAAGGGAGGAAATCTTCCAAATCTGAAGCTAAAGGCAAGAAGCATGATTTGTCCAAGGTGAAGTGTTTTCAATGTCATGAGCATGGACATTTTGCCACTAACTGTCCACAGAAGAAGAAGAATAAGAGCGTTTTTGGTTCTGCAGCAGGAGAGGCCTTAGCCTCACAGTTTGATCTCTACTTTTCTTTGATCGCATGCTTGGTTTCAAGTGTGATGGGATCGGTGTGGTTTCTTGACAGTGGTGCGTCTTTCCATATGACCAAAGACAAAGATTTGTTTAGTGATATGGAGGAAAAGGATCTTGGAGTGCACATCGAGATGGGCGATGATGGTAGATACAGTGTGACTGGTATCAAGACCATTTCCTTTGAGAGGGAATCTAGTAAACCTTTCATCTTGAAGGATGTCATGCATGTTACAGGATTGATGAAGAATCTGATCTCCGTGGCGATGCTGGAAGAGAAGGGTTATGATGTTGTTTTTTAGCGAGGGAAAAGCTTTCCTGCGCCATAAAAAAAATGGTAAAACCAGGAGGATATGGATTCAAGTTAAGAATATTTATCAATTGTAGGTAGATGGCTGTGCTGCAATGGTAAGCAAAGAAGAAGGGGTGGTGAGCCGAGATGAGGGCGAATTGTGGCACAGGATATTGGGTCATCTTCACCATGACATTTTGAAAATTTTGCAGCAGATTTCTACCAGGCTTCCCAAAGGTATACTTGCACAGTTAGATCAGTGCAAGGGATGTACTTTGGGAAAATTTGTGAAGACCAATTTTCATGAGAAGGATAGTCATGCTTCGACGATCCTTGAGAGAATTCACACAGATGTGTGTGGACCTTTCTCGATTTATTCAACAGCAAAGCACAGGTATTATGTGATATTTTTTGATGACTTCTCTCGTAAGTGTTGGATCTTCTTCATGCAGAAGAAGAGCGAGACATACTCAAAGTTCTGTGAGTTCAAGGCACTAGTTGAGAAAGAGTCAGGGAAGCAAGTGAAAGCTCTCTAGAGCGATAATGGTGGTGAATACATCTCTAGAAAATTCAAATAATTCTGTAGCAAAGAAGGAATTCGAAGAGAACTCATAGTGCCTCATAACCCACAACAAAATGGGGTTGCTGAGAGGAAGAACAAAATGATCGTGGGTGCTGCACAGGTGATGTTGCATGATCAGGGCCTTCCCATAAATTTGTGGGTTGAGGCATGAAACACTATGGTTTATGTGCAAAACTGTTGTCCTCATAGAGTACTTCGCATGAGTACACCCGAAGAGGCGTTTTCTGGTTAAAATTCTGATATTTCTCATTTGAAGATTTTTGGCTCACCTGTTTAAATTCATGTGACGAAGGATTCCAGGAAGAATCTGGAGCCGACCGCAGAGGTTGGGATATTTTTGGGGTACACAGAAACACCCCACAATTATCGTGTGTATTTTCCAGACAGTCGGATGATTGTCATGTGACGGGATATCAAATTTCATGAGGAGAAAGCCATGAAGTTGTCGCTTGAGAGGGAGCTACACTTGCATGCAGAGGAGGAGCTACTTGTTCCTAAAGATGAGCCTCAAGATGTGGATCAGCCACAAGAGGAGGTTCATGGAGTGGAAGAAACCACTCATGCAGCGCAAAACATCAGAGGGCAGAAGCGCACTACAGAAGCTAAGCGACTGAATCTTGATGCAGTGCAGAATGTAGGAGTTCCTACATCACATCGCAGACAGAGACAGTCACCTGACCGATTTATTGGATACATGGCTCTGATGAGAAAGTGTATCGTGACGGAGCCATCCTCTTTCGAGGAAGTTGTGGAGGATCCCCCATGGATAGATGCCATGGTGGAAGAGTATGATTCGATTGTCAGAAACAGTGCATGGGAGATTGTCCTAAGGCCGGAAGGGAAATCAGTGGTAGGTTCGAGATGGATCTAAAAATTGAAGCAAGCTGTTGATGGGAGCGTTGAGAAGTACAAGGCAAGATTTGTTGCCCAGGGCTTCTCACAGATCGAGGGGATCGACTATGAAGAAACCTTTGCACTTGTCGCAAGGTATTCTTCCATACAGACCATCCTTTCTCTCTCAGCGCAGATGGGTTGGCACATTCATCAGATGGATGTGAAGACTGTGTTCGTCAATGAAATCATTGAGGAGGAGGTGTACATTGAGTAGCCTAAAGGATTCGAAATATTCAACAGCGAGTCGCATGTGTGCAGGCTCAAAAGAGCACTGTATGGGCTAAAACAAGCATCTCGTGCTTGGTACACACAGATAGACAGTTATTTCACCGAACTTGGTTTCGCCAAGAGTGAGGCGGATCCAAACCTATACCAGATTGTGGTGGAGGGTAATATTTTGATCATTGTGCTTTATGTAGATGATTTAATACTAATGGGTGATGAACTGTTGATACACTCATGCAAGGCAGATCTTGCAAAGGAGTTCAAGATGAAGGACTTGGGCCTCCTTTATTATTTCCCATGATTGGAAATTTGTCAGCGGAAAGGTGAACTGTTTGTGTCTCAAAGCAAGTACACCCAGGAGATACTAGAGAAGTTTCACATGTAAGGCTTCAAGCCTATCGACACTCCTCTTCCTGGTGGTTGGAGGAAGGAGGATGCTACATCGGCAGAGGTAGTGGATGCCACTGTTTATCGACAGTTGGTTGGTTCGCTCATGTATTTAGTCAATACACGACCGGACATATGCTATGCTATGAACCAGCTTTCACAAGCGATGGTGAAGCCTACCAAGCTCTTTTGGAAGGCAGGCAAGCATGTCCTGAGGTATCTCAGGGGCACATCTGAGTACGGATTGTGGTACAGACAGTCAGATGAGGTGAAGATGCATGGCTTCACAGATGCAAATTGGGCAGGAAGCCCAACAGACAGAAAGAGCACATCTTGAGGGATTTTCAGTATCAGATATACAGTAGTTTCTTGGTACAACATGGAACAAATATCCGTGGCACTCAGTTCAGCAGAGGTCGATTACATGGCAGCAAGTTTGGCTTCATGCGAGGCTATATGGATGAGGAAGATCCTAGTCGGTTTGTTCAGTTCTCATTTAGATCCTACTGTGATATATTGTGATAATCAGAGTTGCATTAAACTCTCGGTTAATATAGTATTTCATGATAGATCTAAACATATTGACATATGGTACCATCATATCAGAGATTGTGTGCAGCGGAGGATCATGTTGCTTTCTTACATTCCTATGGAAAATCAGGATGCAGATATTCTGACGAAGGCGCTCAACAGGAGAAAATTCGAATACCATAGAGATAGGATCAAGGTGGAAAATAATCTCTATCTTATTGAGAGGAAGTGTTGATATTCAACAAAATGATGAACTTAGTGAAAAGAGTCACCTTCACTAAGTGGGCCCGCAGGCTATTTTTGGCACAAAGTCTACTTTTAGACTATGTCTATTTTTAGACATGTTGATCATATTCTATGAGTTGCAAGATGCTATTTGTGGATGGTTGGTCAAGTTGGAAAAATATATGGACTTATATTTTTAGAAATTTTGGGCGAAGTCTATTTTTAGACTGCTAGTATAAAAATAGACATGTCGGATATTATTAGTTCTTAATAATATTTGGACTCTAAATATTATCTTATTCTCTTGGAGCACTGACATTCAGTTAAAAAATTGTTCAGATCAGCTAGCTGAAGTAATTACAAAATTCCTAGAGCTACTGGTGGTTCATGCATGGAGGACTTCAGTTAGAACTCAAGTGGCAGAGTTTGGTGGAGTTGGAGAAGTAGTTGGTGGAGGGTGTTTCTAGTTTAACTACACTTGTGGAGTTAAACTCAGTTGAAATAATTGTGTATATTGCTAAATGATTGATACTTTCAGTGGAGTTGAGTGAATTAATTAGTTAAATTAATTCACTAAATAATAACTCATTATTTAACTGGACAAAGACAACAGTTAACTACAGTGCAGAACAGATTAGTGGAGACTCAGTGGAGAGATTGGTGAAAGAGCAAGTGTGACTATCATTTGTGACTATAGTGTTGCATTCTATGCACCACGCATTCATTGGAGATGAAAATTATGATTGTGTGAGCAAGGTTGGAGCAATTCGAACTCATCCAGAGCCATTCTTCAGTAGGGATTGTGTAGTAGAGGCAGGCTATCAGGAGGGAAAAAATCAGTGCAGATTTTTACTGATTGTTCTTGATTAGTGTGTAGCGATTGTATTATACTGAGAGCTTGATATGATCAGATTTGTATGAGGATTGTTACATGATCTCTATGACATATATTATATACATATAGTTTTGGTTTTCAGCTTCAGGCTTTCCCGTTAAACAACTATGTTAATGTGTGTGAATTTTTATTGTTTCATGTGTGCATTGCAATCTTGATTTAATTTCTGCAAATGATCAATGGTGGAATAGATTTTGTATTTTGCATGAAGTTAAAATAGTGTGAGATCAAGAGAATCTTGGACATATAACACATAAGTTATATAATTTCTACAGAGGTCATAAACAACAAGGAGTAAAAGTCAAGGAGTTCATGATGAAAAGTCAAGAGCTGCATAGAAATGGCTAAATGTGGGTAAGGATTTCATGATTATGTATTGATCCTTTCTGAGAAAAAAAATCTCAAACCAATTTTTTCAAACCCCCAATGATAAACAAGCCAGTAATGTGTGGTGGGGACTGATTCCAAAATTCTAGAACTCTATGACTGTAAAAACTAGATATTTTTTTTAATGTTGTTTAAGAGCATGATATAGCTTATAGTCGGAGAGGAAAATATATAACAATTACCATATGACTTCTGCATTGGTGTTCTTGTCTACTTATAGTCATTGGGCTACCAAGTTTTCCTTTGACACCATATATAACTTGTGAATATTTAGTAAAAGAGAATTAGATATACTTGGGTCAATTCATTTCCCACTTATCAAAATACACATACTTATCCACTTTCCCAAAGTATATGTTTGTTCTAAGTGCTATTGTGCATAGTTATTATTTTGGCATAATTCAAATTTAAGTTCATTATTTACATTTAATAGTTCTATGTAGTTATTCTGCAATCAATATCAAACATGGGAGTTATATCAAACCTAATTCTGGATATCAAACCAAGAAATTATAAAGCTTGAGTTTTGCATATTTCTGAGTTGTAATATTAATATGTTGAGCATTTGGGTTCTCAAGAAATGTGCCGGGCATTGGCAATCTCAACGTGAATGTGTCCATATTCAATGTATATAATGCACCATCACACACAATTTGAATGAATTAACCCATCTCCACCTGGGTTCCACAATGCAGCTTGATTCGAGATCTAGTCAAGAGAAAATATTATAAAATAGATAATAAATAAGAAATACAGGAGAATCAGCCCAATAAAAAAAATTATTTCTAGGTTTGGTCAAGGGGGAATATTAACCTAGCACACACTAGAGTCAATCACTACTAAACCCATCTATTGTGAAGCTAGAGATTGCATCGGTCTTAGTTCCAATATCTGATATGATGACCATTTGGGAAAACTCAAGAAATGCTCCAGAGGTTGGCAACTTCAATTTCCATATCATGACAAGGGTTAGACGAACCTGTGCCAGTATTCCTACTCAATGTGCCCAATGTACAGTCTAGATTCAATGCACTACTAGCCCCACCATGGCCCTGGTTGTAAAATTCCTTGCAATATATTTCTGGGTTTGTAAAATTTTCATTCATATCTGTGTCAAACAATTTGTCTGGGTGCACTATAAGCCCCACCATCACCCTAGTTGTAAAATTCCTTGTAATAGCTTTCTATGTTTATGTAAAATTTTCATTCATATCTATCCCAAAAAATTTCTTTGGGTACTGTTGTAGGCACTTTACTAACAATTTTAATTTAGAAAATACTCATATTAAATGACATGCACTAAAAATAAACCACCCAAAGTTCAAACTAACATATTACAAGCATAAGATTCACACTGCACTGCCAAATATAACTCAGAAATAGGAGTAATGAGTATTCATATTAATTCCCAAAATGACATCCAATACATCCAAAATACTACCAATATTTTATGTTGTCAATAAACGCATGTAAATAAGGGACACTGAGTATAGAAACCTGGGACTGGTGCGTTCCTTTTGCTGGTTTCCAGATGACTGTCTCCCAAGCAATGAAGAGTCCAAAAGCTCATCTTATTCCCAGATGTTTGCATTCACCCATACCAGAGATAAGGAACTCATGTTTCCCTTAGTGAGCAGAAGTTAATACATGAGTTAGTGATTCCGGGACCTCTGGATAGTGTAAACATAGAATCATTTAGCTTATACGCAGCCTTCAGAGAATAATTTTCTTGGTCGTTGCAAGGGTGCACAACAATTGTTATATAGTTAGGAAACTCGTGCTAATAAATATGATTACTCAGCCCTTCTCATCATATTCGTCTAGCAGATGGAATGTGGAATATCGACCCTCAAGCTCAGGTAGATGTGGCCCAACAACTTCAACCAGAACTGAGAACTTGTAAATGTATGTCTCAGCTAGTAAAAGAATCTAGCTCGACCAAAAAAATAAAAGGGGACTCTTGCAGTGAAAGATTAAAGTTTTGTTTCTATCCCTTAGAAACTCATACGATTCCACCCAAAATTCGAGGTGATGCAAATTGGTAGTTGTGCCTCTTTCCTCTTCACAATGAACCAAAAAATAGAAGATCCAGCTCCCTTTCCCTTGGAGTTTGAAGAGGCGAGGGATGCAAATAGAATCCCTTCTCCACAATGACCCTCTCCTCCTGTGAAATCGAAGATTCATCGCATGACGTCGAATTGGAGGGGAAATCAAAGGGGTCAGAGCCGAGAGGCATCACTGGGCTTAGAACGAGTGATGGGATATGGAGCATGTTGGGTGATAGGATTTTGGGCAGTATAACCACTCTAGTAGATATCATTTTGATCTGATTGAGGTGGATAGGATTGATCCCTAGACCTATCTGCAGATTTCTAAAATTCAGACGCCTTTCATGCAGCTTGAAGGCAGGTTTTCGAGGACCCACTTTGATTCCAGGAAGTGAAAGATAAAAATTTCATTTCTATCCCTTAGAAACTCATACGATGCTTCCCACCACTCAAAATAAAAAATTCGAGGATCAGAATATTGCCGCCACTCAAAATCAAAAATTCGATGTGATGAATATTGCTGCCACTCAAAATAAAAAATTCGAGGTGCTGAATATTTGTAAATTTTAAGTGATCAATTCAATTCCTTTTTTTTTATTCTAGTGTTATTCTTGGACCATGATGTAGCCTCATCAGTGCCTAACTAAAATAAATTAACAAAAACAAAAATATATAATTAACAAAAAAAAAAAAAACTTGAAGAAGAACTAGATAAACCCAACCAAAATAATTAAGTTCTAGGTCATGTCAAATGGAATACTAAACTAGCATAAAATCATCTAACCCCAACTATTCTAATCAATACTAAGCCCAAATATTTTGAATATTGAGTTTTCATATGACTAAGTTCCAATATTTGATGTCTTAATGATGGTTAAAGTTGAGAAATGCACCATAGATTGGCAACCTCAAGTTGACTACCATAACGACATTTAGACTATGCAATTATTTGATTTGATGATTTTAGTCTTTTGGAAACTACATGTAGTATTTTTGGCTCAATGGTGCCCATGCAATAAATTCTTGTTGAGCAATATCCATATTACTAAAAATTAGATTTGGTGCTTGTAGGTATTTGTATGTTCTATGGGGCTTGGATATAGCCAATATGTATGTCTTTCTAGGGGAAACAAGAGATAGATACTATGAAGAGTTGATTGGAGGAATGCATAAAACATTGATATTGAAAGGGATCGTCATTGATGGAAGTGAAAATATTTTGAGGATTCCTACGAGTTATGGAAGTGAAGATGTTTTTCCTTAAGAAAGTCCAAATATAGTGTCAGTTATTGTAAGTGATGATAAATAAGAATTCAACAACCAATAAATAATTGCATCTCTATAGTGGTTTGAGGTATAACTTTGCATCCTATCATATGTAGTTACTTCTCATTTTCATAACTGATGATAAAGAAAAATTCAATAGCCAAAAAATAATTGAATTTGGATGCAGAGTTAGTCTATTGTATGTAGTTACTTCTCACTATCATTGCTTTTTGACATTTGTACATATGTCCATGAAGAAAAATCAAACCAATGATATATACTTCAAAGGAATTGCAAAATAATTCTAATATTGATGAGAAAATTAGAACTTATGTGGATAATAAAAAATCCCAATTTTGATCTAATGTAATAATTCCATCTGTAATATAAATGACTTCACTTAAATTCCCTTGATAAAGTTTCACATTTCATTGTCAATCAAGAAAATCTAAAAGTGAGGGACAGAGGGTTCATCAATTACCCTTACTGACAACATAACTCAAAAGCTAGCATCAATAATTTTACCACATAGTTGCATAAAATAAAGGGTACTAGTGTGCCCAAGTAGTCATGATAGAGGTGGGGAACATGATATAATTTTGAAATGGTAGATCATAGATGACAAAATAAGTAAAAAAATTCAATGGGACCATGCTTATCTACTGAATATGGTGGCATGTCATTATTCCAACCATCAAGATTCACTTCTTCATAGGCATACATAAGAGGTTTGGGTGAGATGCAATTTATGGGTTAACCAAAAACTAAGTGTGATGCATCCTTCCAAGCCATTTCTCCCATAAGTGATGGCACCCCACATCTTAGGAAGAGTTGAAATGAAACCTTAAAGAATTATTGATACACACCCACAAAAGGAAAAACATAGAATTTATTGCAACATTCACTTGTCATTTACCGTAGAAGAAACATGGAGAGAATGATAATAAGTTTCACTGATCTATCCCTCTTGCGTGCATAACTTCTCTACTCAATCAACCGCCAATCTAGGAGGCCTTACTAATAGAAACAAGAAGATGTAGAAATAAATGAAAGATAGAAGGATAACTAGAAGAATGAGAATGAGCATACCTATGGATTTGGGGTTCAAATCTCCATTATCATTGGGATGGACTTGGGTTTGGGCTTCAGGTCATGATCCATTCATGAACACCTGCCACCACTTTTCACAAAACCTCATTTTCTATCTCTTTTCTCCTGACTTCTTTTATTACCAGGGACAACCACAAATGTAGATAGGTATATATATATATAAACAATAGGCACTGAAGACATCATAAAATTCCTCCCTCGTTCACATTTTCCATTTTTTTTTTCATTTGAATGCCTAGTAAATAGAAATCTCGAACATGTCGAACACCTGCCACAATGTTTCATATAACCTCCTTTTCTATATATTTTCTCATGACTCCTTCTATTTCCATGGACGACCCCAAATTTAGATAGATATATGTAGTAGGTATAGGTGCCAAGGACATTAAAAAAATCCTCCGAGCTTACTCACATTTTCCACTTTATTTTCACTTGAATTCCTCGTAAATAGAAATCCTGAACACTACGACGTGTCACCAGGGGAACTTGTTATTTTGGTCTTCTATGGTTTTTAGTATGTGTGAGTTGTTGGTCTGATAGAGGTGCATGAAGGTGGTATTGAAGTAGGTCTCACTGGGGGTGGTAGTGCTTCTGTGTGGAATTCTCCATTTCTGGTGCTTAGTCTGGAAATTGGTGTGCCTGGTGGTTTGGTGGGTGGTTCTTGGTGTCTAGTGATGACATGAGAGTCATCGTTTTGGAATAAATAGAGTCGATATCCTAGTGTGGGTTTTGTTAGCCTAGGGCATGTTTCTCCCACCTTCTCCTTCTCCAGTTTTTTGGGTTCTTGCCGAGTTTCCCAACTGGTCACAAGATGGTAGCTGGGACATAGTGTGTGGTTTCCTAAGGAAATTTAAGGGTGAAGAGAGATCTGGTTTTTGGGTGTGGTGGTAGGGGAACGTTCCAGTAGACTAGAATCTGATAATGGTTGGAGTTGGCCCTCCTGGTTTTATCATAATGTGACCATCCTCACAGCACGAGAAATCCTTACCCCTAGCCAAGAAAGGCTCTGTTGGCTCAGATGATATGGAAATAGTGTTGGTAGGAGCACGCTGAGGTGGTAAGACCGTCGGTCACTCCCAACTTGCTGGTGTGGGAACGCGAGGTGGTCGTGGTGGAGGAAAACATGCCTCCCGTGGTGGTGGAAGTGTAAGGTCACAACAAATGCAGCATCGGGGTGGTGTAAAGCAAGGAGGAATAGCGAAATGGGGAACTTGTAGGTGTGTAGCTCCCGGCCTGCAGTAAATTCAACATTGTTTTCTAGAAAATTGTCAGGACATATTTCAAACTCCGATAGATCGTGTGGACGCAGTGGAATGGGTTTATAGGGAGGAGCATGTTGAGTTTATGGCCACTTTCTATAGGATGCACTACTTCCAGTTCCAGGTCAGGGAGAAAGTATTGGTGGTGGTCTAGCGAGGCCAAAACCACCTTGTAGAAAAAAGTGGAAAAGTTGGACACTTGGCTCGCACACTTCAAAGGGCACGTCCATTGCAACTTCCATCCACCACCCCCTCTAGGAACAATCCTGGAAAACCCAACTTCCGTTATGTCGAATGACTAGTATGCTCTCATGTGTTTTTTATGTATTACATGTATTTTTGTGTCTTTGATCCTCTCATTTATGGATTTTGTCCTTAGCCTCAATTTTTTATTTTTGTCACTTGTTGCAAACATTGGTCAACAAACCTAGTTGGGGTGAGAGCACTTGTTTTTTTCTTTTTTGGTTGTACATATTTTTCACCATATGAATGAATATCGACTTAAAAAAAGATATGTTATGTTTATCTATTCATTAAATGTAAATATGAAGATTTGACCTTAGATTTAAAACAAGAGTCACACTTTTAACATAAATCAATGAAGTTTAAAGATTAAACTTTATGGCCAAAGAAATATAAGGGTGAAAATGTGAAGCTGGGTTACACTTTTTGCCCTTTTTTGAGAAATTTTTTTCATTTTTTTGGGTTCTTCAACTTTCTGCAAACTATAACAATTTTTCCGTGTAGAATTTCATTTTGTGGTAAAAATAAAAGTTGTGAGAAATTTTGTTAGCTTTCTATTACTTATTTTTTGAAATTTTTTTATGCGGATTTGATATGTCAACTTAGCGTTTCTTTGAGTGTGTGTTTCTTAACAATCAAAGAATTCATAAGTAGTCATGTTATGTGGCAACGTTGTATTCATTGAAAATTCTTGCTTTTGAAAAAACAAAATGTGTTACAACAATCTAGACAGAGTCTACTTTGGTTTCGTCATATTTACAAAGCCAATGGATGCATATCATAATTACTAGAATTTTTTGAACTGATCTAATACGAAAAACTGCGTATTTTTTATATGTTTCGTGTGGCAACAAATTTCTTAACATACAAGTTATAAACTAAAAATCTAAAAGCTACCCATTACAGTCAACGGACCAATGTAATGCTCCATAATTTTTTAAATTTTTTTTACAATGTATTTTGGGAGATACAAAATTTTGATTTCACCGAATCACGATGACCCTCAAAAATTGTTTGCACTCATTTTATTAGAAAAATAATTAAAATTAATAAACGTTTACGAAATTTCATAAAATTTATATTTCCTGAAAGTAGATTCAATTCTGAAAATGCTTGTCTTGGTTCCGACAGTTAATTAACAAGTTTTCATAGAGTTTAATCAGTCCAAAGTTGCAGAACCGTTTTCAGAGCTTGGCTCTGCGTAATCAGTGACGCGATAGTTCGGCCGAACTATTAGCGACAGTTCGGCCGAACTATCTTTTCCGTTTATGGGCCGCTAAAACTAACGCCTTAATAGTTCGGCCGAACTTATTATCAAAAGTTCGGCCGAACAATTGTGTAATTTTCCGTCGGCCGGAATTTTTTGTGGAGCCCCCTACAAAACACACATTTCGCGGTCAATATAAATTGCCGCGAAATGATTCACAATTTTCGCACATTTCGCAATAAATATACATATTAATTTTACTATCTAAATATTACCTTTACTAAAATTATAATAAAGGCATTAGTGTAAAGTACATAGATGATACATGCAATATTTACGTTAATTGTAGACGAATCCATCTGCAGTGTTAAACTTTAGAGACAAAAGAGTATTCATAATTTTAACACTGTAGATGGACTCAAAGACCCCTTTGTCTCTAAATATTAACACTACAGATGGATTCGGAGACTCGTTTAGTGAAATGTAACACTTCGGTATCAAAATTTCAAATTTTCATTTATGGAGTGATACGATTAAAAATTAATAACATAAATGACCAATTCATATATCTTTTGTACTTGTTATTTGGTCATATTTTTATTCCTGGACTGTAATAGTCATTTTCATTAATCATTATTAATTTTGTCACTTATTATCTAGTCATATATTTTAATCCTAGACTAAATTAGTTATTTAAGTTAGTCACTTTTACTTTAGTCATTTATTATCTAGTCGTATATTTTATCCCTAGACTAAATTAGTCATTTAAGTTAGTCGCTTTTAGTTTAGTCACTTATTATCTAGTTGTATATTTTATGCCTAGACTATATTAGTCATTTAAGTTAGTCATTTTTATTTTGGTCACTTAAAATTTCTCAAATTTAGTAGTATTTCACTTGAAATAATTGCGGTGACTAAATGTTTTAGTCACCTAGTCATTAATTTCATCATTTTCTACTAGTGACTACACTTCAAACTCTGTTACAACTATAATTACTTTGCATGTCCCACCAACCAACCTCTAACTCGAAATCCACTAGCTAACTAAATTTATCACTTTCATTTAACTCATTCAAGTCCACATTGAGAATAGATTACAGTTTAATTTCCATCTTAATTAAGGGATAATAAAAACAGACATGCACCCAAAAATAACATTGTGGGCCCCACCCTAGTTTGGGTACTTAATGAAACCAGGTGCTTAATGCACTAGGTGTGGATGGTGAATCTTCTTGTTGAATCTCAAAACTCCCTCTCAAAAAGAAAGGGATTATCCTTCACCCCGATCCTATCTCTATGGTATTCAAATTCGCTCCTGGTGAGAATTTTCATCAGAATATATGCATCCTGATCTTCCGTGGGAATGTACTGAAGCAACACGATCCTTATCTACACACAATCTCTGAGATGATGGTACCAAATATCTATATGCTTGGACCTATCATGAAACAAAAGATTAATCAAGACTTTAATGCAAATCTTATTATCATAATGAATCACTGTCGGATCCATTCGAGAACCAAACAAACCAACCAAGATCTTTCTCATCTAAATAGCCTCACTTGTAGCTTGAATTGCTTCCATGTATTCCGATTCCACTGAACTAAGTGCCACGAATCATTGTTTCCTGTTGCACCAAGAAACTGTTTTCGATCCAATGCTAAAGATCCCCCCTGATGTCTTCTTTCTATCTGATGGAATTCTAGCCCAATCTGCATCTGTGAAGCCATGCAACTTTTCCATCTGTCCTTTTGTACGATATACCATACTTTGATGTGCCCCTCAAGTATCTCATGACATGCTTACCCGCCTTCCAAAAGAGCTTGGTAGGCTTAACCATAGCTTGACTCAGTTGGTTAACTATGTAGCAAATGTCTAGTCTCGTCTTCACTAGATACATTAGCAAACCCACTAATTGTCGATAGAAAATAAAATCCACTACCTCTCCAGAAGTAGCATCCTCTTTCCTTTAGTTTCCTGGAAGAATATTATCCATGGTTTTGCAACTCTCCATGTTAAACTTACCTAGTATCTCCTTTGCATACATTCCTTGAGACACAAAAATTTCACCATCTCACTGCCATATTTCCAATGCAAGGAAATAATGATGGAGTCCCATGTCCTTCATTTCAAACTCCCTTGCAAGATCCTCCTTGCATGAGTGTATCAAATTCTCATCACCAGTCAAAATTAAACATCAACGTAAAGAACAATGATCAATATCTTACCCTCAACCAGAATCTAGTACAGGTTTGCATCTTCTTCACTTTTGCTGAAGCCTAGACTAGTGAAATAGCTGTCTATCTGAGTGTACCAATCAAGGGGTGCTTGCTTCAGCCCATACAATGCTCTTTTGAGCCTACACACATGTGACTCACTATTGAATATTTTTAAACCTTCAGGTTTCTCTATGTACACATCTTCCTCAATGATCCCATTGAGAAACATAATTTTCACATCAATATGATGAATGCACTAGCCTATCTACGCTGAGAGTGAAAGGATGGATCTTATGGAAGCATAACTTGCAACAGACGAAAAATTATCATCAACAACTTGCCACAAATCTCACCTTGTATTTCTCCACATGCCCATCAACAACTTGCTTTACCTTGTAGATCCATCTCGATATAACCACTGATTTGTCAACTGGTCTTAGGACTATTTCCCATGCACTATTCTTGACAATGGAGTCATACTCCTCCACCATTGCATCAACCAAAGTTGGCTGATGCACTCCTTCCTAAAAGGAAGATGGTTCAGTCACAATACAATTGCTCAAAAGAGCCATGTATCCAGTAAATCAGTCAGGAGGTTGTATTTCTCTGCGTTGTGAAGTAGGGTTCCTACATTCTGTGCAGCATCAATTCTCAGCCTATCAGCTTCCTTAGTGTGCCTTCTACCATTTTTGATGGATGTCTTTGCATGAGTGTTTTACTCCACTCCATGAACCTCCTCATATGGCTACTCATCCTTGGGAACCAGCAGATCCTCCTCTGCATGCAAGTCTAGCTCCCTCTCAAGGACAACTGCATGGCTTTCTCTTCATCAAATTCAATATCCCGTCACACAAAATTCATTCTAATTTTTGGAAAATACACATGATAATAATGGGGTGTTTATGTGTACCCCACAAAATCCCAACCCCAGCTTTTGGTTCTAGATTCTTCCTGGCGTCCTTGGTCACATGCACATAAATAGATGAACCAAAAATCTTAAAGTGTGAAACATCAAGTTTCTTACCAGTGAAAGCCTCTTCAGGTGTACTCATGCCAAGTACTCTCTGAGGACAATGGTTTTGCACATGTATCATTGTATTGCATGCTTCCACCCACAGATGCATCGGTATGCCTTGATTATGCAACATCACTTGTGCTACACCCACAATAGTTATGTTCTTCCTCTATGCGGCCCCATTTTGTTGTGGGTTATGAGGCACTATGAGTTATCTTCGAATTCCTTCTTTGATGCAGAAGTTATTGAATTCGTTAGAGATGTATTCTCCACCATTCGCTCCTACGAGCCTTCACTTACTTCCCCAACTCTTTCTCCACAAGTGCCTTAAACTCATAGAACTTAGAGAATGTTTTATCTTTCTTCTACATGAATAATATCCATCACTTACGAGAAAATTCATCAACAAATATTACATAGTACTTATGTTTTGCTATTGAAGAAACTGAGAAAGGACCACACACGTTTGTGTGAACTCTCTCAAGGATCCCTGAAGCTCGGTTTTCCTTCTCATGAAAGGCGGCCTTTACATATTTTCCCATAGTACATCCCTTGCGTGTGTCTGAATGTTCATGTGTACCCCTGGGAAGACTAGTAGAAATATGTTGCGTGACTTTCAAGGCTCCATGTTGAAGATGGCCCAATCGCCTGTGCCATAATTTGTCCTCATCTCGGCTCACCACTTAATCTTCCTTGCCCATCATTACTGCACAACAATCTACCTACAACTTGTAGATATTCTTGACTCAAATCCATATCCTCTTGGCTTGACCCGTTGTTTTATGTCACAGGAAAGATTTTCCATCACTAAAAAAAACAACATAGCCTCTATCATCCAACATTGTGAATGAGACCAAATTTTTCTTCAGACCTGGTACATGCATCGCATATTTTAATTGAAATGGTTTACCTGACTCCCCCTGAAAGGTAATGGTACCAATCTCGATAGCACTGTACCATCCATCGTCACCCATTTCAATATGCATCTGGAGATCTTTCTTCCAAGTCACTCAAAATTTCCTTATCTCCCGTCATGTGAAAGGAAGCACCACTATTCAAATACCACACAGATCCCAATGAATTGGAAACCATGCATGTGATCAATGAGAATTCAAGCTCAAATTTTGAGGTAAGGGCCTCACCAGCTGCATATCCATCAAACTTCTTGTTCTTCTTCTTTTGTGGACAGTTAGTAGAAAAATGCCCATGCTCGTGATAGTGAAAACACTTCACCTTGGACATGTCCTGCTTCTTGCCATTCTTGGACTCAGAGTTTGAATGGAATTTATTCCCCTTCCCTTTCCTTGCCTTTGAATCCAAAGCACAACCCTCTTCATACTCATTATTATATGAATATCCATATTTGGTGTTCCGTCTGAACTCCTCTTGCACCAAATCTAACCACAGTCATTCCGAATCTGGCAATTTTTCCCTTCCATTAACAGAGTCTTGATAACTATTCCAACTCTTGGGAAGTCTTAGGAGAGCCAAGATCACCAAATAATCATCATAAAATGGTATTCCAATGCTCCCCAATTCATCCTGACATTGGACAAACTTTGTTAGATATTTTGGAATGGTGTCATCCTTTTCCATCTTGATCTTCCTGAGTTTATCTTTGAGCACCAAGTTCCTATGGTTGTTGCTGCTTTGCAATAGATTTGTCAAAGCCTTCCACATTGCATATGGTGTGTATTTCCCATGGAGGCTTGATACAATGTGGTCTTGTACTCCCTCCCACAGGATCCTCGTCACCTTTGCCACTTTCTTTTGCCATGCATCAAGATTTTCAGCATCTGCAACATCTGGCTTAGGAGTATCTTTGTCAATGAATTCCTTCAAGCCATTGTCTTCAATTACTGCCTCCATCCTGTCCTTCCAAGAAATGCCGTTCGAGCTGCCCTTGAGTGCATACTCTAACCTCAAGCCATTGAAATCCATTTTGATCTTGAATCAATTGTAGCACCAAGAAAGTCTTTCTACAAATTTGAATTATATCCAGTCACAAGCTTAACTTCTACTTCACTTCTTCAATTTTCTATGCTCTAATATCATATAGGAATTATACAATATGCATGTATATCTTGGATTCACCTGATCTAACAATGTACTAAAGTTAAATACTGAATTTATTCTACAAATATTTTGCAGAATTAAAAACGAAATTGCTAATCACATGAACATGAAGAAAGATCAATCATACACAACACATATAATTTCCCGGGGAAATCTTATAGCTTAAAAACCCCACTATATTTTGTATATTAAGCATGGATCATGAAACAAATATAATGTATTTCTCTTCTCACAAAATCCTCCAACATTCATTTATTTGTCTCACACTATCATATTCAAAACTGACCAACACATACCCAATTCTCTACCTCCAGATAGCCTACATTGCTTGCGCAATCCCTGATGGTAAAGATCCCTAAAATATAGGAATCCTTGCCTGCCTTGACTGTGCAAGTATCATGGGCACTCTGTGGGTGTTTGCCTACATGTTTGCAAGAAGATAATCCTACAATTGATAGTCAACCTCCCTTTCACCTAGAACTCAATTGGGTCTCCACTAGATCTGACAGCATGCAACTAATAATAGAAAATCCTCAATTGCATGTGAGATCACCGATTTTGAATTAATTAATATTTAATTCATTGAATCTCTCACTAGTGTATCTTTAGTTACAACTAGCACAACTGATTTTAACTCACTTAACTGAGTTAAACTATTTACAAATTTCATTAACTAATGCACCACTGCACTTCGAACTCTGTTACAACTAGAATTACTTTGCATGTCCCACCAACCAACCTCTAACTCGAAATCCACTAGCTAATTGAATTTATCACTTTTAGTTAACGCATTCAAGTTCACATTGAGAATAGATTACAGTTTAATGTGCATCTTAATTAAGGGATA